>CM076449.1:32156284-32604189 GCA_038419695.1 Scomberomorus guttatus | reverse complement strand
AGACTGAACTGTTTCTTCATGTTTCCTATTGAACCTAATGATCTGCCCCGCCCCCTTGGTATGCCCCGCCCCCGACAATTAGCAGACCAGATTCCCATCGGCCCGCCATGAAGCCATTCAGACTGGGTTCAGACAAATCAGATCCAAACCAGATTCAAACTGGATTCAAACCAACAAACGTGCGTCCACCAACATCACCTCCCAGCTGTTTACTGTTTGTCTTGCTGCATGTAAATATCAACAGAGGAAGTGATGTCATTCTGGAGACGCCGTAAACCCAGTGTGGACTCCCGCTTCATGGTGACGCCGGCTGGAAACTGGATCTGAAATGGCTCCTCGTCATTACAGTTTGCACTGTCTGTGTGTTTGATTAATGGGCTCAGCTGGAGCTTCTTTCTGCTGTCTGTTACATTCCTGTTGCTCCTCTCGGAGAGGAGAGCACGCCGCACAAATGTCCCTCTGAATGATTATTACATCTGCGGCTTCCTAAACCAAGATCAGATGATTCTACTGGTTTCTACTGCGGTTTGTTTTACTTCACATTTCCAGCCAGTCTGATGGAGTCTGATAACAGAAGATGATCCAAAACATTAATGGTAACCATCAGGTCTTTCTGTTGCAGGTCACCAGTAACTGTGTTTCCACAAGTTTAACCAGTTGGAACCCATTTGGGGAAACTGCAGCAGAGGTGCAGAGAGAGAGTTTTTCCTTTGGTATCTTGGTTTGTTTCTAGTGGAAAAAATCTGTTTCCATCACACTTTGCTTATATCGATACATCAACTTTTCCACCTCATCCAAGTGTCAAAACCTTTTTTGCAATATTTCGACTTTGTTTTGGAATTTCTAGCGTTTCCACCCACGTTTTTTTATGCACAAATTGAAAAACCAGTGGTTGGAAACCCACCTTGAGCCACTTTCTCACTAGATTCGGAACTGTTGATGGATGAGATGTTTGCAGCTGTACAGGTTGTTGTAAGTTCGATTCAGAAGTAACTCTTAAATCATCATGTTTCTATGAAGTTAAGTATCGCTAACAAACCTTCCTGCCTCCTAAACTGGATGAATAAAATCTTCAGACGGACATTTCTGTCGGCTAAAGAGTGTTGCTGTTTTTTAATTTGTCTTCTCCTCGGCTCTCAGCCAATCAGCAGCAGGTGTGAGCTGTTTTTGTAAAAGTCTTTCCCGGAAAGTTCTGGGTCTGAAAAAAAGGGACAAAAAAAAACTTGATGCTTCTTCTTCTTTGGTTTTTTTTGTTTGTTTTGGGTTTTTTTGTTAGGTTTTTTTTTTTTTTTTTTTTGGAAAGTGAAAGCTGTTTTTGGCGTTGGTATTTTCCTCCGCATGGTGACGTGTTTTCTGCTCGTGTTGTACAGTAACTGATGATCAGTGTGATTCTACTTCCTGTTCTCCTGTACAGATGTGTGTGTGTGATTGTGTGTGTGTGTGTGTGAGAGAGAGAATGTTTCATTACCTGTCCACATCTCTTCTATCACTCTCCATTTTTTATCCTTTTTCTCTTCTTTTCTTCTTTCTTTATTCTATTTTCTCCTCCATTTCTTTCTCTTTCACTTCATTTGTCTTTTCTTTTGCTCTTTTCTCTTCTTCTTCCATTCTCTTCTTCCTCTTCACCTCTCTTCCATCTTTTCCTCCATCACTTCTTCTTCTCTTCCTCCTCCTTTCTCTTTATTCCTCTCTGTCGTTCTTCTTCTTGTCGTTCTTCTCGTGACTCTCCTCTGGCTCTGTGATGTAACTTCCTGTGTGACGATATTCTATTCAGCATCAGTAACCATGGCGACGGTGTTGACAGTGGTGATAATGATGATAATGTGTGTGTGACTTGTTGCTATGGAGACGTCCCCCCTCCCCCTCCCTCTCCTCATCCCCCCTCCCCCTGCTGTGTTAATTCAGTGGAAAGTTTCAATAAACAACAAACTCGTCTGATTCTGTTTCTGTTCATGACGACAGGAGTGAAGGAGTGAGTGGATGAATGAAAGGATGAATGAGAAGAAAATACACAAATTAACAAATAAGATAAATGAAGGAATTAATGAATCAATGAATCAATGAGCAAATTATCACACAAATGGACAAATGAATGAATAAACAAATTAACAAGCAAATAGAAACATGAATGAACAGGACTGAAATATTTTTGAACAATGAGTGAAAGAACAAACAAACCTGTGGTCAAAATGAACAAATGAATAAAAGTGTGAAATGACAAGCATGAAGCATGAAGCAATGACTATACAGACAGACAAATCCAAAATAAAAAAATCCATAAACACATAAATTACCAAAATGGATGAATGAATGACTAATTAATTAATGAACTAACTAATGAACTAGCAGGCAATGAATGAATGAACGCAATAAGAAGCTAACACTCCTTTGACAGGAATGAATGAATGATTGAGCAAATGAATGAATGGGTGACTGTGGAAAGGAGTTACTGACATGACAGTGAATTATAATGAGTGAATGAATGAACACATTGCTGTTGGAGAACATGAAGTGCTGAATTACTACATGAATAAAAACATGAACAAGTTCTCTGTTTGCTTGCGTTTTCTGACACGTGAGTTGAGCCCTCAGGGCCACCGTACTTACCTCTCTTTCCTCTCATTACTCATGTTTCTCATCTGACCTCTCCTTCTTTCCTCTCACCACCTCCCATCTTATCTTTTCCCTGACTCTCACTTCCACCATCCATTCATCCTTCTACATCCATCTCACAGCTCCTTCTTTCCACTTTCTCTCCTCCATCTCGCATCCTTTCATTTCTCTTACACCCCCCTCTTTCCTTCTTACTCATCTATTTCTCTGTCCTCTCGCTCCTCCTCTTTGCCTTCTCTCCTCTCCTGAAAGCTCCTCCTTCCTCTCCCCTCATCTGACTCATAGCTCCTCCTGTCCTCCCTCTCTCCTCGTCTCCTCCCCCATCTTCCATCCTTTCTCCTCTCCTCTCTCCTCTTTACGTTTCATAGGCAAGTTTTTTTGTATAGTACATTTCAACAAGGCAATTCAAAGTGCTTTACATAAAATATTATATTATAAAAGGACATTTAAATACAATTAAAATAGCTATTAAAGAGTTAAAATTGCCTCAAAATTGATTTAATAAAAGGTAGCAGCAAAAAAGTCTTTAGCTTTGATTTAAAGGTGCAGTGTGTAGGATTTAGTGACATCTAGCTGTGAGGTTGCAGATTGCAACAAACTGATACATACTGAATATTTCTGCCAAGTCGGTTCGGCTAGATGCGACTAAATTCTACACACTGCACCTTTAAAAGAACTGAGAGTTGCAGCAGACCTGTAGTTTTTATGGGAGTTTCAGATATGTGGAGCATAAAAACGCTGCTTCTCCAGGTTTTGTTTTGACTCTGAGGACAGAAAGCAGACCTGTCCCAGACCACCTGAGAGGTCTGGATGCTTCATAACGTAGCAGCAGATCAGAAATGTATTTTGAGCCCTAAACCATTCAGTGCTTTATAAACCAACAGCAGTGTTTAGAAATCAATTCTTTGACAGACAGCAGGCCAGTGTAAAGATCTGAGAAATGGAGTGATGTGATCCACTTCATAGCGCCTCCCTCTCTCCTCCCCACTACTCAATATCTCTCCCTCCTCGTCCTCTCTCTCTCTCTCCCTCTCTGTGTTATCAGCTCAGTGGGTGTAGATTCAGTCAGTGTGTCTCTGTGTGTGTGTTCAGTCAGTATGGCGTCTCTCGGCCTCCTGCTGCTCAGCACCGCTCTGATTCACACCGCTCAGGTAGGAGACACACGCCGACAGCACATATATACATACATACAGTGAGAGAGATTACATGTCTGTCATGTTTGTTCTTTTATCGTCACGTGTCGTCATGGTAACCTGAGAGTGATGCAGGATGATGTCGCTGCTGTTTATCTACCTGCCTGCGGTTTCGTAGGCTATCTCTGTGTGTCTGTTGTTTATCTGCATTTATGTCTGTTCTGTTCATCTGATTTATCCGTGCGTGTGTGCTTGTGTTGCTTTTTTAAAATCCAATTTCCGTTGTAAGCCATCGTTGTGAGGACACTTTGACCTGTTCTCACTACCTCAGTGGTCTGTTTGACGGTTAGACTTGTTTTAAAGGTTCAGTTCATTTGTGACGGTTCAGGTTTGAGTTGGGAGCTGGAGATCGCATTATGTCATTGTGGGTCCTCACAGGGATGGAAAGACAAACGTGAGTCAGTGTGTGTGTGTGTGTGTGCGTGCGTGCCGCTGACAGGAGGAACATTACGTTTCAGCCCCTGGTAACCATAGCGACAGGAGGCAGCAACCCACGGCAACAGGGCCGTATATTACACAGGGTACAGTAGGTCTCCTGACACCTGATGGCTGCTGTGTGTGCGTGCGTGCGTGTACTCCTGTTCTTACATGTTTGTGAGGACCAATTTGACATCCTGACTGTGAAGACATTTTGGGCGTCCACCATTCTGAATGGCGGTTTTAATAAAAATAACTTACATAATAATGTGCTTTCAATGGAAGTGACGGAGGCCAAAATCCACAGTGTGTCCACACAGTCATTTAAAAGTAGATGTGAAGCTTATATGAGGCTTCAGCAGTCTGAGTTAGTCATATCAAGTGGATATCTGCCACATTTACAGTCTTTTTAGCATCAAATTCCCTCTTTGTGTTTCCTCGGACAGTGTTTCCCTGTTGAGCTGCGGTGGAAGTATAGTAACAAAAAGAGGGACTTTGGCACTAAAAAGACTGTAACGTTGAAAGATATCTACTTGATTTGAATCATTTGGACGCTGAAGCTTCATATTAGCTTCAGATAAACTTTGAAATCCATGTTTGCACAGAAGGAGGACTGTGGATTTTGTCCCCCATCACTTCCATTGTAAGTGCATTATGAAGGGATCTTCTAATGGTCAGTATGAACAGGAGGAATGATTACAGCAAGAAAAACAGGTTTCACTCTTCATTTGGGCTCCTGACTGTTGGTTTAAGACAGATTTGATAAAACCCGTCCTTTAATATGTTCTACATGCCAGGTTTCATTCTCATGTAGAGCAAATTTTAACCAAATTTCCAGAAAATGGTCAAAATAAAATATAGTGAATGCTTGTTTAAGTCAATGCTTCATGTACGTCATCATTTATTCACTTTACACCTCAGACAACAACAAACACTTTTTTTAATGTGCAAATTGAAAATGTGCATTACAACTCTTGGATGGAAACAAACTCAATGTCTGTCGCCTTCAAAGAAGGTTTTGTAGAAGAAAAAACTACTTACTACTCTCTTGATATATCATGTGATTATATAAATAATAATTTCTCAGAATGTATTTTAATCAGACAAACTCACAGCTGCTTGTTTTAAGACAACATTTAAACTTTGAGGACTTTGTCTTCTTTTGCTCAATAAAAAACTATTTCTCACAGTAAGACATGGATGCGTGTATGGCATCAGTATAATTATTGAAGTATCTCTGTCCATACAGAGCTCTAATTTCTGCAGCAAGTCAGAGTGATGCTCCTCAGAGGACTCATTAGCTCCTTCCTCCTCCTCCTCCTCCTCTCCATCAGACTTGCTGATGTCTCATGATCGCACAGAGTATAAACCTCCTGCTGCTGAAAGCTCCGCATCATAAATCTGAACTGATGCAGTCTGAGAGATATTACTGTCATAAATCCCAGTGTGTGTGTGTGTGTGTGTGTGTGTGTGTGTGTGTGTGTGTGTGTGTGTGTGTGTGTGTGTGTGTGTGTGTGTGTGTGCAGCTGCTGACTGTGTCTCTTTATCTCTGACAAACACAAAAACACTTCAGCAGGAAATTAAACCTGCTTCATTTTCCACAAGACTGAATCTCATATCTGCTCAGTTAAAGAGTCGGCAGCTCACAGCGAGGAGACATCTAATCATTTACAACAGTTAACAGCCTGCTGGTTAATTACATCATTATCATCATCATCATCATCATCATTATATATTATTCTTCTTCTACAATTATGTTGTTAGTAATATGATTATTGTTATATTCTAGTTGTTGCTGTTCAGACTGCTGACTGACTGTTCAGACTGTTTTGACTGACTAACTGTTCAGACTGTTGACTGACTATTCAGACTGTTGACTCACTGTTCAGACTGCTGACTCACTGTTCAGACTGATTTGACTGACTAACTGTTCAGACTGTTGTCTAACTGTTCAGACTGTTGACTCACTGTTCAGACTGCTGACTCACTGTTCAGACTGTTGACTAACTGTTCAGACTGCTGACTAACTGTTCAGTCTGTTCACTCACTCTTCAGACTGCTGACTTACTGTTCAGACTGTTGACTAACTGTTCAGACTGCTGACTAACTGTTCAGTCTGTTCACTCACTCTTCAGACTGCTGACTTACTGTTCAGACTGTTGACTAACTGTTCAGACTGCTGACTAACTGTTCAGTCTGTTCACTCACTCTTCAGACTGCTGACTTACTGTTCAGACTGCTGACTTACTGTTCAGACTGCTGACTAACTGTTCAGTCTGTTCACTCACTCTTCAGACTGCTGACTTACTGTTCAGACTGTTGACTAACTGTTCAGACTGTTGACTCACTGTTCAGACTGCTGACTCACTGTTCAGACTGTTGACTAACTGTTCAGACTGCTGACTAACTGTTCAGTCTGTTCACTCACTCTTCAGACTGCTGACTTACTGTTCAGACTGTTGACTAACTGTTCAGACTGCTGACTTACTGTTCAGACTGTTGACTAACTGTTCAGACTGTTGACTCACTGTTCAGACTGCTGACTTACTGTTCAGACTGTTGACTAACTGTTCAGACTGCTGACTAACTGTTCAGACTGTTGACTAACTGTTCAGACTGCTGACTTACTGTTCAGTCTGTTCACTCACTCTTCAGACTGCTGACTAACTGTTCAGACTGCTGACTTACTGTTCAGACTGTTGACTAACTGGTCAGACTGCTGACTAACTGTTCAGACTGTTGACTAACTATTCAGACTGTTGACTAACTATTCAGACTGTTGACTAACTGTTCAGACTGCTGACTTACTGTTCAGACTGCTGACTCACTGTTCAGACTGTTGACTAACTGTTCAGACTGCTGACTTACTGTTCAGACTGCTGACTCACTGTTCAGACTGTTGACTAACTGTTCAGACTGCTGACTTACTGTTCAGACTGCTGACTCACTGTCCAGACTGTTGACTAACTGTTCAGACTGCTGACTTACTGTTCAGACTGTTGACTAACTGTTCAGACTGTTGACTAACTGTTCAGACTGCTGACTAACTGTTCAGACTGTTGACTAACTATTCAGACTGCTGACTTACTGTTCAGACTGCTGACTCACTGTCCAGACTGTTGACTAACTGTTCAGACTGTTGTCTAACTGTTCAGACTGTTGACTAACTGTTCAGACTGTTGACTAACTGTTCAGACTGCTGACTCACTGTTCAGACTGCTGACTCACTGTTCAGACTGTTGACTAACTGTTCAGACTGCTGACTAACTGTTCAGACTGCTGACTAACTGTTCAGACTGCTGACTCACTGTTCAGACTGTTGACTAACTGTTCAGACTGCTGACTCACTGTTCAGACTGTTGACTAACTGTTCAGACTTCTGACTCACTGTTCAGACTGCTGACTAACTGTTCAGACTGTTGTCTAACTGTTCAGACTGCTGACTCACTGTTCAGACTGTTGACTAACTGTTCAGACTGCTGACTCACTGTTCAGACTGCTGACTCACTGTTCAGACTGTTGTCTAACTGTTCACTGTTGTCTAACTGTTCAGACTGTTGACTAACTGTTCAGACTGTTGTCTAACTGTTCAAACTGTTGATTAACTGTTGAGACTGCTGACTTACTGTTCAGACTGTTGTCTAACTGTTCACTGTTGTCTAACTGTTCAGACTGCTGACTCACTGTTCAGACTGTTGTCTAACTGTTCAGACTGTTGTCTAACTGTTCAGACTGCTGACTCACTGTTCAGACTGTTGACTAACTGTTCAGACTGTTGACTAACTGTTCAGACTGCTGACTCACTGCTCAGACTGTTGTCTAACTGTTCAGACTGCTGACTCACTGTTCAGACTGTTGACTAACTGTTCAGACTGTTGACTAACTGTTCAGACTGCTGACTCACTGTTCAGACTGTTGACTCACTGCTCAGACTGCTGACTCACTGCTCAGACTGTTGTCTAACTGTTCAGACTGCTGACTCACTGTTCAGACTGTTGACTAACTGTTCAGACTGTTGACTAACTGTTCAGACTGCTGACTCACTGTTCAGACTGTTGTCTAACTGTTCAGACTGTTGATTAACTGTTCAGACTGTTGACTCACTGTTCAGACTGTTGTCTAACTGTTCAGACTGCTGACTCACTGTTCAGACTGTTGTCTAACTGTTCAGACTGTTGATTAACTGTTGAGACTGCTGACTTACTGTTCAGACTGTTGTCTAACTGTTCAGACTGTTGACTCACTGTTCAGACTGTTGACTAACTGTTCAGACTGCTGACTCACTCCCTGTTCAGACTGTTGTCTAACTGTTCAGACTGTTGTCTAACTGTTCAGACTGCTGACTAACTGTTCAGACTGTTGTCTAACTGTTCAGACTGCTGACTCACTGTTCAGACTGCTGACTCACTGTTCAGACTGCTGACTCACTGTTCAGACTGTCGTCTAACTGTTCAGACTGCTGACTAACTGTTCAGACTGTTGTCTAACTGTTCAGACTGCTGACTAACTGTTCAGACTGTTGTCTAACTGTTCAGACTGCTGACTCACTGTTCAGACTGCTGACTCACTGTTCAGACTGTTGTCTAACTGTTCAGACTGTTGATTAACTGTTCAGACTGTTGACTCACTGTTCAGACTGTTGTCTAACTGTTCAGACTGCTGACTCACTGTTCAGACTGTTGTCTAACTGTTCAGACTGTTGATTAACTGTTGAGACTGCTGACTTACTGTTCAGACTGTTGTCTAACTGTTCAGACTGTTGACTCACTGTTCAGACTGTTGACTAACTGTTCAGACTGCTGACTCACTCCCTGTTCAGACTGTTGTCTAACTGTTCAGACTGTTGTCTAACTGTTCAGACTGCTGACTAACTGTTCAGACTGTTGTCTAACTGTTCAGACTGCTGACTCACTGTTCAGACTGCTGACTCACTGTTCAGACCGCTGACTCACTGTTCAGACTGTCGTCTAACTGTTCAGACTGCTGACTCACTGTTCAGACTTTTGACTAACTGTTCAGACTGCTGACTCACTGTTCAGACTTTTGACTAACTGTTCAGACTGCTGACTCACTGTTCAGACTTTTGACTAACTGTTCAGACTGCTGACTCACTGTTCAGACTTTTGACTAACTGTTCAGACTGCTGACTCACTGTTCAGACTGCTGACTTACTGTTCAGACTGTTGACTAACTGTTCAGACTGTTGACTAACTGTTCAGACTGCTGACTAACTGTTCAGACTGTTGACTAACTATTCAGACTGCTGACTCACTGTTCAGACTGTTGTCTAACTGTTCAGACTGCTGACTCACTGTTCAGACTGTTGACTAACTGTTCAGACTGTTGACTAACTGTTCAGACTGCTGACTCACTGTTCAGACTGTTGTCTAACTGTTCAGACTGCTGACTCACTGTTCAGACTGTTGACTAACTGTTCAGACTGCTGACTCACTGTTCAGACTGTTGTCTAACTGTTCAGACTGCTGACTAACTGTTCAGACTGTTGACTAACTGTTCAGACTGCTGACTCACTGTTCAGACTGTTGACTCACTGTTCAGACTGCTGACTAACTGTTCAGACTGTTGACTAACTGTTCAGACTGTTGACTAACTGTTCAGACTGCTGACTCACTGTTCAGACTGTTGTCTAACTGTTCAGACTGCTGACTCACTGTTAATGCCATACTGCCATAAAACAAAGAAGTCGACCATATTGAGCTCCATCAGTAATGTGATACAACCAAATGATCCTCAGAAGTACAGACATAGAAACTTGTGTTTGATATAAATCTAAAAAGCCTGAAGTGTCAGACAGGATTCACCCTGATCGATCAATAACTTTCTATAAGTCTTTCTATCTGTCTC
This sequence comes from Scomberomorus guttatus, assembly GCA_038419695.1. Taxonomy (NCBI): domain Eukaryota; kingdom Metazoa; phylum Chordata; class Actinopteri; order Scombriformes; family Scombridae; genus Scomberomorus; species Scomberomorus guttatus. The sequence continues at coordinate 32,594,101 of CM076449.1, read as the reverse complement.
CATTTCTTCTCTTTATCAAACTCCATCATTCTTTTTCTCCTTCACAGTGACATCACTGTCCCTCACTGCCTTCTGAACACACACACACATTTGTGTTTCTATACTTGTGGGGACCCTCACTGACATAATGCATCCCTGGCCCCTTGTCCTCTTGTTGCTTTTCAAACTCAGCGGGCAGCACATCCTCAGCTCTCAACTCTCGTGGTCGACTACGTGTATTCTCACTAGACTGAGTGATGCTCTGCTCATATCAAACATGAATTAACAAAAGTATGAAGATAATACATCCATGATGTGAGTCAATAATGAACCCTAACTACCTAACATTTATTAACCCATAAAGCTCACATCATTGCTAAACTGTTAAAAACTTGAAGGGCAGCTGAAACTTGGGCTTTGTCTTAAGCATCATATATACTCCTGAGCGGACACGTACACGGGCATCTGCGGACACCACGGACGGGTAGTTGTTCTGTTTAAACTACTTTCTGGAGTCTGCTTGGAGGACGTGTGCCACACGTGCAGTAGATCAGCATCTACAGGAAGACAGCGTTGTGACCTGGAGGTACGTGGATGTCCGCACAGAGCCTATGCAATTTATGTCACGCAGACCCTAGTGGACCCTCGTGGACCCTCGTGGACTCACAGACACCGAAAGTATAATTTCAACTTTACAGGAAGCATTTTTACATACGTTCACCTCAAGTTTTTGAGCTTTGACCATGTTTAACATCCGACATCATAACAGGATATAAATGACAGAAAATCACTAAAAGTAGAATATGTCCCCTTTAACACTCAAACCAAGTCTGAACCTTCAAACAGTCCTTTGAAGAAATAAGGACCGGCCATAACGTCACAGCAATGGTTTAAAACTCAAAGTGGTCCTCACAAAAATGGACATACAAGCCCTTCACACACACACACACACACACACACACACACACACACAGACGACCAATCAAATTAGTGTAGGCAGGAACAGACCAGCTCATTACGCTGCCATGGCAACAGCACGTCTCCCTGGACACTGACAGCACCCTCATAAAACACACACACACACACACACACACTGTGGTTTAATGTAGTGTAAACTGTTCAGCTGAGAGCTGCATTCGTCTCACAGTCAGAAACCTGCAGCTAAGACTCGTGGGAAATGTAGTTGTTGAATACTAACACAATAAATATAAAATATCTTTGTTAAACTGCTGAGGCATTCAGGTGTTTTATGTTCAGTTCAGCTGTAGATCTTCATGTATGTCAGAACATGGACAGAAAACTTTGGGAACAATAATAATTATTGAAATGAAACCATGTGAGAGGGAAAAAAATCACTATTTGGTGGAGCTGTTAACAACTCATAGACATCTGAAATGTGACCCCGACTACACACTGCTTTTTGTAAGACGTCAAAAGCCAAAAAGGTTGGAAACCACTGGTTTCATCTTTAACAATGTGTTGTATTTTAAAAGCTTGTTATATTATCCATTGTGTCAAATCTGCATCTGAAAAGTAACTAAAGCTGTCAAATAAATGTAGTGGAGTAGAAAGTACAATATTTCCCTCTGAAATGTAGTGGAGTGGAAGTATAAAGTAGCATCACATGGAAATACTCAAGGAAAGTACAAGTACCTCAAAACTGTACTTAAGTACAGTACTTGAGTAAATGTACTTAGTTACTTTCCACCACTCGTGAATACGGTGTTATGTGAGCTTTTGATTGGCTCAGTGGGCTGATGATCAAACAACCAGAAACCAGAAAGCATGACTCACCAAATCATGTCAATCATTGACCCGAGAAGGAGAGAATATATATATACCAAAAGTATGTGCACAGACCTCACTGATGTTCTACTGTCTGAATGTAAATCTCTGCAAGTTCCAACATCTGGAGGAAAAACTGACAGCAGGAGAGTGGAGGCTGAACATGGAGCTGCTGATCACTGTCACATATGTTCAGCTGTCCACATACTTTTGGCCATGTTATGCAGCGGAGTCAGATACCTGTGATAAGATTTGACTGCAGAGTGGTGCCTCTAGCCCAATAAATGATCTGTGGTCAGGATGCGAAACACCAGACACAACATTCAACAAGGTGAAACTTTATTAATCATATCAGGACGACAGACTGCATAGAGAGAGAGAGAGAGAGAGTGTGTGTGTGTGTGTGTGTGTGTGACTCAGCTGTGACTCACAGGAAGTGCAGTGATGATGAGTGGGGAGTGAAGAGAGTGAATACTGAATAAATCCTCCGTTCTTCGTCTTCAGCTGTGTTCGCCTGCAGAGATAAATTCAGATTTTCTGTTATCTGGTGATCATGACATCATTTTTCCACTGATGGATATGATATTTCTTAATGTCCATTATCCTGGGAATTGAATGGATAATTCAGATTTTATTTCAACTTGAGTGGTGTTCATTTGTGCATCTGCTGTCTCTGTTTTCTCCAACTGCAGGATACACCCATACACAGATGTTAGGGTGTTAATGATAAGAACAACGACAACAACAATAAGAAAAAGAATAACAAAACACTCACAGAGAGCTTTTCAAGATGCTCAAATGCTTTACAGAAAAATGCTGAAGAAAAAGAAAAAAAAGAAGAAAAGAAAAAGTTCCTCGTGAAAAATTTGTAGGCAAATTTCAAAATGGAGGGAAATGATGTATGGAACAAATATAAGAAGTATTAAAGAAGGATGGATGAAATGGTTTGACTATATTAAACACTATACAGAAGACTGTCCTCCCAAGAAAATAGGCCACAGATCGTAATGTCAGTCACCCAAAAACGACATATAGTTACAATATGTTCGAGTGACAGATGCCATCTGGCGGCCAAAGTAATTCTGACCCAGAGCAGTGGTGCAGTTCAGATGACATATTCATATGTGGACAGACTTCATTCAGAGGAGGGGGGGTGGATGGAGGCATTAACCCAACAGTAGATATCTTTCAACATTACAGTCTTTTTAGTGCCAAAGTCCCTCTTTTTGTTACTATACTTCCACCGCAGCTCAGCAGGGAAAGACTGTGGATTTTGGCCCCCATTAAATAGCCAGTATGAACAGGAGGAATGATTACAGCAATCACTAGTTTTTGACAGGGTTCAGATCATCAGGTGAAGCAGACACGTAGAGCTTTGTGTCATCTGCATAGCAACAGATACAGATTATGTACAGAAAATAACATGCTGTGGCACGCTGTTAAAGCCTTATGGGAACTGTAGTTTTTACATGTTAAACACAATAAAACTTAAAGAAAATGAGGACACCTCAACTACACCTGCTTCACACAGGTGAGGGGGCAGGGCTATTACTTTTCCCCTCCCTTGTGGAGGACAGGTAACGAGTCTCTCTCTCGCTCAGTCTCTACCTGCAGCTCGTGGTGGTGGGCGTGGCCTGGATATATCAGTGGGCGGAGCCAGGCGCCAGCGCAGGGATGTCCGTAACCTGGTGCCCTATGAAGAACAGATGATGTCATATCCTGCCGCGCAGGTAGGAGGCGGAGCCAACGACCTGTACTACCAGTCAGATGACTGGAGGGGGAGGGGCTTGGACCAGGCCCTGCAGCGATTGGTGGAGAGAGACCAGAGGAGGGAGCAGGAGGAGGAGCAGCGAGCAGGTTGAAGAGCTTTAATGTTTACGCACAATTAATTCTGTCTGACATTTTCTCAACAAAAAGCTAAAATATTTTTTACAAATATTACAACTTTTCCCCAAAACTTTTTTCACAAAATATTACTTAATTTTTCTCAGCGTATTACGCCTTTTAAAATGAACAAATTACTTTTTATTTTCAAAATAATACAACCTCCAACTTCCAACAAATTCCAACTTATATTTTTTACAACTATATTGTGATATTTTTCTCGCAATATTCTGACTTTTTTTCTCTAAAATTATTAGATTTTGCTTGATGCATTTGACTTTTTCCTGAAATATGACTTTTTTCCCAAAGTATGACAACTAACCCTTGAAATATTAACTACTTACATAGTATCCTGACTTTTTCTTTGAAATATTTTATCTTTCTTCATGAAATCTTATGTTTTTTCCCAAACAATCCATTGTATTTTTGTGGACTAAAATCTTTTCAATGAATCATTTCATTATGAATACATCATGAATAATCAGCGCATTTATTTTTAAGAAATAAAACGACTAATGACTAACCTTGACTAACGAAATGTCTCAAATGTCTCCACAGCCTACCTGGCCTCTCTGCTCCGCCTACTGAACGAGGCAGAGGACGCGGGATTGGTCGGTCCGGGAGACGTGGAGGTGGTTGAGGAGGAGGAGGATGAGGAGGACGATCAAGGGCCACAAGGAGACTTCCAGGGCCCGGCTCCCCCAGACTACGATGAGACGGGGCGGGGGCTAAACATGGGGAGGCCACCGGCTGCCTGGTGGGGTCTCCTGGAGCCCCAGCTGGCTCAGGCCCTGTTAGACAGGTGACCAGGGTGGCGAGGGTTGGGGTTTGACAGTATTTTATTGAATCTGAATCCACTTATTGAATTTGTAATCCTTCTTATCGCTTATTGAATCTCTTGAGGTTTGTAATCAGGTTGAGTTCTGATCTTTGATTGGCAGGATGGAGCCTCAGGTGGCTCAGGCTCTGCTGGAGAGAGCGAGACAGGAGAGACTTCAGCAGGCGGGGAGAGTTTCATCCAGACTGAACAGAGACCAGGACACTCTGAGGTGATCAATCATTTACTGAGACACAGAAGGTCGATACTAAAGTTACACTAATCAATGTTATTATCTTATATCAGAAGTGTGATGGTAAAGTCTGTCTGGTAGATGTGAACTCAGATTTGTGACCAACTGCAGCGTTTTAGCCTCTTTTAGCACCTAGTTTTGGTAGCACATGAACAATCTTGAGAAAAACTTTTTACATGTTACAACTTTTTTTTTTTTTAACATTATGACTTTTTCTGGATATGTTACAACCTTTTTTGACATGTCAGCTTCTTTTATGAGGGTTTAACATGCTGCAACTTTTTTTTCTAGACATGTTATGACTTCTTTTGGACGTTATACAACTTTTTTCTGAACATACTCTATTACAGCTTTTTAACTTTATATATTCAGATATTTTTCCACAAAAATATTTCATCTTTATTCATGAAATCTCAGATTTTTTTCCTGCAGTGACCTGAATCATCTGTCATGCTTTTGTGATTTCATTTTTAAAAATCTGCTTTGTGAATCATTTTATCATCAATTGATCAGTAGCATATTTGTTTGGAGAAATTAATCTATTTCCAGTAAATTTGGGTGAATGAAGTGTTTTTGCACTTATTTTCTGAAGCCAATCAGGAGCCTCCAGACCTGTGATTGGTGATATTTCTTCAGGCAGTGGGCTGATGGGAAATTTAGTCTTCACATAAAGAAACAGGACTAACAGTAGCCTACCTGTGTCTTCTTATCTTCAGACGTATGGTTGCTAGGATACTGTCCAGCATTGGCCCTGACAACGCCCAGGTGATCTCCTCCGGCCGCCGAATGAGGAGGGACTTGTCCGTCACAGCAGCTGAACCCGTGAGCTCCGCCCACAGGAGAACTCGTCGTTCCCTTGAAGACGTAGCCCCTCCGTCGCCTAGCAACGACCCCCCTCTGCTCAGGGTGAAGAGGCTGGAGGAGGAGGAGGAAGAGGAGGAGGAGAGGCTCCACCCCGCTGCCGGGCTGCAGAGGATGAAACGCATTGATACCATAGCAACCACCGCCATGGAAGAACTGAATCATGGGAGTCGTAGGCGCCGGAGGAGAGCTGCCCTGAACTACGACCCCCAAATACTGATTGATCAGATTCTGGAGTACATGAGGGAGTAAGAAGAGGAGAGGAGAGGAGACTAGACGAGATGAGAGAAGAGGAGGAGAGAGGAGAGGAGGGGAGGAGAGAGGAGAGGAGGAGAGGAAACAAAGATAGGAGAGATTGAAGGCTGGAGGGAGAACAGGTGAAGGAGGGATGAGGAGGAGGTGTGTTCTGTTGTTGTCTTTCAGGTTTATCAATTTTTGTTTCTGTATTTTATGTTTTTGCTGCTTTTAGTGAAAACGTACCTGATCATGTTGTTTGATGTTAAAATGAGGAGAAATGATGAAGTGATGGAGGAATGAAGAGAAGAGCAGGGAGGTTTATTTTATGGGCTTGTAGTTTCCTTATAAAAATCCAAAACGTCTTCCGTAAAGGACAATATCATTTGGTGCAAATTATTGATCAAATAGAGAATTAGTGTATTTCAACTGGTCACTAGTGTAACGCCAATGAAATACAAAGCACTACGACAAGAAAGTGAAATTAGGACTTTAAAAATAACTACATTAAAAACACTGAAACATCATTAAAACACATTCAGGCTTATTTTGGATTCTGAGAAGATTTTACAGCAGAAATAATTCTGATAACAACAACAGGATAGCTGTGCTGTAAGCTGCACAGTGTAGCCACTATGCTGCAGGAAACAACACTTCAAAGTGGGCTGGAAAAACACTGACCTATAGAGTGATTTAATTAGCTGAACATGCAAAAATGTGAAATTTGTCTACAGGCAAAAAAATAATTTAACATACGTATATGAAGAATAAAGTTTACAAAAATAAATGAACAGTGAATTAATATTTATTTGGGTTTAAATGGAACCGTTCTTTCAAAGAAATTCCTCCTGATAAACTATAATAACTACCAAATTACATATTTCTTGTCTGTGGAATGGCCTGAAACACTACATTACCCATGAGCCTCAGCGGCGGCTCCACAGCTGCTGAACTGATTCAAAATGCGAAAGTGAGATGACTCAAATTTGTGAATTTATCCAACATGTTTTCTTAATTCACCTGAAGCTATGTGATCGGCTATTTCTTACAGCAATGCTCTCTGGGACTTGTAGTTTTCCACCCGCCCACTTTTCTCGTTCTCTATAAAAAGTCACATTTTTAAAGATTTACCTTGAAAAACTGCTCCACACTGACTCCAGCTCTCCTCCATCAGTGTGAATCTGTTTCTGGGAAAGTCAGACAGATAATGGACAGTGACAATAACTATGGCAACGGCTCATGAGCTCTGTGATTGGTTTGTTCCTGTTGTGTTCATGTACTTCAGCTTGTGTGCAGCGGCTCTGTCAGTGTGATCACATCTGTCTGTAGTGAAACAAAAAAAACTCTCAGTTTATTTATCTCCCACTCTGAATTAAAGTGAGTATCCACCACACTGTCATCTGTCTGTGTCCTTCTCTTTACTCTTTCAAAGATTACCAGCTTTCACACATATGAGACAACTATGTTTTAATCCGTGACACATCCTGGCATGAATTTTACAAAAATGACTATGACTATGACTTGAAAGTTGAAGTCATACAGTCAAAAAATGCAAATTTGGACATTATAAGAGAACTCCATCTACTGATGAAGAGCATGTGATATGATCAAAAGCCCCAGAACAGCTACTAAATGGACCTTGAGATTGAGGTTTTTTCATCTTTTTCTCACCTTTATTCTGTAAGGACACACCTGGTCAGGTAACGGAAGGTTACATTGTAACCCAGGTTCTCTGAGTAGACAGACTGTCTCCCCCCTACATATTCCATATGTACAGAGACTGACCTCAACGGCGGCAGCAGACAGATACATCACCTGTGGGGGCCATGCACTGATTGGCAACACATGGTTATGTAAGCACCACGCCTGCGTGGTCTCTTCAGTTAACCTTGATTGGAACGCATTTCGAAGCCTGGAGCTGGAGAGAGAGTCTCTCCACTCAGAGAACCTGGATTACGATGTAACCTTCTGTTCTTTTTCATGTTGAGACTATCTCTCCCCCTATGCTACATGTACGGGGACTCTGTAAGACACACTGTGAGGAAACCAAACAGACCAGGCTGCACCTGCATGAGCATCACAGTGGCACCGTCACCTCCACCAGAGTCACCTATGTACTCAAATAAAGGAACTATTCACAAATATACACTATGTACACACCCATGACCTAGGTGCAAGATGCAACCAAGGTTTAGCTGGCCCCGCCAGACGCTAAGGCCAGCAAACTTCACCTGACAACAGGTAACTTTCCCTGACAAGATACCTTTACCCTCCTCAGGTAACCTCATCATCACCTTAAACAGGTGACCTCACCTGACTAGGTAGCTTTATTTTATCAGTGTTATTCTGAAACAGCTGTTCTGTGGACCAGAACTCACCAGGTTAGACAACATCATCAGGTAACTTTAGTTAAACTACTTACAGTATATCACTTACAAAGGGAACTTTACCTGGTCAGGTATCTTCAGGTAACTTAAGTTAAACTGGCAACATCATTTAACTACATAACTTCACTGGACAATGTAACATCATCAGGAACATCAGTTGAACTGGTAAATTCACTTGAACAGGTAAGTTTATGTGGTCACATAATTTCACCTGGTCAGGTAACCTCATCATCACTTAAACAGGTGACCTCACCTGACCAGGTAGCTTTACTTTATTAGTGTTATTCTGGAACTGCTGCTCTGTGTACCAGGACTCACATCATCAGATAACATCAGCTAAACTGGTATCTTTATGTGGTCAAATAATTTCACCTGGTCAGGTAACATCCTCTCTGCATTATTTCTCTGAGTTCTTTTTCATGCAGCTGCAACTCTGACGACCTGAACACTGAGTCACATGACCTGAACAACAATAGGAGCTGCTTCTCTGTCTCTGACTGGCTGTCAGATGATGAGTCATACAGACTCCTGATGTCACCGTGACGCTTTTTCTCTGTCATCCTTCAGTGATTCCCAAAAAACATCACTGTGTTTCTGCCCACATCTGTTTGTCTATAATTTATTCTCACATGTAAAAAAAACCCGAAGCATTACAATCAAAAACATAAAATACATAAATACTGTTTCTGGCAGACGTTACTGTACAGTCTGAATATACTGAGACAATAACAGACAGATCAGACATGCAGGATACATTCTGTAAATACAAACACAATATAATCTGCATACAAACATTTTCTACAAAATTGCTATAAATAATCATTTCTTTTGAGGCTCAACTGTACGGAGATACATGAGTGACAATAGTATTACACACATGTAACTTAAAAATCACATGAACACATTTCAGTAAATGCCTTCTCGATGGTAAACATAGCAAAGCTTTCATTCAACATGAAATCCAAATCTCTTTGCTGATGTTTATGTTGATTTTTTTTTTTTGACAGTTTGATTTGACAAATTAAAGTCATCATTGTTGCCCAGTGTAAACCACGTATCTTCACATGGTTTAACTTTTCATGAGCTGAGAAAAAACATCTGTTTTCAGATCTGTGATGTTACATTTCTCAGATATTCCAAAGGAGATCTGAATGGCTTGTTCAGCTTTAAAAGTGGAATTTTAGAGATACAGAGATATATGGTTTTTACTGAATGACGTCATGTGACCTCCCACTATTAAATTTAATTAAATAAATTCAAAAACTTGTAAATGTAAAAGATTTCTAAATACTATATTTTAATAAAATGTAGTTATGTACAGTTATACATGCTCTATGAAAATAAAGTCTTGTACAGTTTTAATATTTCTAACAGTTAACTGAATGTAACAACAGGAAATGACAATCAGTTCAAGGCAAAGTCATCTAAAACACAACAAACAGCTGATCTGTTCAGACTGGAAGACTGAAGAAAAGGGTCAAAGGTCATGCTAACAGAGCAGTCTGATGTTTTAGTAAATCCTCCTGTTCTTTGTTTTTTTTTCAGTCAGATGTCTCAGATGGATACCAGTTTCATAGCTAGCCTAGCTTAGCACAAAGACTGGATGCTTGTTAGTTTTCAATTAATCCTCAGTCCATCCTTTCTCTGAGCTAACTGAACCTGAAACTAACCAGACCTGAAGCTAACTCTATGCTAAGTAAACCCACATGCTAACTGGATCTTAAGCTAATTCTAAGTTCAGTGGACCTAAAAGTTAACTGCATCCTAAGCTAAAGCCATGCTTGACTCAGAACCTAACTCTAAGTTAACTGAACCCAAAGCTAACACTGGGCTAACTTGTCCTAGCCAACAAGGTAAACAGACATATTTGGAGTTGATGGAGGGTTGATCTAATGCTAACAATTTGTGAAGTTACAAAGCTACAAATCAAGATTCACTGGGTTTTGACCCCTGATAACTCTTTGATGCACTAATTGTTAGCTAACATGTATTAGCAGCAAAATGTAGTTAAAGTATTGCAGTAAAAGTAGTGGTTTGGTCCCTCTGACTGATATATTATTATATATGACATCATTAGATTATTAATACTGAAGCATCAGTGTGTAAGCAGCATGTTACTGTTGTAGCTGCTGGAGGTGGAGCTAGTTTGAACTACTTTATATACAGTTAGCTAGTTTAGTCCAGTGGTTCCCAACCTAGGAATCGGGTCCCTCCAAAGGGTCAGCAGATAAATCTGAGGGGTCATGAGATGATTAATGAGGATCATGTGACTGACAGAATGCAACCCTGATTGGAAAGAGTTCTGATTGATTAATTATTCTCAGCAGTCCAGATGTTCAAATTTGAATTTGGTGTCTGAATTTCACTTATCCAATTTGAGCAACTTGTTGTTTTAAGTTAACCAGATTAACCAGAAGTGTTTAGATTGAATTAAAAAACAACTCGGATAAAGTTTTTTTGAATATTGGACACTTGAATTTTCTTTCTTAATTTGTGAAGACAAAAAAAAAAACAGACATTTTTGAAGTTGCAAAACTTTAAATGAGCTTCTGAAAATTAAACTCACATAAATTCAGACCAATGGTTCTCTAAGTAATATATGTGTTTATAAATATACAGCACCAGTTAAAAGGTTTGACCTTCTCATTCAAATGAATGGGAAGGTGTGTCCAAACTTTTGAATGGTACATTCAGCTGTGTTTAAATTACAACAGTCAGTATTTAAGTATTCAGTTTCTTATACGGTTTTAATTATTACGGCCTTTCTTGGTTTCCATAACATTTGTCTCCTCTGGTGACGATGATGAAGAATAAAGAGATCAGGAGGAGGGAGAACTGTAGAGGAGGAGGAGGAAAAATAATTAAAGAAAACAGAGTCAAATGTTTGTGTGAAGATGAAAAGAGATGATAGAAGAAGAAGAGACTCACCTGGTGACTTTATGCTGACATCAGCAGACCTGTGGTCACTGCACACAAACACACAAACACACACACACAGTCTCATGATCAAACTGTTTGAGGCAAGTTTTATCAGTAATGTTACCCTTCATGCCCTGCCCCCCTCATGATGCCCCACCCCCAGCCTCACCGTCCTTGGCGTCTGGTGGCAGCAGGGCATCCTGCCTGTTGGCCAGGACGAAGGCCAGCGTGGCCAAGATAGCTGCATCCAACACGCCCAGGATGGCCAGGATGTATGCCCAGTGGACCGAACAGTTACCTGCAGAGAAGCTGCCCACCTGGAGAACAATACAGAAACATGTGATCAATCCAGCGCCAGCATTCGACCTAAATATAATATAATATGGTGGAGAAAACATTTACTCAAGTCCTGTACTTAAGTACTAATAAAAAGTAGGTACTAATTTATTTCCATTTTACACACTTGAAAATTTGTGAACCCGCCCTTAAACATTACCTTGTGACCTATGATTACCCTTTACACCCTTTTCTGCGTAGGCTGTTGTGCGATGTTTATGTGTATCTCTCGGAGAAGCATAATTTCAGCTTAACTCACAAAATAAATGTTGATATAGTTTATAAAATCTAAAACTGAGAGGACAACTGAGAGGACAACTGGATGCAGGGAGGTTGTAGAGTCGGAGTCATACTCTGAAACCCTGTTTTATCTTGAACATCTTACAACCTCTGTCTTTTATGATGTGAGTTTTAATGTCTAAGACCTTTTATTTATATACTCCTCAGAGATTTGAGTCCACAGAGACACTCATGCTTTGCCGCCCATCATATAAAACTCACTGAGTCTCCACACAGAGCTCTCATCTCTGGACTCTCCCACGAGTCTGGAAACAGAAGACAAGCCAACGCCAGACAGAAACCTGAAGACACAGAGAGAGAAGAGGGAAGGAATGAGGGTTGACTATAATCTACAGTAGTATAGAGAGATGAAGTCCCGCCTCCTCCTGCCTGCTCTGTCCTCTGTCTTTTTCTGGTGTTCGGTGTATTTTCTCTCACGGTCATCAGTCTCTGTTCTCAGATTTTACAGTCCAGTACAACAGAAACAGCAGTACCAGCAGCACCAGATGTACCACTGGTAATACTGTAAAAAAAAAAAAGACATACCAGCAGTACCAGTAGTATTAGCAGCGCTTGTAGTGTCAGTATCACTAGCAGTACAGACAGAACCAGTGGCACCAGCAGTATCAACAGTAGCAGTAGTATGATTAACTAGTATAACTAGTAGTACCTGTGGAATTAGTGCTACCAGCAGTTCCAGTAGAACCAGTCGCACCAGTATCATAGCTCCCATAGCTCTCATCAGTATCAATAGCTCTGGTAAAACCAGAAGAATCAGTAACACTAGCAGTACTAGTGGACCCAGTAATACCACTAGTACCAGTAATATCAGTCACTCCAGAACCAGTAGTACCAGTAGTACTAGCTGACCTTTAGTGAGAACCTCTCCCAGTGTCAGTACCATCATCGGGTAACTCACCTATACTGACCTGGTGTACCAGTAGTACCACTGGTACCACTTAAACAGCAGCACATGCAGTACCAGTGGAACCAGCGGTATTAACTGACCTGCGGTGAGCTGCAGCCAGGCGCAGATCTTGTAGACGGTGGCGGCGCTGCAGAACCTGAAGAGACAGAGACAGAGGACGCTGGTCCACACCGCCCAGAGAGACACGCCCACCAACACCGCCACAGACTGGAAGGACGGCAGAGGGGACAGACTGGACAGACCGCCACGACAGTCCGGGACGGGCCAGTCCGACTCCAGACACACCTGACAACATACACACATACAGTGTTAACCAGGTGTGTGGCAGTTAGCAGTAGTGATTTCGGCTGTCTTAAAACAGCAGACACACCTGCTGTGATTAGCTATGATTGGACAGGTGCTGTTTGGGGGAGGGGTTTAATGTTCACCTCAAATAGTCCCAGGGTGCCGCTGGGCGGGGCCGGTCCTGCCCCCTGGTGGCGGGTGTCTGTGGTGCCCATCCAGGACGGCTGCACCAGTACGACTACCTGGATGATGGCGAAGCAGAGCGTGCAGACGGCCCAGAGGACACCGACCGCCCGGGCGCTGCGGACAAACTCCGTCTGATAGAGACGAGAGAGGTCAGCAAGGGCGGGAGACACCGACATGACTGCAGAGAGAGAGAGAGAGAGAGAGAGAGAGACAGAGAGAGAGAGAGAGAGAGAGAGAGAGAGAGAGAGAGAGAGAGAGAGAGAGAGAGAGAGAGAGAGAGAGAGAGAGAGAGAGAGAGAGAGAGAGAGAGAGAGAGAGAGAGAGTTCACTCAGGGTTTAACAAAGTGAATTTTAGAAGAAGCTGCTGATCACACACAAAGTCAGATGTGAGCCGGCTACATGTGAACAAAGGTTTTCCTCTTACCTGTGACTGAGGTAACAAGAGAGTGGTGGAAAGTAACTAAGTACATTTATGATTTGATTTGATGTACTTGTACTTTACTTGAGTATTTCCTTTTGATGCTACTTTATACTTCCACTCCACTACATTTCAGAGGGAAATATTGTACTTTCTACTCCACTACATTTATTTGACAGCTTTAGTTACTTTTCAGATGAAGATTTGACACAATGGATAATATAACAAGCTTTTAAAATACAACACATTGTTAAAGATGAAACCAGTGGTTTCCAACCTTTTTGGCTTTTGACGTCTTACAAAAAGCAGTGTGTAGTCGGGGTCACATTTCAGATGTCTATGAGTTGTTAACAGCTCCACCAAATTACATCAGTAACATGCTGCTTACACACTGATGCTTCAGTATTAATAATCTAATGATGTCATATATAATAATATATCAGTCAGAGGGACCAAACCACTACTTTTACTGCAATACTTTAACTACATCAAGCTCATAATACTTATGTACTTTTACTGCAATGCTTTAACTACATCAAGCTCATAATACTTATGTACTTTTACTGTAATACTTTAACTACATCAAGCTCATAATACTTATGTACTTTTACTGTAATACTTTAACTACATCAAGCTCATATTACTTATGTACTTTTACTGTAGTAGGACCTTTCATGCAGGACTTTTACTTGTAATAGAGTATTTTTACATAGCTGTAATTACTTTACATGTGTTGTATTTTAAAAGCTTGTTATATTATCCATTGTGTCAAATCTTCATCTGAAAAGTAACTAAAGCTGTCAAATAAATGTAGTGGAGTAGAAAGTACAATATTTCCCTCTGAAATGTAGTGGAGTGGAAGTATAAAGTAGCATCAAAAGGAAATACTCAAGTAAAGTACAAGTACCTCAAAACTGTACATAAGTACAGTACTTGAGTAAATGTACTTAGTTACTTTCCACCACTGAAGATGTGATTTATTTGATTGAAACCTGCTCGAATGAATAAAACTGAGTTTGAACGTGACGCAGACAGAAACGTTCCGTCTTATTGTTCGATCTATTTGCAATAAAAACATAAACAGCATCAATCAGAGCGTGACAGCCAATCAGCATCGAGATACAATCAACAGAAATAAAAACATAAACACGGAGCGCTTCTGCTGACTGTGATTACATCATCATCATCATCATCATCGTCAGTTATTTACTGATAAACGCAGCGCTGAATCTTAACTGTCGGCGATTTTAAGAGAAACGAGATTCATCCGGTAAATACGACCAGCTGACTGAAACACACACAGAGAAAATAAGCAGAAACAAACCTGCAGCAGGAGATGCACCTGTCTGTCTGTCTGCCTGTCTGTGTGTCTGTTTACCTGTCTGTGTGTCTGTCTGGGTCAGGAGAGGATGGATGCAGGCGGAGGAGAGGATGGAGGGAGAGATGGAGGAGGATCGTTTCCAGCTCTACATTCCCGGATGTTGATCTTCAAATACTGACGATAACACTGATGTTAATGTGAATACACATACAGACACAATAATAACGACTGAACGTTTATATGTTAGGATAAACCGAGACAGAGTTTGGTTTCTGCATTTATAATAAATTCTGTTGTTATTTCAGACCGCAGCTCCGCCACAGCGCCTCCTGCAGGCTGACAGAGGAACTGCAGCAGAGTCAGTCTGTTTAAACGCATCTCAGAGGTTCAACATGACTCTACCGAAGCTTCCAGCCTGGATTCAGAGGATAAACAAAACAAACACACACTAAAAATCACTGGTCAATATAACACCAACATACCATTTTACAACCATACTGGGTTAAAGGACAGGTCCGTAATTTTTCAAGTGTGTCTTGAAACAATCTAAAATTATTGATCTAAAATGTGAATATTATCATTCTTCAGTAACACAACTGATATAAAACAGTTTAATGAACCAGAGCTGCAACAATTAGTTGATCAACAGAAAATAAATCTGCAACTATTCCGATAATCAAATAATTGTTTTAGTTGTGTTTTTAAGCAAAAATGCCCAAAATTGCTGGTTTCAGTTTCTCAAATGTGACAATTATTACTTTTATGTCATAGATGATAAATTAAACTAAATATCTTTATGTTTTGGACTGTGGATCAGACAAAACAAGACTTTTGAAGATGTCATCTTTGACTCTGGGAAATTATGACAGTAATTTTTCTCTATTTTCTGACACTTTATGACCAAATGATAAAATGAGCAGCAGATTATTCGATAATGAAAATAATCGTTATTTGCAGCCCCAGAATGAACTGTGAATATTATATCACAAACTGTTTATAAGAAGAATGATCTGAGTCCATACAAACAAATAAATGTTTAATAGTAATAAAACATGGACAGAAAAAGGAACAAACGTTTGTTCAGAAACAGAATATTGCACAGCTCACAGGCCTCCTCTTATCACCACGGTAACGCTGCCTTCACAGTCTGTAAATCAAATGCACCTCACAGAGAAACACTGCCTTTATCCTGACTCACTGCAGAAACGTCTCCACACGTCGACCTCTTGCAGGGGTGACAATCAAACACACCTGCAGTGTTTCCCTGCTCCTCGCTGTGACATCACAGGAAACATTTTTAAATCTCAGACTTTCGGAGATAAAAGTGACAGAACTTCATGGACTTATTGCTGATTTTATGTTGAATTCTGAACATTTTTAACATTTTAACTTTTTGTCCATTACTCAGTTACAGTTGCGTTTAGTTTGTTCTTTTGTTTTTCAGACTTTTTTCAGAACGACACAACAGCCACAAACGTCAAAATTCTCCTCATCAAGTGTTTCTGTCTGTAGTTGTATTTTCTTAAAATGAGTGAAGAAATTTTAAGATGCATTACAAATATTTCTAATCAACATGTTTCCAGTATTTTCTATCAAGTTTTTCTTCTTTATTTTTCTTCACTCAGCTGTGTGCAGTTCGTGGGCGTGGTTCTCTGTGACATCATCACCGCTGTGACATCATACTAAACTAACTCTAAAGATTCTTTTTCTGATAAACTTTGTTTCTGATCTGAATTTTTTTTTAAATAAAACCGTTCAAAGGCTGCTGGTGATTGGTCACATTGTCAGGGAATCGAACCGACAACCTGCTGATGATGATTAGCACCGAGCCACAGTTAAAAAAAAACATAAAAACAACTTTGATTTTTGTTTTTGCATGTGAGTTTGTTTGTTTTTTTGGCAGTTGTGGGATACCGTAGTTGTCACTGGATTCAGCTACATTTCCCACAAAGCACCACTGTTGCTGGCTGCAGTATCCATGGCAACACACATCAGTCCAATCACACGCTGTTAAAGGTAGAGAGACAGAAAACAAGAGAGAAAAACAGACAGCTTTCAGGTTTTGACACCGTCCTCCTCTTCCTCCTCTTCCTCGTCTCAGCTCCATGGAGGGATCTCCTCTCCAAACTTGGCACAGTGCGCAGCGTTTTTAGCTTCAAACACAATCTGAACACAGAAGTGAGACAGGAAAGAAAACACATTTTTACAGTTTATTAAAGTAAAAAGATGAAAATGTCTCAATAAACATCAGTTAAAGCGCAGTCAGAGTTAACAGGAAACAGATAAACACGAGACGCCGTCTAAACAACAGAAAACTTTGTCATGTTGAATGTGAGCAGCTGATTCCTGTTCAGGATTTAACTAATTATTCATTCATTAAAGCAACATTTAGTTTCAACATTGTTGGACAGAATTCAGGAATAAATTGATGAATGAAATGTTGTGAGAAGCTGCTGCAACATTATTTCCTGTTATTTTCCCACTGAAATTTTAAAGTCCATATTCACATGATAACTGTAGCTGATATGATTATAAGGTGAACTTGTTACATCATGAAGCAAAGTAGCACCCTGCATAAAAACACAAACAAGCATGGATAAAAAAAACAAGTTCGTGTTTTTGTCAGTTAAAACAGTTTCAGGTGCAAAGCTGAAATATAAACAGGGGATAAATATGTTAAAATAAATATGTTAAATACTGGAAAGAATGGGCTACATGTATGTGCCTATAACATGTGACAGTGAAATAACCTGTTCCTGCACATTAGCATGTTCTTTTTGACTGAAAATAATAATAAAAATAAAACTAGAATCTGGATTTCATTGGACACCTGAAGTGTAACTGGAGTGTGACTGCGTGATGCTGCCACACAGGCTGGTTGTTACCTGGTTGTGTATGTACGCCTCACACAGGTAACACCACACAGACAGATCACAGAAGCTCAGAACCATCGGATGTTCAGACACCACGCCGTGAGTCACCATGTGCTCATTAACATATCGCCCACAGAACACCTGAGAACAGGAGAGGAAACAGGTGACATCATCGACAGGTGACACAGTTATGTCACCAGCACAAAGTTTCTGCAGCTTCACCAAGTTACATTTAAGACTTTAAAACCACACAGAATCTAATTTAACATCTGTTTCACCATCAAACCGACCAAAGTGTGAAAGTATGATGACATCACCTATAATTATTTATTATTATAATATCACATTATATCATCAGGACTTCCCAGCAGTTTATAACTAGTACGGCTTCTACGCCATGACATGATCAACGCACTGTATTTTGGTTAACAGTTAGTTAGCACTGTGTAGACCTGCTTTATGTGAAAAGTGCCCTGAGATAACGGGTGTTGTGATTTGGGACTATATAAATAAAACTGACTTGACCTGACTTGACTAGTTACTCGTGCTTTGATGATCCACAATGGTTTGGGTGTTCCAGGGGTTTGAATGGGTACTGAGAGTTGTTGGACTCTCATGTCATAAAAGAAAAGATATCAAAACCCCCAAAAACATGCCTCAAAAAAAACCAGTGGGGATAAACAAATTCACCAAACAAAACTAAGATTAACACGAACAAAATAACCAAAACATGCAGCGGTTGAAGACTGTATCTCCATGGCGTCTTCCACAGTCCACCAATTTCAGCACACCTGCCTTAATTAAGAGGTTCATATGTGAGGTCAGGTGATTCTGTGCACTTGGTTTAGCACCAAAAACTACAACGAGGTGCTGCCAAATTTACTATTTACTTTAAATCATTGAAAACAATAGAGCTTGCTAGAAATGGCTCTAACAATAAGCAGAAAGCAGATGGATGTATTAAAGGACAGGTTCACTATTTTTCAAGTGTGTCTTTAAACAGCAGTCAGGTGTCCATATGAACAGTGAAAGAGGTTTTCCTCGCTGTAATCATTCCTCCTGTTCATACTGGATATTAAAAGATCCCCTTCAAATGTGCTTTAATGGAAGTGATGGAGGCCAAAATCCACAGTGTGTCCACACAGTCATTTAAAAGTAGATGTGAAGCTTATATGAGGCTTCAGCAGTCTGAGTTAGTCATATCAAGTGGATATCTGCCACATTTACAGTCTTTTTAGCATCAAATTCCCTCTTTGTGTTTCCTCGGACAGTGTTTCCCTGTTGAGCTGCGGTGGAAGTATAGTAACAAAAAGAGGGACTTTGGCACTAAAAAGACTGTAACGTTGAAAGATATCTACTTGATTTGAATCATTTGGACGCTGAAGCTTCATATTAGCTTCAGATAAACTTTGAAAGCCATGTTTGCACAGAAGGAGGACTGTGGATTTTGTCCCCCATCACTTCCATTGTAAGTGCATTATGAAGGGATCTTCTAATGGTCAGTATGAACAGGAGGAATGATTACAGCAAGAAAAACAGCTTTCACTCTTCATTTGGGCTCCTGACTGTTGGTTTAAGACAAACTTAAAAATTTGTGAACCCGTCATTTAATGTCACTGTCAGAAGGAAAGAGAAAATATTCATATTAAAACCTTCCAATGACTTTTTTTGAGGAAACTGAATTTAATGTTTTCAAGGCCTGCAGATACTCTGTCAACAGCTGAGACACATTATGTCATTAAAAGGTGAGACGGGTCACCTGGTAGCAGGTGAGACAGATCCAGTTCTCAGCCTCAGAGCCGCAGTCCTGACACGACCGGAAGACATCTATACCTGAGGGAGGGAGGGGCTTCACCGCATCCAGGTGAGGACACCAGGACAGAGGGTCCACCACAAACATGGAGGCCTGAAGAGAGACAGACAGACAGGTTAGACAGGCAGAGAGAATTCTTCTGAGTGATCAAACTGAAAATAAATAAAGTTTTCTGACTCCGTCCATCTGAACTTGACACATCAGCTCCAGGGCTCTCTGAGGCTTCGACCAACCACACGCCCCCTCTGCCTCTGGCTCCGCCTCCGCTCCACCAGCAGCCTCGTCTCCAGCTGCAGATCTGATCTGATCTGGCAGATCTGTTGCTGCAGATTCTGACGCTGCCACAGCAACAGCAACGTCCTGGAAGATAATAAGACAGAATATAACATATAAAGTACAACTGACACTCTGACATGTGACAGGTGTAAATAATAAAGGTTTCAGCTTCAGGGTCCTTCAGGGTCGTACAGTACATGCTGGCTCACTGTCTGACTGTCATGATTTATGAATAGAACAGGTGATCATTAATGTATTTTTATTTGTTTTTGGATTTTAAAGGCTCATCTAGAGACAAATCAGCTCAGACTATAAATGCTGTGTCACTGGTTCATATAAATAAACATTAAATAAGTAAATAAGTTAAAACAAGATACATGATGTTAAATTAGAAACACAACAGCAGATTTCTTGATAAACATCAGTTAAAGCTGACAAAACACACACAGCTTTTGTAATGTCATCTCTCTCAGATGTTTAATCTCTTATTTAATTTTTATTTCAAAGAGTTCTTTATCTGTTTTCTTACCTCTCAGCTCGTCTCTCTGCTGCTGTAACTTGTGAATTTACTTTCACAGATAAATAAAGTCTGATCTTATGTAAAATTCTGTGTTTAAAATCGGATGAATGTAATGTTTGCATCATATAATTTAAGGTATAATGTCATTTTCTGGAGGGAAGTTTGCTGCTACAAGTCTTCAGATGTTTACAGTTAGACATGTTTTTTCATTGATTATTGGTAATCACAGTGATAAAACTAAATACAGAAACAGCAGTTTGACTGACAAGCTTCAAGTTTTTCTCTTTTCTGTAGAAAGTTTTACTCATGTTTAATGTTCTGTTCTTCTTCATGGGTTACCTTCTTACAATACAAGTAGACAAGCTAACAGGGCTACTGAAAAGTAGCCTAATGATGGCTTCAGTCCATCGAGTCAAGTTTGAAGAGGTGACGTACAGAACAGCTGAAGCTGAAGCAGCTGTTTGTTTTGTACACAGAACAGCTTTTATCATCATGTCATTCAGGTAATGTGACGTCACCATGTTCATGACATCAATCTAAACGTTCTGGGTGAAGACTGACTTGTCAAACATTGAGAAACAGTCTTTTCTCAGTTGTTTCATATTTTAAGCTGCACTACAACCAGCATGCAAAGGATTGTGGGAAATACAGGTGTAGGGACTTCCAACACTGAGTAACAACCATCAGACTGATCGCTCACCTGAGGCTGCATGCTCTCTGCTGATTGGCTCTGCTCAGGCGTCACCTCACTTGACTCAGCCTTCACTTCAGCTTCGCAGATGACCTTCTCTTCGCTGCGGCGGGCCTTCGGCCTGGCCCCGCCCACTGGGATGGATGTAGCAGGAGTGTGATTAGACAAGGTGTGATTGATGTCCAAACTGGCCAATCCCTGAGTGAGCTGCTCCAGACTGTGGTCCGCCTGATTGGACGAAAAAAAACAAGGAGGAGACACAATTAAAGGGGCCTTACTGTATTTATATAATCTGATTTCAGTATTCTGGTTCAAGGAATTAAAGTGACAGTTGGTGTTACCGTTGTGACCTCCTGTCCTGAAGGGGGCAGCGGTGGTTTGTCTGTGTTGCTCTGCTCTGACTTCCTGCCTTTTCCTTTAGAACATCGTTTCCCACGATGCTTCGGGGAGGGCAGGGAAGCCCGCACAGACTCTGGGACTGAGAGAAAGGTCAGGAAGTTATTCAAATAAAATCTGATAAAATAAAAGACAATAAAATAAAGCAAATAGAATCCTGTACTGACTGCGTATCCTCAGTGACCTCCAGTAGGGGGCGTGGTGTCGGATGACCTCGTTGATCGTTGCCACGGCGCTGTGGTGAGGAGGGGGGAGGGGTGTCACCAGGGAGGGAGGGGGGTCGCCGAGCAACACACTGGTGCACATCGCCATGGAGTCAGAGATGGACGACAAGTTGTAACCTCCCTGCAGAAAGAGAGAGAGAGAGACCTCTTCACTGTAGTGCTGCAACTAATGATTATCTTCATTATTGATTAATCTGTCAATTATTTTCTTGATTAATCTGTCCATAAAATGTGACAAATGCCGATCACTGTTTCCCAAAGCCAAAGATGATGTCCACAACCCAAAGATATTCAGTTTACTGTCATAGAGAACTAAAGAAACCAGAAAATATTCACATTTGAGAAGCTGGAATCACAGAATTTGGACATTTTTTTTCTTAAAGAATGACTAATGACTAAGAACGATTAATTGATTATCAACATAGTTGGTGATTAATTTAACAGCTGGCAACTAATCGATTAATCGATTAATCGACTAATTGTTGCAGCTTTAATTTATTTCACTTCACATCACTACTCACCTCCAGTATAAGTAGGACCCGCCCCCCGGCCAATGACATCAGCATGTTTGTGAGGTGGGCGTATCCCTCCGGGGTCACATGATATCCACCCAGGGGATCCCCTCGTGCTGCATCAAATCCAGCTGACACCAGAACCAGCCCGGGGTTAAACTACAGAGAGAGGACCAACCAATCACACGACTCAGTCACTTACAGTCAATGAAGCGTGTGTGTGTTTGTGTGTGTGTGTGTGTGTGTTGTTACCTCAGTGGCGATCGGCATGACAACGTGGTGGAAGGCAGCGAGGTAGTCGGAGTCGCCCATCCGCCCACCACTCCACGCCACATTGACGTTGAACCCTTCCCCCTTGGCCACGCCCACCTTGCCAGGAGCGGCGTCCTCTGAAGACGGAAAGAACATCCCGTTGTCATAGCGATGGAGGGAGATGTAGAGGACGCTGGAGACAGAGAGAAAGCGATGATACATCACCACTTCACATCATTCACTAAAAACATCTTTCTTCATTTGGTTCAACCATCCTCCTCACCTGTCGTCATCCTCGAACATGTGCTGTGTCCCGTTGCCGTGGTGAACGTCCCAGTCCAGGATAAGGACTCGCAGCGGTGGATGATGAGAGATTTTCTGGGCGTGGCGGGCAGCGAGCGCCGCCGTGTTGAAGAAACAAAAACCACAGGGAGAGTCTTTCTCTGCATGATGACCAGGAGGACGAACGATCGCCACACCGTTATTCACCTAGAGACACACCCGAACACACACACACACACACACACACACACACACACACACACACACACACACACACACACACACACACACACACACACACAGACAGGTTGTATTCACTTATATCTCAGCTCAGCTTGTATATTTTTATTTTCAATTATTAGTTTTCAACAATCCCTCTGCTCTGTCCTCGTGCTGCTGGATCTGTCAGGTCTGATGTGATGTAATGTTAGTGGAGAACACAACAGAATCTGAAGCTCTGTGATTGCGTGTTTGTTGCTGAGATGCATCTTGGGAGTTGTAGTTGACTTCTCTCCTTTAGAGCTGCAACGTTTAATCGATTAATCGATTAGTTGCCAACTATATTGATAATTGATTAATTGTTTTGAGTGAAGAAGAAAATGTCCAAATTCTCTGATTCCAGCTTCTCAAATGTGAATATTTTGTGGTTTGTTTAGTCTCTATGACAGTAAACTGAATATCTTTAAGTTGTGGACTGTTGGTCAGGACAAAGAAAGATTTTCCAGGTTACATCTTGGGCTCTGGGAAATAATGATTAACATTTATTTATAGTTACCTGTCCTTTCATTATCGTCTCCACAGCGTTGAAGCAGCTTCCAGCAGCCAGCAGAGCAGACTGGAAGCTCTGGTTGTTAATATAGATGGAGTTGAACTCGTTTCCCAGTTTGTTCAGATCTCTGGGCTTCATCACTGCTGTGGCTTTCATTTGCTTAATGTGCTGCACACTGCGCACACACACACACACACACACACACACACAAATACAAGCAGAGTTTGGTCAGTATGTTGTTCTACAGGTGCGTTTACAAGTTTTATGTCTGTCTTTACATATATATGAATGTGTGTGTGTGTGTGTGTGTGTGTGTGTGTGTGTTTGTACCTGTGACACATGGCGAGTTCCTCCTCAGTTGCCAAGCGAGCTGGTATCCGTTGGCAACGGTCAACCAATCCCAGCTGCTGGTGTTTGGAGAAGATCTTGAAGATTCTCTGCGGCTGCTCGGGATGATGTCTGCACACAGATGTTTGTGTCATTACGTTATTCTATCGCATGAACATAAAGAGCAGAGACGACAACACACCTGTCCCACATGTTCAGATGCTCCATCATCCTCTCATCATACACCAGGCCTGTTGTCGTGGTAACAGAGAGGGTGGGGCTGGTTTTCTGTGTGCTGTCCTTGTTGGTTGTTGCTCTGATGACACTCCCCTCTGCCCATTGCCCGCCTTCTGCACAGGAAATAGGAAGAGAAGAGGAAGGAAATGATGTCATCACAACATATGACATCATACGGAGAGAGAGTAAGTTTGTGTGTGTGTGTGTCCTACCCAGGACTTGCAGAGAGGCCCAGTGTGGATATAGAGCTGAGACAGTCTGAGAGATGGACTGCAGAGCACTGAGAGAGAGAGAGAGAGAGAGAGAGAGAGAGAGAGAGAGAGAGAGAGACACAGAGAGAGACACAGAGAGAGAGAGAGAGAGAGAGAGAGAGAGAGAGAGAGAGAGAGAGAGAGAGAGAGAGATGATTATGAATCAAACAGCAGTCGGATCAAGTTGCCACCACAAACAAACTGCTCTACAATTCGTTTGTGACCACACACAGAGAAACCCCCTTTTAAAGGGTCTCTGTGCAGTTGTTTTAATCAAACAAACTGCACCAAGGACGAAAATCAACCAGAGTCAACCGGACTGAAGGACGACAGGATTGAAAACAGCCTCACTCTTGGACTGCCCCCTTAAACATTAAAGGTTCAGAAACAGAGCGCGCAACTCTTTTCGCTGCTCGTGCCTCTCCCTGGGTGCCCCCTCTGAGGAGGCGCCTCACCATTTGAAAACCTCTGTTCTAAAGGACATACAAGTAGGAGTATAAGGTGACAGATGACAGATAGACTGACCAATCAGCAGAGGTATCAGTGTGTGTCCAGGTACCTGTCAGACGGAGCGGTGGGCGGAGTCAGTGGTGGACAGGCTCCTCCAAGCAGAGCTCTGACGCAGGCTGCAGCGCCCTCTGCTGTCGACTGCAGGTTATAACCTCCCTGCGCGCACACACACACACACACACACACACACACACACACATATTAGTGGAGATGAGGTGTGTGTGTTGATATTCACTGATATAATCTGATGATGTGTAACTGAGTGTTTTACCTCCAGAGCGAGAACAAGCCGACCTTCAGCCAAACTCATCAACATGTGAGTCAGAATATGGAAACACTGAGGACTCACACACATCTCACCCTGGACACACACACACACACACACACACACACACACACACACACACACACACACACACACACACACACACACACAGAAAGTTAATTTAAATCCATTAAAGAAACAATCCCGCCACTGATCTCAGGTCTGTGGTGTTTTTACCTTCTGATCTCCAACTACAGCATCAAACCCAGCAGAGACCAGAACCAGCTGAGGCTGAAACTGAACACACACACACATCTTATTATTCATATATTACAAATAAACATCACTCATTTATTGATACTTTAATTTGGGTGTGCCATGTTAGTCTTTGCTCCAAAATAGGTGTGGAGCGGAAGAGGTTAAGGTTAGATATAAGGTTCAGGATTACAGGCTAAGGAATGCTTTATGTCAAGGAGCGTGTAAATGTGTGTGTGTGTGTGTGTGTGTGTGTGTGTGTGTGTGTGTGTGTGTGTTACCTCATGGGCAACAGGCAGCAGCAGTTGTTGGAAAGCTGAGATGTAATCAGCGTCAGTCATCCCCGTCTGAATAAAACAAAGACATAAGAAACCAGCTCAGAGTTTGTCCAGACTTTTACTTTGGCTGAGCTTTGAAGATCTACATGTTTCCACATGGTGAAGTGTTCACAGTTCAAACGAGCATTTTATCAAAGTCAAATCCACTTCACCAGCTGTGCAGTGTGCTCATTAAAGTGAACTAAATTCAACAAAATTTGCAGGTAAAAAGGTTACTGAAACGCATCAGAGCTTAATGAATCCAGGTATTTTGCCAACTGGGATTTCTTAGTTTTCTTCAATTTTTAGTTTTTATTTTATTCTCTTTTATATTTTTATATTTCATTTAGTCGATTTCTGTTTTATTTAATTGTACAAAAGATGAACAACTGTGTTAGCAAATATCTGGTTCTTTGATAAGAAGTCAAAGCTACAAACCCGCAGACATGAAAACTGAAGAAGAGGAGTTAACTATGACTCCCATGGTGCATTTGTGCAAAAAAAGAAAAAAGAAAAAAAAAGAAAACCACAAAACTCCGCTAACAGCAAGCTTATGGTATTGGAAAAAAAAAAGTATTATTTTGTGGTCACTTTTGCATTAATTCAGTAACCATGGTGACGAGTTCATTACGCCTCAGATTCTTCTCTACAGCAACAGCAGATGAGGCTGATGGGTAATGTCATATTTGTAGCCATACGCCAAAAAATCTGATTTCTCAGAAACAATGTTAAAATAATAAAATAAAATAATTTAAAATGTCGGAACATAAACATACTTAATGGTTACATTATGCAGGAGAGTCCTGAGTTTATATGTTCAGTAATATTTAGGACACACTTCACAACTCTACTCCTTTAGTAATAAAATACTTTCTCTCAAGAAGCACATGGAGGAGGAGGAGGAGGAGGAGGAGTAGGAGGAGGAGGAGGAGGAGGAGAGATTGGATGAAGACTGGGAGGACTCACCTGGTTCCAGGGCAGGTTGATGTTTCGTCCTTCAGCTCGTCCGCTGCCGACAAACTGACAGTCAGACTCTGGGAGGTGAGGCCAGAAAGATCCCTGCTCGAACCTGTGGACACTGAAGTACAGGACACTAAAACACACACACACACACACACACAGACACACACACACACACAGACCACAGGTGTGTGTTTTAACTTCACTGAGTTGAGTTGTGTTTGAGCTCAGAGTTTGTAGCTGTGATGGAGGAGGAGGAGTCACCTGGGATCTTCCTGGAACAGGTACTGGATGCCCTGACCATGATGAACGTCCCAGTCCACTATCAACACCCTGACACACAAAATGAAAGCAGTGACAGGTTTAGTTATATATACCCACCAATCAGCAGCTACCACGTCTTTAGGCTGAAGTACCTTAAAGTGCCACCGACAGCTGCTGGATTCTCCAAGTGACTTATTAGAGTGCCCTCTAATAAGTGTGCTGGTGGTCATTTTGGAAATTATTGCTCTGTTAATAAGATTTGAAGACTTATAGTAGCTGTGATGTCTGCCGTGTGAGTGTTGATTGACAGCTGTGATTGACAGTTGGCTCACCTGCTGCCCCTCCTGCATTATTATACCTACATCAACTGTTTTGTTTTTATTCAGAAAATCCAGTATATTTTATAGTGGGTATTTTTATTGTGTAACCTGAACACTACAGCTGCATACACACACACACACACACACACACACACACACACACACACACACACACACACACACACACACACACACACACACACACACACACACACACACACACACACACACACACACACACACACACACACACACACACACACACACGTACCTGCTGACTTTGTGTCTGGTCTGAGCGTAACGAGCTGCGATCGCCACGTTGTTGAAAATACAGAAACCGTTGGACTCATTACACTGAGCGTGATGACCTGGAGGCCTGAGAGAGAGACAGATGTTATTATTCTGTTTGGATTTTAACTGTTTCTGTTTCACTGACATGTCACAGAGTTAAATTTAAGACTTTTTAAGACCACAGAGAATACAAATTAAACACCTGTTTCACCATCAAACCGACCAAAGTAAGAAAGTATGATGCTAAACCAGTTGGGACAATAAGACCTACAATTATTCACTATTAGATCACGTTTTTCAACACTTCCCAGCTGTATATAGCAACAATTCCTAATGACATAATTAATTAAACACCAAAGAGGTATAAAATACCAGATATTTCAGTAAAACCGGAAGATTTGTGAGTTTCACGAGCAGGCTTACAGCACCTGAACGCAGCACACAGCACAGCTTCCTGTTACCTGACGACAGCAAATCCATTCCTGAGTTCAGAGGTCATGACCTGATCAACCAGCTGCAGGACTGAACCCACTGCTAACAGACCCACCTGGAACGACTCCTGTAACACACACACACACACACACACACACACACAGCAGTTAGTGTGTTTGTATGTGTGTGTGTGATCTCTGTACAACGGGTTTTAATATTTCACACATTTAAATCTTTTATTTGAGAGTCTCAAATATATAAAACTTATTCTGATTTTTATCTTTGTGTTCTGCTAGATGTTACTACACGTGTGTGTGTGTGTGTGTGTGTTCTTACAGGATGGAGGTAAACAGAGTCGTATTCGTCAGACAAAGTGTGCAGTTCACTCTCTGACATCGTCTGAGTCGACTTCATCAGGTCCACATAATGTTTCCTGCAGGAGCACAAACAGCTGATTAAAGATCAGCAGCAGAGTAGAATATAAACACAACACAATAGAACCTTTTAGACACCACGACACTCCTTTAAAGGAAAATTTCTGTCATGGCACCCCGAGCCACCCAACCTCCAATATACTTGTAAACAGATGTTTATCAGTTTTAACAATATTATCTTATATTGAGTTAGAAAAGGTCCATGAATCACTCAGTATTAGAGCTGCAACAATTAGTCCAATATTAATTGATTAGTCCATCAACAGAAAATGAATCGGCAACTATTTTGATAATCTCAAAGATATTCAGTTTACTGTCATGTATAAAAAAGAAAAGCTTCAAATTCTCACATCTGAGAAGCTGCAACGACAAAATATTTGGTATTTTTGCTTTAAAAAATTATTAACATGATTATTTGATTAATAAAATAGTTGCTGAATAATTTTCAATCAATAAATCGAAAATCAATTTTTTTCTCTACTTCATTCATACTCATCATGTTAATCAAAGCATTTGGTTGTGTAAAATGTCCCCACTCCTCCCCAGCCAAATGATTTACACTTATACATTTTAAAAGTGTTCAAATTATTGAAATATTTATTAAATAACTGTACAAAACTGTACAATGAAGTATTATCACCACAGACTGTGTGGGCTGTAGCTGCTGCAGCAGTGGGCCAATCACACATTGCGTTAAATCGAAGAACGTCTGCGGTGATTGGCTGCAAGCAAAATCATACAAATAGTCATTTTTTTCTAAATCTGGATAAAAAAGGTTTGAATGCAGGTATTGTTTGACTGGAGGAGTTTCGTTACTACTTGGTACTGGGTTATTTCAGTCGATACCTTAAAGGTATCAAGTACCGATACCCAGCCCTACTCTACAGTAGAGTGTAGTAGAGTAAAATCAAAGTAGAATACAATAGAAAGAATAGAAAGCAACAGCTGATTTCCACTCTTCACTCTCCAAAATGTTCCAGGACTTTTAATGTTATTAGATATTATTGTGACTCACATGTGAGCGAGCAGCAACTCTTCTTCTGTAGCTTCTCTGGGCTGAAACACACACAAACAGCAGTTTGTGATTTATTGTTTTTTATATAATGATTTATTTAAATGATGCATTTAAATCCTCCTAGTAGGAGGATTTTTAAACACCTGAGATGTGTTTTAGGGAGGAAGTTTATTTTGTGGCAAAATTTATTTTATGTAAGAAGTTCTGTTCATGTCTGACAAATGTTTCACCGCTGCAACAGTAAACAAGTACAGACAGACCTCAATTCTGATGCAGTGAGACAGCAGTTCTTGTGTCTCCAGTTCCTTCATGATGTACGTCACTCTGTCTGGACTCTCTGGGTGACTGAAACACAACAACAGTCACTCAACAACTATCATGAACTCATCATATCAATACTTGTTAGTAGATCAGTTCATCGTTGGTTTGGATCCAAACATGAGATTTGTTGAAAATAAGAAAAATATAGAAAATCGCCAGCCACAGCCTTTAAATTATATTTAACTATTACAATTACAATACATTAAATGTGTCACATTGTATGTAAAATATTTAATAATGAACAATAAACACACAGGTTTAAACAGAGTGAAAGTTACCTGGGCTCCCACAGGTTCTTATGGTGAGTGAAGGTCTCAGTGTAAACCAGACCTGTTCCACTGGCTGCTGCCCTGCTGGACAGATCCTACACACACAGACACAGACACAGACACAGACACAGACACAGACACAGACACAGACACAGACAGACACAGACACAGACACAGACACAGACACAGACACAGACACAGACACACAGACACACAGACACACAGACACACAGACACAGGCACACACAGACACAGACACAGACACACAGACACACAGACACACAGACACACAGACACAGACACAGACACAGGCACACACAGACACAGACACAGACACAGACACACACAGACACACACAGACACACACAGACACAGACACACAGACACACAGACAGACACACAGACAGACACAGACACAGACACAGACACAGACACAGACACAGACACACAGACACACAGACACACAGACACAGGCACACACAGACACAGACACAGACACACAGACACACAGACACACAGACACACACAGACACACACAGACACACAGACACAGACACACAGACAGACACAGACACAGACACAGACAGACACAGACACAGACACACAGACACACACAGACACACAGACACAGACACACAGACAGACACAGACACAGACACAGACAGACACAGACACAGACACACAGACACACACAGACACAGACACAGACACAGACACACAGACACACATACAGACACAGACACACATACAGACACAGACACACACAGACACAGACACACACAGACAGACACAGACACACACAGACACACAGACACACACACACACAGACACAGACACACACACACGCACACACACAGACACACAGACACACAGACACACAGACACAGACACACACACAGACAGACACACACACAGACACACAGACACACAGACACACAGACACACAGACACACACAGACACACACAGACACACACACACACACAGACACACACACACACACACACAGACACAGACACACACACACGCGCACACACACAGACACACAGACACAGACACAGACACAGACACACACACAGACACACACAGACACACACAGACACAGACACAGACACACACACAGACACACACAGACACAGACACAGACACAGACACAGACACACACACACACACACACACACACACACACACACACACAGACACACAGACACACACACAGACACACACAGACACACACAGACACACACAGACACACACAGACACACACAGACACACACACACACACACACACACACACACACACACACACACACACAGACACAGACACTAGCTTTAGCTCTCTATAGCGGTCTATCTTTAACCTTCACATGTTTACTGAGCTTTTAAGGTGCTTTCAGACTTTCAGACAGCGAGCAGTCACCACCGCCTCCACCGCCAATTTCCATGTTCTGTATTCTGATTGGATGGCAGCAGGACAGAATTACCTCGCGGGCAGCTCCTGGCTACATCCAACTGGTAATGACCTGCACCTACCACGCACAACAGACTGGTACTATCCACCTGCTGTTGGTTTGTGTGTCTGTACTCAACCAAAGATCATTTTTGAGGGAAGAAGCTCCACTCTGTAACACCTCTGTATAACCACAGTGTTTCTGTAGTTCTGTAGGTATATGCAGGAATCCTGAAGTTAAATTTAATCCCTTTCAAGACCTTTTTTAAAGACCTTTTCCATACTTTTTAAGACCTCATCAACACTTGAGTTCTAGCCGGTTACATCAGTGACACTTTAACTTATATTTACTATATATTTATTGTAAGATAGTACAACTAGTCTTAGTGATAATAACTCCTTATCAATGCAACATAATTCAGATAGTCTGGGTGGGAACAGAGTACAAGAGAGAAAAATAAGTAGCTACGGCTGTTATTTCAGTGTGTCAGATATATATTTAATCAACATTTAGGTAAATATAAGTATCGCATCAGACTGTATCAGCAGATATTCAATATTAAAGGACTCATAACTAAGTAAGGACTTACTACTTCAGACACTATTGATCAGACTGAACACTTGACATGTGTTGATCAGTTTCTCACCAGCTGCTGCAGTTTGACGTCCAGCTCTTCTTCTCGCTCCTCTCTGCTTCTCTCCATTCTTCCTCTCCTCTTCGCCTTCTGCAGGCTGCTTTCTCCTTTCTTTTCCTCGTCTCCTGTATTGCTGCTGACTCCCTGACAACACACACACACACACACACACACACACACACACACACACACACACACACACACACACACACACACACACACACACACACACACACACACACACACACACACACACACACACACACACACACACACACACACACACACACACACACACACACACACACACTTCTCAGTATTTGATCAAGTGTCTTCTACTAAGAAATGTCACATTAAAGAGGACAAAAACAAAAAGAAGACGTATAGAGAGGACAGAGGAGTTTCTGTCTGACTTCACTCAGTCCAAACAGCTGCAGACTGACAAAAGAATAAAACATTTATCTATTAACATGAAATATGAAACTGTGAAGTGAAGCAAGTCGAGGGGACCTGAGGTCAAAGTGCAGCTCAGGTAGATGATTGACCGCTGTTGTTTACGTCTCGGCCACTGAATCACACTACTCTTTTCTACTAATTAACTCATTATGTTGCAGGACATTCACAGATCAGGTGACTTACCTGAGGAGACAGACGAGGAGATCTTCTGACTGACTTCAGTCCAGATCCTGGAGGATCTGATCCAGACTGCATCTCTGATCCACCTGAAAGAAACATCAACACATAACAAACCGCTGACATGCAGAAGCAACTCACCACAGGTCACTGATGGAAAGATCATCTAGAGCAGCAACAAATTAAACAACCCGATCACTGAAGGTGAAAATATCTCCCAAAGCAAATTCAGGTCCTTTTTAAAAAGTGTCACTGGCAACTGAGCTTAGCTAATAAAATTGTTCTGTAATCAATCCAAACATTAATCTTCTAATTAGACGGAGTGAATCAGGAGCAGAGATATTATTGCATAAGTGTCATTAAGACATGAACATTATTTAAAAGCTAAATTAGCCACAGCTTGTCCAACTGATTTTCTTGTGAATGTCAGGCATCATTTTATTATGTCAGCAGCAGCCTGCAGCACAGAGACACACAGACAGGTGAGCTGCAGCCTCTCAGGTGAGCTCTGATGTCATAGTTAAAGATCTAGACATGAGCTTAGGAGCTCAACGAAAAATAACACAAGTAGATTTCAAATATTAATTTTGATCTCAGATTTATATCAATAAAATGTAAAAATCAAAGAAAAAAATCATGATAGGCTACAAGTCCAGTTTCAGGTAAGTCAGCTAATACATATTCAGTAAGTATAGAAAGTAAACATTTTACAGTCAGGCTCTTTATGTGTGTATGTGTGCACATGAAAGAGACGAGAGAGAGCAAGTGCATTTTGGCCGTCAAACCTACGTCCTTGACTTTAAATACTCACAGTTTGAAATGAGGGTTGTCAGGTAATCAACACCTTGCTATTGTCCACACCCAAATCTACACCCATAAAGTGAAACCTAAGTCTGTTGGTTTCAATATGCTTTTTGAAAAGGAACTAACATTTGTTTTGAAATTAAATTATTAACCAAAATGACAGATATCACTGATTGTTCTTAATGTATTTCCAGAATCTTAAAAGTCTCTTCTGACCATCTGGGTGACAAAATATTCAATAAAAACACGTTTTTTAACGTTTTTCCCCAAAGTTGTGACTCTTATTTCTTCTTCAGATGTCAACCAGACACCATCTTTGTTTAGATCCAGAAACAGAGCCACAGCTCGGGAGAAACATTAAAAAAAACTATTTAATGATGCAGCAGAGTGAATATTTTCTCATCCAGGTGGTTGAAGAGTCTTTGAGGATTGTAAAATATCTTGTATCTCTGTGATGAATGTAACGCCGCTACATGGGACGCTCAAACAGTAACGTTAACAACAGTGTAAACAGCAGCGGAGCTAACCTGTTAGCCTCCCTGTTAGCTCTCAGCTGTGTATAATAACAAAATTAAATTAATGTAAGTCAGCTAACAGTCCGTCCTCTGAGCGGAAAACATTCAGACCTTCAAACAGATACATTTAGACTCACGGCAGCTTTTTCTTCTCCGATCTTCTGTTTCTGTCTGAGATGCTTAGCGCCAACTGAAACCAACCCACAACCGTCCAATACGCATGACGTCACTGAGCAGGGAGGGGCGGCGCGGCCTGGTGACGTAATTATATAAATAAAGACCACGTGTTTTCTGTCAGGACTCTAATCAAACTGTCACTCATTTATTTTGGAACTGTCATTATTGTAAAAGCTTTTAGAAGGATTTATAATAACAATAATACATTTTATTTACAGAGTGGTTTTCAAGACGCTTTGCACAAGCTAAAAGGATCCTTAACAAAAAGAAAAAACACACACTAAAAGCAGATTTTTCCCATTTGGCTAAAAAGATATTCATACGTCACATTCATGTTGCACTTGGAGACTAGGGACGTACTTTATCAATCAATCAATCAATCAAACTTTATTTGTATAGCATCTTTCATACAAGTTGTGCAATTCAAAGTGTTTCACAGAAGACTGATAATAAGCCCATAATAAGACAGAACAAATGTAGACAGTAAACAGTAAAAAAAAAAAAGACTAATGCATATTAGAAATAAAAAGGATGAAAATGTAATGTAACAAAATAGATTTAAAACAACAATAATAGTAAAATAGAGTAAAATAACTAGATTAAACAAAATTAGAATAGATAAAACAAAAACAAATAAAATCGATGAGGGAAAAAATAAAATAAAATAACATTGTTATTGGTTATCAACACATGATAAACAGCAGCAGCTTCATTTATGGTTGACTGAAAGTTCTGTTGTTAGGAAAAAATAGCATCAACACAGCGTTTCTGTTGAACTGCCTCCTGTTAGTGGAGAACAAATCTGTTCTAAAGGTGTGGAATTAAAACAGTGTTAGAATTCACACATTAAAATTTCATACCTGGTGGGTATATTAGACTTAATTTCAGCAGCATCACTGTTCAAACAGCGCAGCGGGTTGCAAAATAAAGTATCAAAGTAAAACTTCTGCTTTCAGCTATATTTGCTGGGCTGCTGGGCTTAATGACTGTCAGCCTGCAGTGTTTTAATTATATTTCTGCATTAAAATATTATTAACAGGCGTCTTTTAACAGGAGTCTTGTGAAGATTTGGAGACCGTGTTCTCTGTTCTGTAAAGTTATTGATGGATCTACAGTAACACTGAGTCCTCTCACATCAAGACAAACCAGTGACTCTGTTTGTTTGTTTTTTATTTTATATTTTCCTGAATATTGCAGGCTGTGTTTTATCACTGGGTGGAGCTGTAGAAAGACTGTCGGTCCAAAGTGTTTTCATATTGCTATTTTTACAGCAAAATACTGCAGGAACAAGTTGGGATTTTTGAGCAGCTTGTTGTTTTTCATTGTTGTTGTTGTTGTTGTTGTTGTTGTTGATGGTGATTATGATGATGTTATGGTGGTTATGTGTGTTTAATCAGAGGACAGAAATTTAAAAACTGTGTGTGATGTTGGAGAAGGCCTCTTGCAAGCTGCACTGCATAGAACAACACAAGTCACTCAACCGTGATGGATCAACGTTTGTGCAATCGGATTTTAACTGTGAATGTACTGATTTAGAACTGAAACTATTTGCCAACTATTAACTTAATCCCCATTTATTTTCATATTGGATTCATCGTTTTGAATCATTTTTTAGGAAGAAAATTTCCAAATTCTCTGATTCCAGCTTCTTAAATGTGAATATTTTCTGGTTTCTTTAGTCCTCTGTGACAGTAAACTGATTATTTTTGGGTTTTGGACAAAACAAAACATTTGAGGATGTCATCTTGGGCTTTGGGAAAAAGTGATCGACATGTTTCATCATTTTCAGACATTTTATGGACCGAACAACTAATCAATTAATTGATAATGGAAATAATTGTTAGTTACAGCCCTTCACATGTTCCATGTTCAGTAAAAATAAATAATAGTCTAATTTTGTTTTGTTTTTATAACTCCAGTTAGTATAAATGATTTGATTTTAACATTTTTATTTTATAAGGACTAGAGAGTCTCCTATAAAACAGGAAAAAAGTGGCAGAAATAATTAAACATCATCAGTTTTTAATGAAGCACCAGTTTGAATACAACATTAAGAGACACAGAGCAGAAAACAATAACATGATCAAAAGATACAAAATAGAAAAACAAATGCAGCATAACACTGATAAAAAATGATACGGATATTTAAAAAAGTAACAATAAGAACAACATCAGGATAAAAACTAAGTGCAATAAAAACAGAACATTAAAATTTTAGCTGCGTTTAGTGTTCTTGTTATTTTGTCCATCTGAAGCCAGCTCACCTACAGAAACACAGGCAGAGTGTTTTGTAGTGTTTTGCAGTGGATTGTGGGTAGTGTAGTGTTTCTCAGAACATTAGAGGTTGCTGGTGTGTTTCTTTAAGAAGCTTCTGAAGTCTGCAGCAGCATTTAGAGTCATTTCTCAGCTTCATTACTGAGTCGAACTGCAGCGTTAATACTGTTTGTTTATTAATCCACATGTGGACATAAACACTGTGTTTACTTCTGATTATTAAAAACTCCTCCTGCATGTCATGTGCAGGTTTATTTATGTGCTGCAGGGAGAAGAAACTCACAGTGTCCGTGAGCATGAAAACACTAATTTCATTCCACTAAAAACGAAAATGACACACTGCATAATTATGTTTCATTTTTCTCATAATTATGACTTAATGATTTTAACTCCTAATCACAAGATCCCTTATTACAAGATATGTATCTCATAATTATGTGAAAACTATGCCATAATTATGAAAACATTATCTTGTAATTACAAGATCCATATCTCATACATATAATCAAACTATTTCAAGAAAACGAAATCCTCAATTACACTAAAATTATCTCATAATCACAAGATCTTTATCTTGTAATTACATGATAAAGATATATATGCTGCAATTAGGAAAAATATCTCATAATTACAAAATTCTTATTTTTGTAAGTACAAGATCTTTATTTTGTTTGATGTTGCAGGGTTTGTTTCTCGCCATTACACAAAAAGTTTGAGAGTGTCTTGTAATTACAAGCTCTATATCACATAAATATTAAAGGATTATCTGTGTTATTATCTAATTACAAAATATTTCATAATAACAAGAAATCTATATCATAATTAGAATGAAATTATTTCATAATTACAAGATCTTTTCATAATTACAGATATATATCTTACAAATACAGGGAAAGAAATCTTCTAAATTTAAGATTTTTGATTCATAATTACCAGATCTTTTTTTGTAATTTCATCAAAATCTAATTAAGATTTTTTTCTCATAATTGAAAGATATTTATATTGTAATTACAAGATCTATATCTTACAATCAGTAAAAAATATCTCAATATTATGATGTACTTTTTCATCATCTTTTTATTATTACAAGGTTTGTATCTAATAATTAGGGAAACTTTATCCTGTAATTACATGATCCATATTTTATAAATATGTGTAATTATGGGATGTTCTCATATTTTATAATAAGAAGAAAACTACAAGGAAAAATTACAAGGAAATTCTCTTCTTGTAATTACATGATCAATATCTTTTAATTACAAAATAAATATAATTTTGAGATCCTTGTTTCAATTAACAGATCTTATCTTGCAATTTTGTTAAAACCTAATCAAGATCTTCGTAATCATAATTAATGATACAATCCTTCTCTTGTAATTACATGAAAAATATTTCATATTTGCAACTGAACTATCTCATTATTTCAAGATCTTTGTCTTTGATCTTACAAAATCATTGAACCTGATTATGTATTTAAAATAGCAGTTTGTCATGAATAAAAGATTGTACAATAATAGTAAGATACAGAGATAAAGATCTCCAAATTATAAGATGTTTTCTTGTAATTTTGAGATTGAGATACAAAATTGTAATTATGAGAGATTATGAGGTCTCAAACTTTGTGTTTTGTTTCATTTTGTGAAAGCTGAATGTTTTCCAAGCTCTGCCTCTGCTTCCCACAATGCATCTATGGATCTCAGGCACAAATATTAAAACACGTTAAGAAAATACAAAAAACAATGATCCAGATATATCTGGGGAATTGTTTGTCATCTGTTTTTCAATAAATCTCTCTACCTGTCTATGTTTCTCTCTGTACTTCTACCTGTCTGTCTACCTGTCCTTGGCGGAGCGCAGGTCAGTGGTGATTGGGTCATGCTGGATGGTCTGGTGCAGCATCAGAGCCAATAAACCAGCTCGATTCGTCATCGCCGTCCTCAGATTCCTCTCCTGCTCGAACAGCTCATCCAGCTTATACCACTGACAGACAGACAGGTAGAGAGACAGACATTAATGTCAAGGCCATGAACTACAAATGTTCCCCTACAATTCAAAATTCATTTTTTCCCTGAGTTTGTTTTGTGGAAAGTCTCTGAACACTACAGTACCCATATGCCTCAGTGACTGCGGCCATAGACAGTAGTGGAAGTATTCAGATCCTTTACTTCAGTTAAAGTACTAATTCAGCAATTTAAAAATATTCTATTACAAGTAAAAGTCCTGCATGAAAAATCCTACTTAAGTAAAAGTACATAAGTATTATGAGCTTGATGTAGTTAAAGTATTGCAGTAAAAGTAGTGGTTTAGCTAGTTTAGTCCAGTGGTTCCCAACCTAGGGGTCGGGCCCCTTCAAAGGGTCAGCAGATAAATCTGAGGGGTCGTGAGATGATTAATGGGAGAGGAAAGAAGAAAAAACAAAGTTCTGATACACAAATCTGTTTTCACTTTTTGGACTTTTTCTCTAATCTTTGATTTTTGCTGAAATATTGGATCATTTGAACATTTATTGAAATGAAACCATGTGAGAAGTTTAGAGGGAAAAATCACTATTTGGTGGAGCTGTTAACAACTCATAGACATCTGAAATGTGACCCCGACTACACACTGCTTTTTGTAAGACGTCAAAAGCCAAAAAGGTTGGAAACCACTGGTTTCATCTTTAACAATGTGTTGTATTTTAAAAGCTTGTTATATTATCCATTGTGTCAAATCTTCATCTGAAAAGTAACTAAAGCTGTCAAATAAATGTAGTGGAGTAGAAAGTACAATATTTCCCTCTGTAATGTAGTGGAGTGGAAGTATAAAGTAGCATAAAAATGAAAATACTCAAGTAAAGTACAAGTACCTCAAAATTGTACTTAAGTACAGTACTTGAGTAAATGTAGTTAGTTACTTTCCACCATTGGCTATAGACAAATCTGTGTTGTAGGAGGAAGTAAACAAACCCTTTAACACTGTAATGATTGTATAAGGATTTTACTTTTTCATCTATCCAGGAGATTCTGTAGAAGCAGTTATACGTTGAACATATAAAATAAAAAGTTATAATCTACGAACTAAATCTGTTCCAGTTTGTTCTGCGACGTTATCAGCTGCTCTAACAACAAGCTGACACCACAAGCCTCTGCTCCATTAAATCTGTTTGCATTTCATAAATCTCCACTAAATCCTCACGTTTCATTCTGAGCGGCATGCCAACAAAGGACCGACCAAAGACAATCTGCCAACACAGGGCCGACGGTGAGCTGCCACCCCACTAATCTCTGTAAGCTTAGTGCTAGCATTACATTTCCTGGCTGAAACTTTTACAGTATCATGTGTTTCAGATATGCATGAAATGATGCATTTCTTCTGATTACAATGACAGAAATCAGGAAATTAATTCCAGCTGATTTTATGAGCGACTCCACACAAACAGCACTTTCACATCCAGACTGTGGAGGTTGGACAGAAGCTACGTTCATTTAGTTTTTCACAATCTCACACTCATGTTTTAAGACTGAAGAACTTCCACATTCACACAGACGACCTTTGTCTGTTCACCGTGATGAACACAAACATCTCTGCTTTCACTGTGCTGC
The DNA here is from genome assembly GCA_038419695.1 of Scomberomorus guttatus. Taxonomy (NCBI): domain Eukaryota; kingdom Metazoa; phylum Chordata; class Actinopteri; order Scombriformes; family Scombridae; genus Scomberomorus; species Scomberomorus guttatus. The sequence continues at coordinate 32,554,086 of CM076449.1, read as the reverse complement.
TACTAAAAGCTGATGTTAAAGTTTTATTGAGAGTTCAGTACCACTCGGACTCTCTCGAGGTCGACCTCGGCACGGCGAAGTTTCTCCCAGCAGTAATGTTTGTTACACTTCCTCTTAGAAACCCGACAGAACTCTCCGGTTGGCTCAAAGACGTCTTTAACCAGAGGACATCCACACACCTCGTCTGCTGGGACCTGAGGGACAGACAGTTAATACTGGCTGGCATTAATGAATTCTGTTTTAGTTTTTGTTGTAAGTTTCTATTGTCTACCTTATTATATGTCATGTTATTTCATTGTTCTGATCTTTATATTTAATATCTTGTTTTGCTTTTTCTCATTTTATTGATCAATGTGATTTTAAATTGTTGTTTTGTTTTTGTGTGACCTGGAAGACTAGAAACCACTTTGTGGAGGCTAATGGTGATCCAAAGAGAGAATAAAGCTGGATAACATTTGCTAGCAAGCTACATTAGCTAACACATTTGCTATGGTCACAAAGCACCTTTTATTATCAGAATGAATCTTAAGTTAAATGACTAATAAACTAGCTTAATTAGCTAGTTTGCAAATGTTTGCCTGCAAGCCTGTAATGTTCTGTCTTCTACAAGGATAAAACATTTTCTTAGTCATGCTGGCTCAGTCTCCAATAAATCTTTTTTAAATCTTTTTGAACAGAGCTAATGTTAGCATTGTTTACATGTCTGAACAGTACTAACGTCAACATTGTTTACATGTCTGAACAGTACTGACGTCAACATTGTTTACATGTCTGAACAGTACTAACGTCAACATTATTTACATGTTTGAACAATGCTAATGTTAGCATTGTTTACATGTCTGAACAGTACTGACGTCAACATTGTTTACATGTCTGAACAGTACTAACGTCAACATTGTTTACATGTTTGAACAATGCTAATGTTAGCATTGTTTGCATGTTTGAACAGTACTAACGTTAACATTGTTTACATGTTTGAACAGTGCTAATGTTAGCATTGTTTGCATGTTTGAACAATGCTGATGTTAGCATTGTTTGCATGTTTGAACAGTCCTAATGTTAAGTTAGTTTCAGTTGTACTGACCTGACAGAAACAGGATGACCTCAGTGGAGGGAATGTGTATTTTGTGTTGTTAAAAACAATCAGTGGTGTAAAATAAACATGATCGGCAGTTAAAGGGCTCAAACAAGCCAAAAACACCCATGAGCTCAATATGAAATCACAGGAAGTGAAATATAACCAGTAGATCAACAGTCGTACCTTTGGATCTCTGGAGTGTTCAGGACACAAAACCTGCAGCCGCTTACAGTACGTCTTACTCTGAGGGTTATACACATCACAGAACAACCGGGTGGCTCTGAAAGACCGACGGACAGACACTAAGACAGACAGGTCTTACTCTAAGAACATAAAGCTTTTCCAAAGGGAGACAGACAGGCAGAAAGACAGGTGTTCTTACCCCTCTATGCGTGTTGGGTACATGGAACCAAACGATGTCTGACTCTCATACTGTTGGACAGACAGAGAGGTCAGTTCAATGTTTCAGTCACTTTACATAAAAGTTAAACCTTTCTGTACACTAAGGTGTTGTTGTTACTGTCTGTCATCATGTAGCTGTCCAAGTGTAGGAAGTGATGCACCTGACTTCTGGGGACCCTAAAGGAAGTGACACACCTGACTTCTGGGGACCCTAAAGGAAGTGACACACCTGACTTCTGGGGACCCTAAAGGAAGTGACACACCTGACTTCTGGGGACCCTAAAGGAAGTGACACACCTGACTTCTGGGGACCCTCCTCTGTTTTCCTGCTCTTTAAAGACACCTGGTGGACACACGTGTCCTGACTGTTAGCTGACCTTTGCGTAGCACCTCTCCATGTGTCGCAGTGCCACCTTCGGGTTTATGGGATGACTGCAGGAAACACAGAAGATCTGAAGGTCTGTGTCATCACCATCACCTTCAGTCACCTGTAGACAGACAGATTAAAGAGGTGAACAGATAAAAAGACTAAAAGCTATATCTCCATGTCGACGTCTAATACCTCTTCGTCTTGTTGGACTTGTTGCAGTTTGGCGTTGGCGATGATGCCTTCGAGCTCGTGGAATCGTTTCTCCATCAGAGTGAGACGGAGCCTGGCCGCCTGCTGCTCCTTCCTGATTCGCTCCAGCTGTCTGCGCCCCATCTCCTCGGCAACACAGGGACTCTGCTGCCACTGCTGGATCCTCTGAGGGAGGATCTCATAGATACGACTGAAGGACAGAGAGACAGACAGACAGTCGTCCCTGCTTGTAGATGCAGTTTGTGGTTAATTTACATTAAATAGTTAAATTGAGCTGTCAGCAAACTGTCTGTTTAGAGTTATGAGCAGTTATTCTTAGTTATGTGTTATATATAAGTAATATATGTGTGTGGGTGCATTGCGGATGTGTTGCAGGTGTGTTCCAGGTGTGTTACAGGTATGTTGCAGGTTACAAACTGTATGAGGAGACTCACTTGGCAGCGAGCTTCATGCCGCAGTCCTCTGAGCAGTATTTGGAGTTGACCCTCGCTAGTTCGACGCAGCCTGGACCCAGACACTGCCGCATAGTCCCGCCCACTTCCTTAACCCCGCCCTCTCCTCCTCGCTCGCTGTGCCGTAAGCGCTCCCTGTGGCGCTGCTTCGCTTTGTGACGACGCAGCTTCACCTCCTCCTTAGGAGCAGAGACAGACTTCTGCAGGAGACAACATCATTAGGGTGGAAATGACATCATCAGTGACATCATCGGCCCTCTACTACTTAAAGCAGCTCTCACCTTCTTCTCCGTCTTCTTCTCTCGTCTCTTCACGTGCTTCACTTTCACCGCCTTCTTCCTCAGAGAGTCCGACTGAGCGTCCTCTTCCTCGCTGTGCCACACCTGCAACAGGAGGACACATCACACCACAGAAAGTCCCAGTTCTGAGAGCTGATTGGTCAGAAACACTCACCAGGTCTCTGTATCCGGCTGCTTTGTACTGCTCGTACAGCTCCAGCTCGCTCTCACTGAACACCATATCCTCCCCCTCCTCCTCCTCCTCCTCCTCAGTCTGATGCCCCGCCCCTTTCCTCGGGAGGCCCCGCCCTCTGCCGCCACTCCGACTCATCTCCTCGTCTTTGACACGAAGCATCTTCTGCTCGAAGGAAAGAAACAACAACAAGATAATCAAATCAATTATCAGAGAAAATAAATAAATAAAATTCAGATAGTAAAGGAGGGTAAAAAAGAATTACCTGCACTGTAAAGTCTCACTTTAACACTGACACTCCCAAAAGGCTTTTCATTGACCAGTTTCACTTACAGTGACTGTGTGGTAAATATCATGTTGACTGATTGGAACTTTCAACTGACAAAAACTTAAAACTTAAAATGAACAATCTCTGTAACTGAAAAGCAAAGAAAACATCATGAAGCACCTTTAGTCAGCTCTTTGTTTTTTAATCTAGTGGTAAAAAGAACTTCACACAGGACCTTTAATCAGTGAATAAAACCAATATTGCTGTTAAACAGAAAAAGTGTTTTCAGTAAAGACTGTTCTGTACTGATGGAGTTGGTGGTGTGGAAGTGAACATTATACTAAATCTAGGTCAGGTCAACATGGAGGAAGAGTTGAGTTTGTAGGTTGGTTTCTTACTAAAATATCATCATATAAACTTGTTAATTTAAGGAAGAAACTAAACACTGTCAGAGCTGCTGTCACTAATCAAAGAATCACTGATTGGTGAATATTTTGATGACTCACCCGGGCTCGGACCTCACACTGCCTCAGTCGACACTTCTGTCGGATTTTGTTTGGACCTCCAAACTTCTTCATGTCTTTACAGAAGTCACACTGAGCGCAGTCCTCCGTCCTCAGACAGGCGTCACACTCACCGCACATCCGGGCTGAACGCTTGATCTGTTCAACAAATGTCACAGAAATATCATATATGTTATGTTATCAATACAGAAGACAACCAGAAAATATTTAAATTTCCGACAGAAGATTTGAATGGGCTCACTTGTGCTACAAACTGCAGATGCAAACACTGTAAACAGCTTCAAGTGTCTAGAAACGTTCATTCTTCTCATAAATTATTGTGCAGGAGTTTTCTTAAAGGAGTTTAAGCGCAAGAGATGAAAACAGTTGAACTCAATTAAAATTAAATTAAGTCAATTAAAATCAACAACCATTTCATTTGAAGCGGCAGAGAGTGTGTGCACTGTATGTAGTCTAAGTGTCAGTTGGTGTATAAGTGATGAAAGCAGCTGAATTGTTCTTGAATGAATGAAAGTTACTGAAATTTGAAGTGCCGGCGATACTTGAAGTGTCAGTTGTTATATAAGCAGTGACCAAAGTTGAAATGCGAGTTTAGGGTTTTAGGGTTAGTGGTGGGGGGGTGTCGTGTACGGTTAGGGTCAGTCTGCAAGACTGCAGCTAGACCCTTCTCTTCATGGCTGCTTGAAACATACAAGGTAACTTCCTAGTTACCTGTGAGCCCCGCCTCCTGTCCATCTTGGGTTGGGGGGTGGAGCTCCCGTCTCCCTCAGGTTTCTCCTCCCTCTCTGGCTCCGCCTCATTCTCCTCCTTCTCCTCCTTCTCCTTGGTCTTCTTCTGACGGTATTTAATCTCCAGAGATGAATCTTTGTCTGCAGAGGATACAACAGTCAGCTAACAGACAACCTGCTAACAGAAACTTTTAGAAGAAATCGTTTAAATATCACCAGAGTTTGACTTGATATATTTCAGTTGAACTTTATTAAAGTGATTTTAGATATTGGGGACACTGACCTCTGCAGGACGGACAGTACCACACTCTGATGGCTTTAGCTGCTTTCTCTGAAACTCCAATACAGTCTCCATGAAACCACTCAGTGCAGCTGTCACACCCTCTGACACACAGACAGGTTAGTGTTATGGATGGATGGATAGATATGTGGATAGATATGTAGATAGATAGATAAGGTTTTTACATCATGAAACAGTTGATGTCTGGTTTCCTGCAGACACAGTATACAGGAGCATTGGGAATTTCCATGGTAACCTTTCCTCCTCTTCCTCCTCCTCCTCCCTCCTCTTCCTCCTCTGGACATCCTCGCTCTGCTGCTGCTGCCTCCTCAGCCTCAAACACAACAAAACAGACAGAAGAGGAAGACAAGACAGACAAGAAAAGAGTTTCATAATCATTAAACGAGACTGGACACCAGCAGTGGAAGTGGAAGTATTCAGATCTACCTACTTCAGTAAAAGTACATAAGTATTATCAGCTTGATGTAGTTTATATACAGTTAGCTAGTTTAGTCCAGTGGTTCCCAACCTAGGGGTCGGGCCCCTCCAAAGGGTCAGCAGATAAATCTGAGGGGTCGTGAGATGATTAATGGGAGAGGAAAGAAGAAAAATATTTTTGTAAGACATCAAAAGCCAAAAAGTTTGGAAACCACTGGTTCCATCTTTCACTATTTGTTATATTTTAAAAGCTTGTCTTTGGACGGAGGGTAAACAGACCAATTTCACTGTTTTTCTCCTGTCTAACCCGGACTAGGATCTACAGACTAAGTTTAAAACTCAGTTTCAGATTTAACATATTTATATTTAACATATTTCTATCTATGAAAACAGAAAAAAGGCAGATTTAGCAGTTTTTTTCCTTAATGCTCACCACATGAGACCAGGTCTAGACTTGTCAAACTGGACTACATTAACACAGAGACTGTTTATTTTTTCAGTTCAGTGGTTAAATCGCTATTCTGTTCATAAAAACATTTATTTATGCGTTTTTTCTTCAGCGCAGCCTGATCAGTCTGTTTCCCTGTTAAACTAAACTCTGTTCACTCTTCTGCATGAATCATCTGTTATTTCTTGTTTGTGTTTGTGATGCTGCAGGTTATTAAAATGAGTCCAGCTGCTCCGTTATTGTTCTGCATCAGTCCAACACATCTGTCTGTGAATGTGAACACGAGTATCTGTCAGAGACTCACCATGATGCAGCAGGAACAATAAACTGTCCTGCGGTTAAATCCTCATCAGGGCTCCGCTTTCATTTCACAGATTTTTCATGTTTTAAAAATCTGCAGGAATCTCTTTGTTTCATCTTCATCTTCGTCTTCTTCTTCTTCTGCGCGGGGAAATAAAGCAGCAGCGACACCTGCAGGGCGGAGACTGAACTACACACCTGCGCTTTAATATAATGAATACAAATATATAATAACTTTACTGGCAAAATTTCATATTCATAAAAGCAAATTTACAGGTAAAAAGCCCAACTTCTTGGTTTTTACAAATGAGGTCAAACATTGATTCAATTTGATTTTCCTCAAATCCAAAGGCTGTAAAACTATAAATACCTGTTGTAATTGTTTTATATGTCAATAAAAAAGGAAAAAAACAAATACAAAAATAAATGAATAAATAAATGAACACATAAAAATAATCATAATGTTGATATTGATTTCATTTGAAAAATAAAAATGTATTGATCTCTAACATGTCAGAGCAGCACAAAAGGGAATACTGAGAGGTAAGAAACATTTTAAATTATTTATTTTAAGTTTTTAAAGTGAAATAAATACAATAAAATAAAATAAGGCATTACAGAAATAAAATATATGCTACATTTTATACATCATGATACCTGATAAACATTATTATAAACAATTAAACTATAATAATAATAATGATCATGATTTTATTGGACTATAATTTTTAATGTTGCCTCTGGTAAAGGTGGAGCTGATTTTAATCACTTTATATGCTGCTGTGTAGCTTCCCCCTGAGGATCAATAAAGTCTTATCTGAACATGTAATAATGCATCATTATTGATTAGTTGATTAAATTTTGTATTATTAATCAGAATCTGCACAGTAACTAACATTATCAGAAAAGTACAATATTTCTCTCAAGTGGCTCAAAACTATATTTAAAGTCCTCCTCCACTCAGTTTGAGCGTCTCTGTGCAGACTGATGTATGTGCAGTTTTTGTTCACATTCATCTGCTGAAAGTTTCTTTGTGATCACCAAAGATCTGATTTTAAGATGTGTACCTATGAGCATGATTTGTGACATCACAACTAGTTTGGAGTCAATCCTGGTCCAGTATGTAATTTACACAAATGTGATGTGGAAACTTGAAGCTTCCAGAGCACAAACACTGAGAATGACTTTACAGTGAAGGAGGAGACATCTGGTGTCCAGCAGGAAAACTTCTGAAATGAAATATATTTGCATATTCGTAGATTCTGGATATTTTAATGAGGGAGAAGGAGTAGATGTAATTTTAAGGATTTTAAAGTATTAAATATATTTCTTTGTGGAAAAACCATATCAAACACACATATTGTTACAAGCAGAGTATTTTTATAGCTTTGTCTTAATACATGTACTTTAAAAGTGTATTGTGATATGAATATAATGTCAAGTGCAACTACTACCAATAACAATGAACAGTGCAGTCTAGTTAATGTAGTCTATGTGTAACTGAGCTCTGTAATATGATAATAACATTTTTATATAATATTAGACCTAAAGTACATAAAGTAATTAGTTGTATTGATCCTCAGTATCAGCAGCATGTGAGCTGCAGTTCTCAGTGAGTCCAGCAGGAGGCAGCACTGTGACGTCATCTGTAATCTGTCTGACCTCACAGCTTCACAGTAACTCATATGGACTTTTAGATAAAGATGTTATTATGATGTTTACTGTGTTTTAAATGATTTCATTTTCTTATTTTTTATTTTTTCTCTTTTAACCATTGCTCTACCTGTTCCTGCCCCTACTACTGTTAATATTAGTATTATCATCATTATTATTATTAGCCTACAAACATGGCATGAAAATACATTTAAGAGGAATATGAAGGCATATCTCATTTTAAGTAGTGTTTAAAAATAGAAGTATTCATGCTGAACAAAATAGAAGCTATTACACAATTATACAGAATAGCCAATAAACTCCGGCCTCTGCTCAACCACTGTGTTATCTCTCTCCATCTCTGTGGCCTATTAAGCTATTGATAGGTGCAAGTTTATGTATGTGTGTGTACTCAGTCACACACACACACACACACACACACACACACACACACACACACACACACTAACACACAGGTCTAAAACTCAAATTCTAAATTCTAAATTCTAAAACTCTGTGCGTTCGTGCGTGCGTGCGCGCGCGTGTGTGTGTGTGTGGTGTGTGTGTTAAAAGGAAGCGGAGGAGGCGGCAGTTACACGCATGCGCGCCCTCCAGTCGAGTTGCGACAACAAAGTGTTATTCAGAAACAGTTTAAAACCAGATACCGACAGAAGAAGAAGGAGTCTGTCTGAGAGGCTGCAGGTGGGAAAACTTTTCTTCTGCATGTTTAAACTTTTTTGTTTTGTGTAATTTCAAACTGAAGCTGTGAGTCTGATTAAAGCTACATGATATAAATATAATATTTTTTATAATATTCGGATGATACTGGCTGAATTTGAATGTTTAGTTTTTATCATCTGTCACAGAAAAAGAAACATGTTGAACAGAACTCAACAGAAATATGATGTTTTTATCATTTAATTTGACTTCTGAACCCTGTTTTAAACATGTTTTCCTGCGTTTCTCAGTGTTGATGCTTCAGTGATATTTTAGGATCTGTTCAGTGTTTGTTGTTTCCTCTTGGAGCTGATTTGATGATCTGACTGTGACAAACTGTAAATTAATGTTTCATTAACTTATAACACATTGTGTGCAAGATGACAGCACTAAGTTACTCTTTATATCTTAACAATTCCCTCATTTTCATTAGATGTGTTTTTATCTGCAGTGGTGGAAAGTAACTAAGTACTGTACTTAAGTACAATTTTGAGGTACTTATACTTTACTTGAGTATTTCCATGTGATGCTACTTTATACTTCCACTCCACTACATTTCAGAGGGAAATATTGTACTTTCTACTCCACTACATTTATTTGACAGCTTTAGTTACTTTTCAGATGAAGATTTGACACAATGGATAATATAACAAGCTTTTAAAATACAACACATTGTTAAAGATGAAACCAGTGGTTTCCAACCTTTTTGGCTTCTGACGTCTTACAAAAAGCAGTGTGTAGTCGGGGTCACATTTCAGATGTCTATGAGTTGTTAACAGCTCCACCAAATAGTGATTTTCCCTCTAAACTTCTCACATGGTTTCATTTCAATAAATGTTCAAATGATCCAATATTTCAGCAAAAATCAAAGATTAGAGAAAAAGTCTGGACTAACTGGACTAAACTAGCTAACTGTATATAAAGTAGTTGAAACTAGCTCCACCTCCAGCAGCTACAACAGTAACATGCTGCTCTAACACTGATGCTTCAGTATTAATAATCTAATGATGTCATATATAATAATATATCAGTCAGAGGGACCAAACCACTACTTTTACTGCAATACTTTAACTACATCAAGCTCATAATACTTATGTACTTTTACTGCAATACTTTAACTACATCAAGCTCATAATACTTATGTACTTTTACTGCAAACTGTCTCATTGGCAGGATGGATGTGACATCAGTCTGCAGCGGCTCTGAAAGCGGAGCTAATAACAGCTCAAAGCAATCAGAGTGCATCTCGAGCCAGCCAACAGCCAATGGGATGCTTCCACATCACAACACAGGTCAGTCAGTCAATCAATCAATCAATCAATCAATCAAATTTTATTAGTTTATATACGGCATCTTTCATACAGCTTAGTGCTTCACAGATGACTGACAGGCTGATAATAAGACAAGAAATAATTAAATTGTGGTAATAATAAGTAAAATAAAAACTGTAAAATATATTAAAAAAACAATAACAAATAAGGGAATAAAACAGGCTTTAAGTTTAAAGTCCCTCCACTTTAAAACCAGTTTGTTGTTGTTCCTTGACTGTGTGATGTGGAAACTTGAAGCCTGAGAATGGACTTTACAGTAAAGGAGAACATCTGTGTTTGAAATCAACAATATTTACATATTCAGAGATTCTGGATTTTTACATGAAGGAGAAGGAGGAGATGATGTTTTAGGGATTTATTATTTATTATTATTCAAAGCAGAGTATTTTTATAAGTTAAAGATCTTTGAGCTGCTCTCAGAATAAAAAGTAGAAGTGGCCGCACCAAAGGTTTTTGTTTTTCACTTTGGAACAACTAAAAGACTCAGATGACCTGAGAGACTGTACTCAGGTCTGGATTACAGGTTCCCCATCCCCCTTCTTGTGGTCCTGGTCTTGAAGAGGGACTCTGTTTGAAGACTTTAATAGTTTTAGTTTATATTGAGTTCATTTGTTGTAAAGTTGTGTTTTATCAAACTGCACACAGAAAACTGAGGGACAGGTCGTATTATTCCATTATAGGAGTGCTGTCAGGCTGCAGCCAGCTATTATTTTCTTTAATAATCTATTGATTGGTCAGTGTAAAAAATGCAGATCATTATTCCCTGAAGCCCAAGTGAACATAATCAGATGACTTGTTTTGTCTGAGCAACTGTTAAAACACAAATATGTTAAGTTTACTATCAAAACTGGAAAACTAGCAAATATTCACATTTGAGAAGCTGCTATTAATTCATTAATCATCTATTTCAGCTCTAGAGTACCACCATGTACAGTGGGGGTCAGTACAAGGTTAATCCGGTCATGTCAGTACTGGTTCATACATTAACAAGGCGTCAGACAAGTAAGAGACAAGAAGCAAAGGACTCTGGGTAAATCAAATCCTCTGTCGATGTAAAATAAAGTGGAATCAAATATCCTGACAGAGCGAACACATTTAACATCACTGGATGTTTCTGTGACTGATGACATCACGTGTTAAACTCATCCTGACCTGAGAGCAGTCGCACATCCTCCCTGAACCAGTGCAGACCCTGAGAGGAGACTTCCTGTCTCAGGACGTCTGTATTAAGCCCTGAGCGAAGACTGACAGGCAGGAAAAAACACTACTCCTGATGCCTAAAAACAAAACGGGTCAAAGAGTCAGAGCCTTTAAAATGATCCAAATGACTGAGCGTTTTCTGATCGGTTGCCTCTGAGGTTCATGTTTGAGTAAAACAGGTCATGTGGAATATGGTCGACATATCTGACCAAACACATTTCACAGAACGTACCTCTAATTACTAAACTAATAACGTTTGACTAAATGACCAAATAACGACGGTTAGCTTAGCATAAAAGGGTATTTCCCTCTCATTGTAAACTGCATGAATACTACTACTTCTAAAACACATGTGAGTAGACTGTTCTGGAAGGAGCAGACTGTTCTTCCTCAGGAAGCTGCGCTCCGTTTACATGTGCAACAAGCTACTGAGGATGTTTTACCAGTCTGTGGGAGCGAGCACACTGTTCTTTGCAGTTGCATGCTGGGGAGGAGGCATCAAGGCTGGTGATGCCAGCAAACTTAATAAGTTGGTCAGGAAGTCTAAATCTCTCACCTGCTCTGTGGTGAACTGTGGCAAAAGGGCAGCTCATTCAGTTGCAGACTAAATCCACCAAAGAGCAAGACAGAGCGCTTCACACGCTTATTTATGCCCACTGCCATCAGACTGTACAACAAGAACTGTGACAACAGGATAAAACAGCTGTGGAGGCCCATCAACATTATCTCCATCCCACCCCACACACTCCTCCATCCTCCAGAGCTCTGGACTCAACTATTGCACACAAACTGACTTTTTCACACTGACTAGAATACGTAGAAATATAACTAAATTAACTAAAATATAACTTTTTTTATTTTTACATCCACATGTCAGGTCATGTATAAGCATTGTAATGTACATAATGTATATAGATTGAATTCCGTTTACTTGACTTCTTATTTTGTTTGCATTTGTTACTCCTAGTTCTTATCGGTTTCTTTGTTTCCTGCACTGCTGTAACATGCAACATAATATCTTATCTCCTATTTCTCCAGGTATGCAGATGCTAACAACGTAACACCTACATTCACAAAGGATTGGTCTTAAGTTTTGTATAGTTTGGACCCTAAAACTATTATGTTACAGCTCGTCATGCTACAGTCACTTCCTGTTTACATCATTGGTTGCTTCTTATTGGACGGCGCCACAGATGTTTCCTAGCAAACTATTCTTTAAGTTTTAATGGTGCAAACTGATTAAGTAAATCAGTTTGAAACTAGTTAGTCATTATGGTTCGTAATCAGCTGGTGGAATTGAGCTCACCTGTAACCTCACCTGAACCTCAGAGACCAGCCTTATCTAATGTTTGAAATCATCTACCTGCAGAGGAGGCCCCTCCCCCGCTCTCTGATAGGCCGGAGGAAGGTGACAGCGGCGATGACTCTTTAACCAGCAGCTCTTCCACCAATGATATTTCTCGTCTCCTGCCTGCCCACCACGCCTCAGCAGCCCCCCTCCGAAAACAGAAAGGTGATAGTTCACATCCAGGGAACACCTGGTGACACGTGACTCGGTGTGATGTCATCTCTGATGTCATCTCTGATGTCATCTCTCTGTCTCTCAGATATGGACAGGTTGTCGTCTCCTCCTCCGGTCTGTACTCCTCCATCTTCCTCCCTCACCTCTCCTCCTCCTCCTCCTCCTCCTCCTGCTCGGTCCTCCAGACACAGCTGCAGCCTTCCTCATCATCATCATCATCATCATCATCAGAGCACCAATCAGAAGCGTCTCTCCTCCACTAAGAGCCACACCTCCTTCAAGACAGACGCCGCCCACATTAAAGAAGTAGCAGGAGACGGTGAGCCAATCAGATTTAGTCCCAGAAAATGTCAAATTTGTCCTAATTTACTGTGAAGTCTGGTCAGAAGTTCATCTTCTCATGAAACATTTGGTTTTAGAATCTGAACATGAAAAACATATTGATATCATCAGTGTGACTTACACTTTCCGATGATGTCATTATCTCTGATGTCCGTCTGATTAATAAACCTCCATAAGTCCTCTTACAAATATGGGCTAAAACAGAACAGTCATTTTGGTTCCCAAATATGCTGATATGGAGTTAGCATGTTTCCATCTCAAAGGTTAGCAACAACATTTTCACACAAAAGTCGAATTTCACACTGAGCTGATAAAATGCAGCAGAAGGAAAAAACTCAGAGATCCACTTTAAAATGCAAAGATGGGATTTAAATGACAGGAGGAGCAGCGAAAAACGGTCATTACAGCTGTAATTATTCCTGGGGTGGAGGTGAAAAATGAGTCACATACAGAGAGGAACTGGATTCACTGACCAGCAGGTGATGTTCAAATCACCACACCTCCCCCGTTTCCCCTCCGCAGGTCGCCATGGAAAATAAAATAAAGTTAACTTTGGAAGATTTTCACTCGATTTGACTGAAGAAACTCCCTCTCACTCTTTATCAACTGAACACCTCCAGTAACATCTGCTTATCTCTGCACACACACACACACATGCACACACACACACACGCACACACATGCACACACACACAGACTGATAACCACTCCAAGCATCAGGTCTAGTTTCTACAACGCCCACCTCGACCCAAACACACAGCCGCCTGACTCCTGTCTGTTCTGTTTGTCCCCACAGAGTGTTGCGTTCACTGTCTCCTGTTTGTTCTGATTGTCTCTGTTGCATTCACTGACTCCTTTCTGTTCTGACTGTGTCTACAGACTGTTGCGTTCACTGTCTCCTGGCGTGTCTGTTCTGCGAGCTGCCGTCCATGTGTTCGGCTTTGGGGGCGTGTCTGGTATGCGGAGGGGACGTGGCTGGATGCTGCGATGCTGCAGCCGGCTGCGGCTGTTGCTGCTGTGTGGAGGCAGCGGGGGACGCGGCCTGTACGGAGGAGGCATGTCAGGCCATGTTGGATTGCGGGATACTGGAGAACTGCTGCGGCTCGTCCGACTGTCTGGAGATCTGTTTGGAGTGCTGCTCCATCTGCTTCCCCACATAGAGCAGCCAATCAAAGATGGACAACAAGATGATGTCAGTGAGAATAAGAACAGGAAATTCCAAACAAAGCTGATGTGTTAACTTTCAGTGGACACAGACAGACCTGCTAACATGTAAAAATGTTTTTAGTCTTTGAAATGTTTTTAAAAACCAGCTGAACAGATGATTGTGTGGAAAGAAATTGAAGAAGTGCGATCAGGAATATGCTCAGTAAACTTTATGGCATTAGTGTTTGTTTAGATATCTGCCTCTTTAGTGAAGAGTTGGACACATACACAGACTGAGCTACAGACTGAGCTACATGTATATGAGATGATTTACGTGTCTGCAGGACATCAGTGTGTCTCTGTAGAGACAGTAAGGGTGAGCAGGAGACCAGAGTTGAGCCTGAAATTAATGTTGATCTTATTATTAACTATCATCTCTGCCTAACATTATGCTGCATTCAGGTCACATGGGATTGATGGGAAAGATTCACATGTTTACGAGCGTTCACATCATCAGACAACTCACAACAGTTGTCTGATGGCAGAGTCATATCCTTTAAATTTGTCTTTAATCACCACCACGACAAACTCTGCTAATGTGAGACGTTGCTATAATGTCAAACACTTCTATGAAGTGTCACTTCAGATACATTAAAGCTTTCAGAAAAGACAGTTTCCCAGTCATAATTATGATTTGGAAGTTGGCATGAATGTTGTTTACAAGTCAGAATCTCGTAATAACTCTGATTAGACATGAACAGCACTGGCACAGATACTGTAGAAAGATTTTTTAAATCTTGGCACTGGGCATAAAAAAATATGTCATTGATTTTAATCTGGAGTTTTACAGTATATCAACATTCAAAAGGGCTCCAGCATTGTTGTGGTCCAGACAAGAACATCTGGATAGCAACATTGTGAATGTTAAAATTTGAAAACAATATTTCAAATGAATCTGTGGGTGTCAGGATACAAACATCTGTCTGCCCAACACTTTGGATCAGAGTGAGACATCTGACTTTTACATTCAGTTTTTCACATTGTGTACATTTCTGATTAAAAGATGCAAATAACTTCACTTTAAGAAAACTTTGTAAATCAAGAACTTGTGCAAACTTTCTCTAAATGTGAGATGTCATTAAAGCATCTGTAACATATATTTTTATAACTCCATTGTATTCACTGTCAGTAATGTACAGAGCTTTATAGTGAGTTTCAGCTCATTGTTTATCTGTCCGGCTGCAACTTTACTGTTTTGGTTCACTCTCAGCGCTCTCATAGCGTCGTTTTCAGAGAAAAAGCTGTAAAAAGCCACTGTACACTACCTGCTCAGCACCAAACAGCAAACAGACACAGTTAGCTGTAGACTAGCTGGTGAACATAGTGGAGCATTTAGCAGCTAAAGAGCCAGATATTTCCCTCAGGAGTTGGTAGAGAGCAAAAACAGCTAAAAGAGAGTGAATATTGGACTTACATTCACCAGGTGGACAGAAACACGACTCCTAATGAATGATAATGTTGCTCCGTGACTGCTGGATGTGGAAATAAGCAACTGTTTGCTAACAAGTTCAACATATCAACTTAAAAGGTCATGATGTGTCAGAGTTGTGTTCACTACTTGTTTCTGCTGAAAGCAAAACATCAGTTAATGCAGGTTCAATAATATCTACAGGACAGTGTTTTATATGAAAGAGATTATTATAAACAGAGTTTCTGCTGCAGAAAAGTTCTTTTTCTGACTCCCTCGCTGTGAAACAGTGTTATGATGAGTCTATGATTGACAGCTCGGAAGGGGGCGGGTCCGGGCGGGACAGGAAGTGGGTCCTGCTGGTACAGGAAGTGCGTGTTTGTCAAAGCGACGAGCCAGGACATCCAAACAGGAAACAGGAAATCACTGAAATGACAACGCCACCTGACCCCGACCCCCTGGATGCCCGACATCAAAGAGAGCGAGAGAGGACACACACATGCACACACATACACACACATACACACACACACGCTATCAGGTGTCAGATTAAAAAAACAGTCAGTTTGATTTTTCCACAGATTTCTTCACATCATCGCCCAAAACACTGTGATATCCAAACAGTTCAAACCCGAGGTTCAAGACCCCCCAACAGGCCACAGTATTCATCAGAGGGGTCGTGACATCATACTACACAAAATTACACTCATTGTGTGATTGCTGAAAGCCGTTCAAATGTCAAACTGTGCAGCTCATTCAGCAGATGTGTGCTATTACTTTTCTGTTTTCTAGCATATTCCAGCGATTTTTTATGAATTTTTAAACATTAAAATTTATAATTGCCGTCTACGAGAGGAATGATCCAACTGAGTTGGAACGTTTGTCACTTTGAAACTTAACTGCTCAAACCATGCTGTGCAACTCCAGCTCCCCTTATTATGATGAGAATGTTAAAGCTGCAACCCTTGTTTTTTATGCAATTAAAAGTAGCAATTTGGAAATCTTGCTTTACTGTTTACTGTGTCACATGTTAGCTTAGTGTGTAGCACTGCTGTCTTACAGACATGAGGTTGTAGGTTTGATCCCATCTATAGGCAGTGTTAGTCTTGGTAGAATTTCAGTACTATTCAGCAACCACATGGAATTTCTTGCATTTTCTAGTTATTTTTTATTACAACCTCATCTCTTTGGCACCTAATCATTCCTCCTGTTCATACTGACCATTAGAAGATCCCTTCATAATGCACTTACAATGGAAGTGATGGGGGACAAAATCCACAGTCCTCCTTCTGTGCAAACATGGATTTCAAAGTTTATCTGAAGCTAATATGAAGCTTCAGCGTCCAAATGAGTCAAATCAAGTAGATATCTTTCAACGTTACAGTGTTTTTAGTGCCAAAGTCCCTCTTTTTGTTACTATACTTCCACCACAGCTCAACAGGGAAACACTGTCCGAGGAAACACAAAGAGGGAATTTGATGCTAAAAAGACTGTAAATGTGGCAGATATCCACTTGATATGACTAACTCAGACTGCTGAAGCCTCATATAAGCTTCACATCTACTTTTAAATGCATTTTTGCACTAAATGACTGTGTGGACACACTGTGGATTTTGGCCTCCATCACTTCCATTAAAGCACATTTGAAGGGGATCTTTTAATATCCAGTATGAACAGGAGGAATGATTACAGCGAGGAAAACCTCTTTCACTGTTCATATGGACACCTGACTGTTGTTTAAAGACACACTTGTGAGCCCGTCCTTTAAAAATGACAAAGACAGACACTGCCCTCCGCTGGACTATAACATAATAACAGTCACTGAGCTCTGTTGTAAAGAAAAACATGAAGCATTTAACATTTAAAAATGTTCAGTAGGAGATTTAATTTATTGTTAATGAATATATACATATACAAATTATAAATTATAAGTATATATTTACCAAATCACCTTCTTTGATGAACATTTTTGTGTATAAAATATTGTTGTAAACCAAAACTTGACAAAATGAACAAATGTTCAAATGTTAATATAATTTGATTTAATATTATTTGCATATTTTTTAAATGTATTTTTATTTTTATGAGTAGAGATGTGTAAGGTGTCAATGAATTATATTCTGATGTTTATTTGTTTTATTAGCATTATAATAAATGTATTAATCATCAGTTATTTGTTGATGTGAAGGTTTGTTTTAAAATTCAGTTTGAATCAAACTTTTAAATATTGTTTATTTTTTATTGTAACAAAAACCTCTTTCCTGATTATTTTTTTATTTTCTTTAATTTTCTGTGTACACTGAATGTTGTACTTGGCAAATATTTCATCTTTTTATTTATTTTACATGTCTATGTTCTACATAGTGTTGAATTTGTTGAAAAACAATTATATTTAAGTTTTTAATTCTGTAAAAACTATTGATGAACACTGTTTCTATAATTCTTATATACACTTTATAAATAAAAATGTAATATTATGATGAAACAGACTGAGAGCAGCTCATGTAGATGTGTTTATGAGGAAACAAAAGATCAAACTTTTTTTTTTAAAAACTGTTTTTTATTAGTTTATTTCAATAAAAAAAGCTTAAATCTGAAACAAAGGATCTATAAAAACAAACATGATGTTAAATGAAACACATTAAGATAATTTTCAGACTACATGAAACACAGAAACACTGAGCTGTGTGTTTGTAAACGTAAATGTCATAAAAACATCATTAAAACATCAATAAATGACAAACAGAAATCCCTTTATGGAAGAAGCTTTCATCTGATAACAGATGATTGACAGCTGGGCCGGTTGCTGTTGCTATAGTAACCGGTATCATGTAACATCCAGACACTTCATGGCTCTTTACTCTGGTGATATTTTCACTATTAAAATGTTTCTCCTTCAGTGAGGAACTGATGAAACTAAACCTGCCTTCTGTTTTTAGTCTCATGACATCAGGAAGTACGACCACTGGATTAAAATCTCAGACATTTAAAGTTCAGGTGTCACAGAGTCTGAATGTGAAGCAGCTGACATCAGAGCAGAGAAACCGAAAGAAACAATCTGCTGCTTCACATTTGTCTGCAGATGACATGTGCAGTAAACATCTTTAAGACAAAGCTAACTGACTGTTAGCTGCAGCTACAGCAGTGAGTTAGCTTGTGTCTGACTGATTTTGTTGAGCTAACCACTAACTTATCAGTTGGCTCCAAACTGCAGTCACATATCTTTCAGCTCCAGCCAACAGTCTGTTAGCTCACTTTTAACTGTAGCTGACTGTACAGTTTCCGAATAACAATGAGCTACAGCTAACAGCTAGTTATCCTAGCTGTAAGCTATAAACTAATAGAGTTGATAGTTAAAAGCCAGTTATAGATACACTAACACTTCTATAATTTTGGAGTTGGTTGCAAAATACAGTTCATACAGTTCAGCTATGGCTAATAGGCAGTTAGCTCTCTATTTAGCTGCCCATATAAACCAGTTTGTCTGTAACAACAAGCTACAGTTAACAGCATGTTATCCTACCTGTTAACTATGAACTAATAGAGTTGATAGCTTAGCTATAGCTGGCTTTTATCTAACAGTTAGCTAACCCTTCTCTTTATTGTAGTTGGCTGTAGGAACTATATTTTGTAGATAACAGTGAGCTACAGCTAACAGCTAGTTCTAAACTACAATTCATCTGTAGCTCACAGTTCCTAACATTAGCTGACTGTACAAACTATCAAGTTTATAGTTAACAGTCGCAACTAGCTGAGCTAGCTGGTGTCAATGAATTAAATCGTAGATGAGAGATGCTATTGCTAACACCTAGCTAACCTGTCAGTTGGTTCCAAACTATAGTTCACACAGTCCAGCGTTTTTTCCATTAAAAAGTTTCAACAGTCGACTCTGAAATCTCACATCTGAACTTCAGCAAGGTGAGATTCTGAAAACAGTCTCTACTCTCAACATAATTACAAAATGATGAAACGCTGGATTATCTCTCTGCAGGTGGATTTTAGTTTTGAAGTGAAACTGATTGAATGAAGGACATCAATATAAACACTGATGGAGCAGCTAAAACAGCAGTATGCCCCTTTAAAGTGAGCTTTTCTCTACATGAGAATAGATTCAGGTGATGCTGCTGGTGGATCAATAGTTTCCCTTCGGTTTCCTCTGAAGCTCAAATCTAAAGTAAAGATAAAAATAGACTAATAACTTTAATAAGTAATCCTGATCAGATCAATCAGTCAGCTAAAGTTTTCTCTTTTCTTCCTCTAAAATATCTCCTCAGGGTGTTTGTTTCCAGCACACTGTGATTATAGATTCATGTGTTTATGTACATATTTACATTTACAGGACTGAAGTGTCTGAACAGACATCCCATTAAAAAGCCTCCAACCTTTTTCCTGAACTTTGTTTTTCTACAGACACCAAATAGTCATTTTCATTATGAATTGATTCTTCAAACCTGCTTCTTTACACTGAAAACTCAGACTTACAGGTGACTACACACCTGAAGACTCAGAGGTTTTTGATATGTTCTCTCTTGTTTCTCAGGTGGTTAAACTGGTCAGAACAGGTGAAACTCGTGTGATTGATAAATCATTTCAGTACAGAAGGACTCTGACACCTACTGTGAAATCACTGGTGGGGGCGCAGCAGGATTTTTATGAGCATGTTAACAGCTAAAACAACTGATTCACTCTAATTTAAATCATTATTAAAAAAATATCGACAGAGGTTATTTTAAGCCCTTTTCAACCACAAACTTTTCTGGGAACATCTTTGGGAACTCGTCTTTCCTTTCGTAAGGAAGCTCACTGCGACCAGGAAAAGATAAATTTAGGAATGACAAAATGCTCATGAAAAGTCAAAATTACGAGAAAAGTCAAAATTACAAGTGACTGAGCCAAGGATTTTATAGACAGTAAATCAGAATTTTGTATTTGTATTTTTAAGTTAAAATAAGACTTTAAAAGTCAAGATTATGAGATAATAAATCAGAATTGACTTATTATCTAATATTTTTAATATAGTGAGTCACAATTTTAAATTAGTATATAGAAAGTCAGTAAGTTCGACCTGTGACAAACGTTCCTGGCCGGACTTAAAGCAGGATGCTGTGGTTCCTTAAACCTGTCGGTCATCATGGTGTCGTTTAATTTAGTATCTTGTAATTAAATTAGTCAGAATTTCAACTTTGCACGAGTATTTTTATTTTTGTTATTCCTAATTTTTCATCCTTTTATTTTTCTCTACCAGGCAGGAACGATCTTCCCTGATGATTCTAGTTTTTAGCATCCCTGATCCTGACCATGTGATGGAGCAGGACCTATCAGGATGCAGCTTACAGTGTTGTAGGTCACTGATTGGTCAAACACAACCATTAACAGCTGATTGAAAACAAACGAGCCAGTTTGTCAGGATGGTTAAAGAGTTTTGATCTGCAGGAAGATAAAACTGTTTTAGAGCAGCTGTGCTTCAGGACATTTATAAAAACGACTCCTCCATCTTACAGAAACATCTGCTGCATCAAAGAACATGTTTTAGGTTCCTCATGGTGCAAAATGAAGAACTTTAAACCAAACTTTGTTCATTTTGGAAGCTAAAATTCTTTACTGATGATGTTAATGTTTATCCTGAGAACCAGAATTTCAACCAATCAGTTGTGGGTTTGTTCAGTAACAGCCAATCAGCTTCTAGTTGTTTCTGGGCTGAACTCAACGGTCATCATGCTGCGGGACACAGTGATTGCCACAGTTAAAGTGGAGGATACAGTGGTTACCATGGTTACAGACGACGATGCAGCAGTTACCATGGCTACACTGAGGACACAGTGGTTACTATGGTTACGCTGTAGGACAGTGATTCCCTGCGACATCGCATTTGTGCATTGTTCAGTTTGTGATGTCATCGATCAAAAATAGTTCTATTTAAAAAAAAAAAAAAAGCTCCCAGCAAGCCGGCCAGCCACCTCCAGCACAGACCAATCAAATCCCTCAGAGTGCTGACATCATCAGAGGTCGTCATCCATGCTGAAGCTGCTCCTCCTGCTGCTGCTCTTTGAGGCTCCGCAGGACAGCAGCGGGTCGGCGCCTCCTGCAGGTGACATCACACCTCCCCCTCCTCCCTCTTCCATCAGGATGTCTCCGAGGCCGTCCAGCGCCGTCAGCCCAACGTCACACATCAGGTCGGGGGAGAAGACGCCGGACGCCCCTTGAGGTTCGTCCAGCTCCGCAAAGCTCAGGGCATCTAAACCCAGCGGGGGGGTCACCAGGTTTGTCATGACGACAGAGGACGAAGGGTGAGGCAGCGAGGGGGAGAGGAGCGCCTGGGGGTTGGCCACGGTGACATCCAGAGAGGAAGAGGAGGAGGAGGAGGAGAGGCCGTGGAGGCGAGCCTGAAGCTCCAACTCCTGCAACAACAACACAAACAAACTGTTAGTCAGCTGTTAATCAGTCAACAACTCATAGACATCTGAAATGTGACCCCGACTACACACTGCTTTTTGTAAGACGTCAGAAGCCAAAAAGGTTGGAAACCACTGGTTTCATCTTTAACAATGTGTTGTATTTTAAAAGCTTGTTATATTATCCATTGTGTCAAATCTTCATCTGAAAAGTAACTAAAGCTGTCAAATAAATGTAGTGGAGTAGAAAGTACAATATTTCCCTCTGAAATGTAGTGGAGTGGAAGTATAAAGTAGCATCACATGGAAATACTCAAGTAAAGTACAAGTACCTTAAAATTGTATTTAAGTATAGTATTTGAGTAAATGTACTTCATTATTTTCACCATTGCAGTCAATCTACTCTCTTTTTAAGCATTAATCAATAAATAATAAACATTTTTATTCTGAAACTTTAACTTTGCTTGTTGCTTATTTTGTCATGAATATTTAATGTTATAATGTTATATGTAATAAATATTTTAGATTTGAGTTTTCAGGAGCTTAAAAAAAAAAAAAAACAAGATTATCCTAAATCAGGATTGTGAATTAGTATCGTTATTTTAATTTAACAAGTCAAAAGTCTGACTCACCAATAACATTTTTGTTCTTGTCATTCCATTTCATCTATGTGAGTTTTTAGTTTTAGTTTCTGAAGGACCAGGACCAATCAGAGTGCTGGAGGTCACTGAATGGTTAAGATCTGTACCTGTATTTTGAGCAGCAGAGATCGGTTGGTGTTCTCCAGCCTCCTCTGTCTCTCCTCCATCTCTCGAGATCTCTGTTGTTCTTTCTGCAGTTTGCGGATATAATCCACCGACGCCTTCAGGATGGTTCCTTTGTTCCACCTCGTCTCCCTGCTTGACCAATCACAGGCCGCGTCTCGTTAACACACAGCAACAACGAGCATAACGAGGTGCAGACAGAATCATTGGCTCTTTACTGAGAGTTAGATTTTACAGACGTTACATATATTAACATATTTATACATGAACATACATACTAACCCCCCAATGAATAAATTATAATCTTATTTTTAAATATCTTATCTCAAAGTTAATTATCTCGTTACCTCTGAATGACAACATTATTTTCTAATAACAAGTTAATTATCTCATTATCAAACCAGATCAGATCTGTGTCTGTAAACTGAGGACGTGAAATATAATATTTATTACATTTATTTAGATGTTGTGTTGTATTTAAGATCAAACTGCTCTCATTTAAATAAAAATGAATCTGTTTTACAGTTAACTGCTGACATCATAAAATCATTTATTTAATTTATTAATGAGTGAAATGTAAGAAAGTTTATTCTCAAATGAAAGCTGGTATTCAAACACTTTCTCTGTTTAACACCAGCTCAGTCCATTTATTGTTTTTCAATCACTGTTATGCTGTCGTCAATGAAACTAAACACTTCCTGAGGTTTTCAGACTGTGATACACTGGAGAGGTGAAGTTGGAGGTGTTGTAAAAAACATCAGGAAATTATTGTAGTTTGACCGCTAATCAACACAGTCAGCAGGTGGAGCTGCAGCTGTGGAGCTCATGGAGGATACTGATGTACTTAAAAAGCCTTAAAAAGCCCGTCAAAATGAATTCTTCTTCTCGGAGTCATAACTCGGTCATAAGTCAGATCTGAACACCAGACATGAAACACATGTTGATATCATTCAGTGTAAGTTACAGTTCCAGAGGATATCATTGGTCAGAGACAGCAGAAGCAGCTGATCAGTCATGTGAGTTAAATGTTCACTTCATCAGAACTTATTCGGCAGGTGTTTCCATCTCCCATTTAGCGTATTAACTCTTTTTCAAAAAAGGCAAAAACCACCTCAAGGGTTTGTAAAAACCTTTTTGGGAAATTAAGGAAGTTTTTTTTAAATTTTGCTGTTTACATCAACCTTTTCTAATGAGGTACTTCAAAATGCACATAAAAATGTGTTGATGGAAACACGACTATTATCTCCGATGTCCGTGGCTAATAAACCTCCATAAATCCTCTTAGAAATTAGAGGGAAAAAAGGGGCTTCAGAACCTGCCTGAGAATCATCTTCGGTATCAGAGTAATCCAGTGATACTTGTCTGTACATTCATGGCTACACTGCAAACAGGAACTGATATTAGATACTTTTAATGGAGACAGTTTACCAAAATGTAAACAAATATGGCTAAAAACAGGGGTGAAGTTGTAGCTCACAGTAGATGTTCTGTTAAAAGTTCTCAGCTGTTTAGTAAACCATGTAAAATTATTTGCATTATTGTTTGTATTTGTATCTGCAGGAAGTGCTAAGTTTCATTGACAGTTCATCAGTGACTGAACAGTATTGTAGTCGAACAGAGAAGCACAGTGAGCATGTGGAAGTCTTAGCTTTCATTTGAGAATTTATGGTAAACATTTTTTTAAATGTAATTTCATGTAAGTGAAATGTAAAAAAAGAATATTCAAATCTTCACTTTGTGAATATAAACGCTGAAGTCATGTGATGAGTGTTAGAATGAAGTACATGTGAAGTTTTTATACTACAGGATGTTTACTGACGGGTCGGTGTCTTTAGGGATGAGCGCTCCAAGCTCTTTGATCCGATCGTTGATGTTGAACCTCCTCCTCCTCTCGACTGAAAAACAACAACATGAACATTACTGTTGGTATTTTCACTCCTGGAGAGCTTCACATTTATTCAAAAGAAGCTGCACCACAAAAAAATCCAGAGAGCTGCCCTCGGTCGGTTATCTACAAATAAAAATACAGAGCTACTGTATATTTAACTTAAAACTGATTCTCAGAAAGTTAAAAAAATAGATCAAAACTACTGATGATGATACTGACTGATGAATAACAGCTAACAGTGGGCGGGATGATGTGTGTTCATTAAACTAGTGAAAAACTGAAAAATAGAGTCTGCACACTAGATAATGCTCCCATGAACATTTATTAACGCTCAAAACGTCTCATGGTCGTATACCAATAAATGTTCAGCAGACTCTATTTTTCCGTTTTTTTTTCCCGTTCTTCTGTGCAGCACCTAGTATTTATCGTTTGGTTGTGCGTGCTTTTGTAAACTTTTTGCATGTTCATTAAAATTGACCTCTGAACTGTGACATCACTGCAGGCTGCAGTTCATTTGACTGTTACTACGTCCCAATTACTCACTACACACTAAGCTTATTCAGTAAATACTATATATTCATAATAATACTTTCTATTCTTTTGTCTTTGTATTATTTTTGGCATGTTTTGTCTTTATTTAAAACAGACAGAAGTATAGAGACAGGAAACATGAGAGAGGGGTCCGACAGGTCTGCACAGCTAGCCAGAAATTAATATACTACATGTTTTATACTCGCAGGAAATGATGCAATCAAACTGTGACTTTAGAATGCACCGCCAGTTAAACCGAACAAAAACGACTTCTAAACGTTTTCTTGCAACGTCAACAGTTATTTTTTGTTTTGTCAGCTGTTCCTGGAGCTGCTTCATCACCAGGAGCAGCTCCTTCATTTCCTTTGTCAATCAACCGCACACTCAAAAATCAGCTGCAATTACTACACTACAGACTCAAAACCTGCTAGAATGAGCATGGAGTCTGGATTATGGACACAGTTTGTATTTACCTCAGTATTCTGCTAAAACATCAGCTGTATCAACATCATCTCACCTGCTCAGACTTATTTATTTCCTGCTGTTTGTGCATATTATTCTATTTGTATTTGTGTGTTTTCAATTCTTATTGAATTAAAGGACAATTTTTCAAGCCTGTCTTAAAATAACAGTCAGGAGCCCAAATGAACAATGAAACAGGTTTTTCTTGCTGCCATAGTAGCTGAACACACACTCTTCTTTTTTTTTTTACATTTCTTAACAAATCTCAGTCTGTCTGAGAGCAGCATCTGTTCACTCAACAGTTTAATCCAATATGTTGCAATAAAACCACAGCAGATCCTGTCAGCGGGAACAGAAACATGTTGAAATCAGACATTAACAAACAGAAGGAAGAATCAGACTGTCAGCAGCTGATCGCCGTCCTCAGTGACAACAAATATCAGGCTGTAAATCATCTTAAATTTGACTGTTCACCACGTGGTTAATCATCAACATCTGACATGATTTATTTGTGTCTGACTCCTTATATTCACTGCGAGAAACCAACTGAAACCTTCCTGCAAATGTTCCTCTGTGATATCTGATAACGTCTCCTAACAGTCTGAGTCTGAATGCAGTAATACTGTAGTTATTAGTGAAGTAATACTGCAGTACTCACTGAGGTTGTGGTTGTCCTTCTTCTGTCTCTCTTTCATCAGAGCTTTGGACTCCACATCTACAACAACAACGACATCATCATCATCATCATAACAAACATTTGACAGTTTAAGAAAAAGACCATTTTTATGAAGACTGAATGCAACAATTAGCAACTATTTAGATAATCTAATAATCGTTTTAATCATTTTTTTAAGCAATGATGCCAAAAATGTGTAGGTTTAAGTTTCTAAAAGATTTAATGCTTTTCTTTGCCATACATGATAGTAAATTAAATCTCTTTGGGTTTTGGACTGTTGATCAGACAAAACAAGAACTGTGAAGACGTCACATAGACTCTGGGAAATTATAACAGGCATTTTTCACAGTTTCCTTATATTTTATTGACCAAAAATTAATAATCAAGAAAATTATCAACAAATTATCCAGCTTCCATCCACGTTTTGAACTGCTGAACTGGGTATAGCTGGGTAACCAGACTGCCTCACACAATCACACTCACACAAGAACATTTTAATATGAGCTTAATGACATTTTTGATTTTAACATGTCTTTTCATTATGAGAGTTATTAAGTACTGTTCCTAAACTGGACTTATTTATGCTGCTTTTATCTTTTTTGACTGATTATCTTGTTTGGTTGTGTGCACCGGTACTCTCTGCACAAAAGAAGCTCCTAACGGAAAAATAAAGTTTGAATTGAATAATCATTAGTTGCAGCTCTAGAATGAATGACATTACTCTCTGATTCCATGACTTGTGGGGACACTTGGGTCCCTATAAACCAGTCCCTCAGTCTTTGTTTGGTTTGAGTCTGATTCCTATCATCCGCTGACTTCCTCTCCTCACAGATCTCTCAGTATCAGTGTATCTGTGGTCATCAGGAGAGAAATGTCAAAGAAAGAGTCTCTGTCGCAGAGTTTGTCCACCAGAAGATGCCGACAGCTTTTTTATACTGTAAAATGTCCCGATCACTACAGATCTGTCACTATTCTTGAACCTGCATTGTGGAACTTTTACATATAAATGGACGTCCCGTACATTTAAACCTTTGCCAAACAAGTTCACACAATGCTGATTAAGCCTATCAGCGCCAGATAAATCTCTCTGTATTTCACTGTTTGACATTCCCGCATTGTCTGGATGAATGCATACTGAGCATGCTCTATGGACAGAGCATGCACAGCAGAGACTTCCGCGGGCCAAGTGGCTAACTTCCAGTTAGCTCTCTGCTAACTTGAATGGGGATAAAATAATTTAATCATGTGGCTCTTCCTGACTTTCCAAATGTTATCAGACTGAATGGATCAAATTCTGATAGAGTCATTTTGTGGGGGTTGTGTGACACTCAAAACAATTTATCCACCGTTTTACAGCCGTAACAGTAGTGACAGAGTAGGCTACAGCGGAGCACGTAATCACGTAAGCACGTGCCAACAGTGTTTTTGTAATTTCTCTCACTGCCAGAAGGGGGAGACAAAAGTCCTGCACTGCAGCTTTAAAGAAACACATTTGTTTATTGTGTTTATGTAAAAAAGTGAATAAAAGTGAAGTACATTCAAATATAAATATTGCTATTGTCATTGGCCTACATTTCCCAGAATCCCTTTCAACAAATCCTCACAGAGCTGTGATGAGGCAGTGAAAGAATCCACTCAAAATAATAATCTATGTATATTAAAATAACATATTAATTCAATAAATAATAGTATTTCCATGTGATGCTACTTTATACTTCCACTCCACTACATTTCAGAGGGAAATGTTGTACTTTCTACTCCACTACATTTATTTGACAGCTTTAGTTACTTTTCAGATGAAGATTTGACACAATGGATAATATAACAAGCTTTTAAAATACAACACATTGTTAAAGATGAAACCAGTGGTTTCCAACCTTTTTGGCTTTTGACGTCTTACAAAAAGCAGTGTGTAGTCGGGGTCACATTTCAGATGTCTATGAGTTGTTAACAGCTCCACCAAATAGTGATTTTTCCCTCTAAACTTCTCACATGGTTTCATTTCAATAAATGTTCAAATGATCCAATATTTCAGCAAAAATCAAAGATTAGAGAAAAAGTCCAAAAAGTGAAAACAGATTTGTGTATCAGAACTTTGTTTTTTCTTCTTTCCTCTCCCATTAATCATCTCACGACCCCTCAGATTTATCTGCTGACCCTTTGGAGGGGCCCCACCCCTAGGTTGGGAACCACTGGACTAAACTAGCTAACTGTATATAAAGTAGTTGAAACTAGCTCCACCTCCAGCAGCTACAACAGTAACATGCTGCTTACACACTGATGCTTCAGTATTAATAATCTAATGATGTCATATATAATAATATATCAGTCAGAGGGACCAAACCACTACTTTTACTGCAATACTTTAACTACATCAAGCTCATAATACTTATGTACTTTTACTGCAATACTTTAACTACATCAAGCTCATAATACTTATGTACTTTTACTGCAATAGTTTAACTACATCAAGCTCATAATACTTATGTACTTTTACTGCAATACTTTAACTACATCAAGCTCATAATACTTATGTACTTTAACTGCAATACTTTAACTACATCAAGCTCATAATACTTATGTACTTTTACTGCAATACTTTAACTACATCAAGCTCATAATACTTATGTACTTTTACTGTAGGAGGATTTTTCCTGAAGGACTTTTACTTGTAATGGAGTATTTTTACATTGGCATTGGTACTTTTACTTTGACTAAAGGATCTGAATACTTCTTCCACCGCTGGGAAAAACAGAAAAGAGATAAAATGTGTGAATGTTCATGTTGACTGAACAGGAAGTAGGAACTGATGATGTGGGAAAATACAAGTGTGTGTGAGTGTTTAAAGGAAGTTGTGATGTTGACTCATCAAACTGAGGGAAGAACAGATTTAGCAGGTAGAAAAAAGGGACATGCTGGGGGAGGGGCTTAACTCTCTGAGGTCTGACATAAAAACTGTCTGAGCCAATCAGTAATCAGCTCTGCAGGTTGTCTGTTACCTGTACAGGTGTCATCATGGCTGATGCAGCTATTAAACACAGCGTTTCTGGACTTTTTAAAACCACATAGAATCTAATTTAACACCTGTTTCGCCATCAAACTGACAAAGAGAAGAAAAGTATGATGTTAAATCAGTCGTGATGATACGATAGAGAATTATTTATTATTACATTTTTATCAATATTTTCCAATATGTCTTAAAACAACAGTCAGGAGCCCAAACGATCTTTTAATATCCAGTATGAACAGGAGGAATGATTACAGTGAGGAAAACCTCTTTCACCTGACTGCTGTTCAACACACACTGGAAACACTGTGAACCGTCCTTTAAATTAAAGGATAATTCTGGTGATTTTCTATATTTTTCTTCTTGTCAACAAATCTCATGTTTGGATCCAATCCAAACAATTAATTGATCTTCTAACAAGTATTGTGTGTGTATCCAAAGCCTGATATATCTTATTGCTCTGTGCCGTAGACCTCTGTTGGTGTCCACTAGGCGACATGTTCCATCATCATGAAGAGTTTGGTCACATTAGTTTGTTTAGAAACGGCTCCAAAGACTGACAGCGATCATGCTTTCAGTCTCTGGAGAGTAGTTCTGTTTCTGCTCACTGAGCATGTGCGGGAATGTGGTTCTGTTTATAGCTTCACTATCTTGTTGTGCTACATATCACAACCTCTGGACTCTGTACTATGAGTTCTTTGAAGTAAATGAAGTAAATGTCTATAAGATTTACTACATTGTAAAGATTGTAACTGTGTTACATTCATTATTTATTGGAGGCTGATTTTCAATGTTTCCTTTTTCAGTTCAGGTTTTGTTTTCAGTGACAGAATCTAAAGTTGCTGTCAAGACCGCAACTTCTGAAACATCTGAAACGTCCCTCCAGAAGTTTTCAGATGTTTGTTTTTGAAACGAGACTTTGTTTGTTCTTCATTTCCTCCAAGAGATGTTTGAGGGTGTCACAAAGACACAAACTGGACTCCTGTCTGTGTTTCAACTCCTACTCTTTTCATTGTTATATTTGTATTTTTTATTATTTTTGTGTATTTGTGTTTGAGGGATGAATGAAGTATTTTGAAGTAAACAGGTTTGGGAGGATGTTGGTCAGAACTAAGAAACTGAAACTCACTGCCCAGCTCTGTCTTGACGGCGTGCAGGTTGGCCGGGCAGCTGTTGCTAACGGTGATGGTGGGCATTGCCATCCCCCTGCCGCTGCCGTACACATCCAGCATGTTCCCCGCCACCGGCAGCTGGAACGAACCAATCAGAGCACAGAATCACACACTCGAGCGTCATCAGGACTGTTTGGGCAGCTGATCGTAGATAAAAATAAATAAAATAGGACAAAATTACATTAAAACAACAGGATAAGACAAGATAAAACAACCATAAGGTAAAAACACTTCAGGAGAAAGTCATGGTAAAAACACGTGTTTTAAGATTTCATTTAAAAGTGTCAACAGATTTAGTCTTAAACTCTCAGCAACAGTCAAGAGGTTTGAGTAAAATGTTTGTGCCGTATTTATTCAGAGAGAGACACACTTGATGATGTCTGTCAGCTGCTCCACACAGAGAGAAGTGTCAGATCTCTCACAGTCTGAAACAAAGTTAATTAATGACCATCATCTCTCCTCCTTTCACAGTGAATCCACTCAAACATTTTATCATCAGAACATTCTGCTGCTGTTTTGTGACGTCTAACCGAGTCCACATTCGTTCTTTTGCTCACATGCTGTATGAAAAGAGTTTTATATAAACTGTATTTTATATGCAGAGTTTCATACGTGCAGCTGAGCGATTTTTAGCAGCACAAACTCTGATCTGAGCTGTTTCTCCAGAAACTCAGGAATCTGCTGATCGAACAGGAAAGCAGCAGAAATGATAACAGCTGCCTTCAGCTCACATCACAGATAACCCTGACCAGCGCGCGCGCCCACACACACACACACACACACACACACACACACACACACACACACACACACACACACACACACACACACACACACACACACACACACACACACACACACACACACACACACACACACACACACACACACACACACACACACACACACACACACACACACACACACACACACACACCGACTCAAACAAAGAACATTTGCTGGACTGTCAGTGTTACCACATTTACATGTTTGTTGACCATTTTCAACTAAAACTATAAAGTAGAATTTTTCCCCCAAAACACCAGCAGTACTTAAAATTCAGCTTTTTACCACTAAAAATATCAGAATCAGGTTTATTGGTTGAGTCTATTTACACCTATGAGGAATCTGACTGGTTTCCAGCAGCTCTCTGTGTTCTGACATTCAGTTATGTGAAGCTTTCAGCTAAATGCTAACATGAGTAGAGTTACAACGATTGGTCGATAAATTGATAAAATTATCATTAAATAAATCTGCAACTATTTTGATAATCAATTAATCATTTTAGTCATTTTAAGTAAATATCCAAACAATCTCTTCTGCTTTTCCTGGTCTTAACATTATTCTAACTAGACACACGTCAACATGAACTGTTCGGAGGAGGCTGCGTGAATCAGGCCTTCACGGTTTAATTGCTGCAAAGAAACCACTACTGACCAATAAGAAGATTTTTTTCACTTTTAAATATTTTTGTCTCAGATTTATCTTCGTAACATAAAATGTTTATCTGTTTAAAATCAGAGAAGAAATCATAATATATAATTCATCAGTGCTTTACTATGCAGATACAATTTACATGTATGCCGCTGCCAATACCCCTCACACCCTTGGACATCACTTACCACTCGCAGGGAACACCACTGTCTTTTTTCCCTAAATAAGCATTTTATTCACTTTTAAGACTTAAAAATATGGAATACTGTACCCATACTTATATTACTGTCTTTTTCTTTGTGTTCTTTTTGTATTTTATAAGTCATTTGTCTTGTGTTTGTGTTGTATTTATGTTTGGTATTAGATTGTTGGTTTTACACTTTTGTTATAAGACTTGTCTTGGTTGTGTATTTGGAGGGCACCATTGTAAATGAGAGCATTGCTCTCAATCAGTTTCCCCTGAGTAAATAAAGGTTATCTATCTAGTCCAGTTTCAGGCAGGTTCTATTAGCAAATACATCTGCAATAAAGTCAATGTTTTGCAGAGTCAGGATCTTTGTGTGTGTGTGTGTGTGTGTGTGTGTCTGAATGAGAAAAGACAGAGGAAATGTCTCTACTAAAACTAAAAACAAACCTGTTTAACTGATAAAACTTGCTGGATTTGTCTCCTCTGTTACACTGAACTTCTATATGCAGCTTCAGTGCAGATTGATTTAAACAGTCACTCTGTTGCCTCTGAAATATAATGTTCTTAATGTTCCAACTAAAATTAAATCATTTGTTATTTCCGTCCAGAATGACACATAAACCAGCACTCTGGTAAAGGTTTGGTTGGTTTAGGTATTAAAACTATTTGGTTAAGATTAAAGAAAGATGATTATCTTCACTAACATTTTTACTTGTAACTGTATTTCTACACTGTGCTAACTCTACTTTTACTTTTACTAATTCAAAGGTCCAAATATTTCTTCCTCCCTGTAGAAAAAGCTCAGTTTCCTTGATCAGCAACATTACAGCTCTGAGTGCAGAGCTGGTCAGAGGTCAGAGGTCACAGCTCAAACTGACCTGAGACAACAAGACAAACTCAAAACTTTACCTCTGATTTAATCCTCCTCTTCTCATGGTCCGGCAGTAAAACTAAAATCCTCATCTTTTCTGATTTCACACTAACACACACTAACACATAAACACACATAAACACACACACATTCACAGAGAGACGAGCTGTGTAGCTTCTCTTCCTCTTTCTGTTTGGATGACTGTTGAAAAATGGGGAAACGTCTCTTTAAGAAAGAAAAAAAAACCCTCCCAGTGAACTTTTTATCTCCCTGACACACACACACACACACACACACACACACACACACACACATGCTGTCTCCACCCACAGCTGCTGCAGCAGAAACGAGGAAGTCTGGAAAACTGAACTGATATTCTGCTCTGATAGTTTTTATCAAAGTACATTTAAACCTGCTCTCTGTATGTTTATGAAGCAGATCCATAAGTGTGAACTCAAGTCGGGTGAATTCACGTCTACTTGCGTCTTTACATTGACTTTGTAAACAATCCTCCACCTCTGAACACACAGCACCCAGCTTATTGTCCCATTAGATCAGTCACTAATGGGATAATAAGTGGATACAGTTTATTGAACAGTTGTATTAGCATCATGGCCTCCTGTCTCCTAACTGTGTGTCCATCAGGGTCGGAAATTAACAGGGGTTCGAGGCAAAATGCTCCTAAAAAATGTAAAATTGAAATTGGCATGATGGGGGTTAGTGCTTTTAAATGCCCTCGTAAAGTAAACAGTTGAACAAAGACTAAATATGTTTTGCAAAGCATGTCCGGATTTTGCTCTTTATTCAAAGTGCGACTCAGAAATGGCCCAGTGACGCAGCCGCGACAGCTACCAATGGTAACTCCGGTTACACTGGTCTGCTCTGTGCCTAAAAAAGCTACCAAAGCTGTCATAGCGCATGTTATTTTAAACCATAGTGCCTTACATAACAAGCCAGACCATCAGCAATGTTGCTGAGACGTTGAACTGTGACGTTGTGTTTATTGTTTATACTTCTGAAAATAAAATATGCATTCAATGGTTAAAAATTCTCACAGTTATAATCTGTAACTGGGATTGTAACTCAATGTGAGTATTTTTACCCATTAAATGTTTTTGCATTAAATGTTCAGCTGCTCCCTTCACATAGAACAACATAGAACTAAGGTATTTCCCATCATTTAAAAAAAAATTACCCTGGAAATTATCCAAAATGCCTCCGAAAAGTTAATTTCCTTTTCCTGGTGTCCATGCAGAGCCGGTTTTGCCTATTTGCATTATAAGCGACTGCAACGGGCTCCCTAACCACCAGGGGGCCCCGATGGGGTGGTGTTTTTTCCCATTTCTGTGGCGTTTGCTCAGCACTAGTTCATTTATTTTATTTTGCTAATTGAGTACTTTTGCACTGTGTCATAATGGTATTAATGTGCAGAGCAGCACAACAGTTCTAGTTTCATACTGCTAGTGTGATAAACTATTTTATTTGTGCATAAGTAGATAATACAGACATGAAAGCACTAAAATGTTACTTCTATTATAAAAACATGAGGTGAGAAGATCCTGTACAGATAAAACTGTTGAACTAATGTAATTGGTATTTTGTTATAGTGGAATATTGACAGTTAATAATGTGTTGATTCACTATGGCCATAGATAATGGAGACTTGACCTAAAATAACAGCCCTGTTGTTGGACCTTGGATTCTGGATTCTCTCCCTGACGAAGGAGGAGGCGAGCCACCATTTGTACTTCATCTACCTGGAGGAAGACACCTTTCCTTCATCCCCTTATGTGGTGACAATGGTGTGGTAGGACTGTGTTATGAGTCCTGCAGTCCCAAACTGAACTTTGTCACACTATAAGGGACATTGCTTTAGAGGAACTAAGGACATTTATATGGTTTATTAAGAGGCTGAATTTGTTTAAGTTTTATCTGTTATTGGTTTTAACAGTATGTTTATCTGCTGAAATATTGTGGAGAAATATGGGTTTCGTATAGGTCTACTGTGAAAGTGTTTCATTGCAACTGAAGAAGGTTTTTTGGGTTAAAAATGCCGGCTTAGGCCGTATCATTTTATTTTCTAACTAAAGAAAAGTTTTAATACAGTCTTCTGTTGAACCTGCCCTCTGGCTCCAGCTGCTGACTGAGTCTTTTACTTATCTTTAACCACTTCCTATGAACTTAGACACCGGTCCAATATTAATTTAACTACACTGTAGTCATTAGGCGTTACATAACCAAGCGTCCTCAGTGGTCTTACCATAATCAATATCAATCATGAGATTGGCCAGCAGCTGTCCTACGATGACATCATTGATGACTTTGCTTCTAAAATTTAGAAAAGTGAAAGTTTTGAAGATGGTGATGATGATGATAATTTTAACAATGCAGCTAAGGGGGACCCAAACTAGATTTTGCATAGGGCCCCCAAAAAGCTAGAAACAGCCCTGTGTCCATGTCTCTGTTTTTACTCCGACAGACAAATAAAACTGGATGTTAGCAGCTCAGCTAATAAGCTACAA
Organism: Scomberomorus guttatus; assembly: GCA_038419695.1. Lineage (NCBI taxonomy): Eukaryota > Metazoa > Chordata > Actinopteri > Scombriformes > Scombridae > Scomberomorus > Scomberomorus guttatus. Next base: position 32,518,832 of record CM076449.1, on the reverse strand, counting down.
AAACTTTCTCCATTTTTGGACTTTAGGATGGCTTGTTATTGCACAACGGTGCAAATTCATGTGTCGAAGTTCATCAAAGTTAAACTGATGTGATAAATTGGAGTGGATGAATCCACTGATCACTGCGATTCTACTGAAATAAACAGATCTTCCCACGAAATGTTACTATTCTAAATGCAGGTGTGAGCATGTCTCTACTGTGCTGTACGGAGTGCCACAAGGCTCTGATCAGCCCACTTTTTCTGTTTATATGAATAATTCAGGTGTTAATGGAACTAACACTCATTGTGATGCAAATGATGCAGTTTTTTATGGATGTGGATTAGACACAGGAGCATGTACGGCCGGACTCCAACCAAGGAAACTGTTGTTCATGGTCATCACCTTAAACAGTAAGACCACCAGGACATCCAGGCTTTAGTCACTATCACATATTTACAGGTGTCTGTCAGGGACCTTACTGACAAGCTCAAAGTCTGGTCTGTGTAAGATTAGAGAACTTTTCCAATCCAGCAACTTTTAAAACACTAACTGTAAAGCAGAACGTCGAATGAACTCAGAACTGGAGTTCAGCTACATGAAACACGACCCACTGACTGTCTGAGCCTGTGTGTCTGAGCCTGTGTGTGTGTGTGTGTGTGTGTGTGTGTGTACAGTATTGTGCAACTGTTTTAGGCACTTTAGATGTTTAGATTCTTCTCTATAATGTAGCACCATCAGGAGGCGTCTGATGGTCCCAAAGTTATTCTGCAGCATGACAACGAGCCCAAACATCCAGCCAGAGTCATAAAGAACTATCTTCAGCAACAAGAAGAACAAGGAGTCCTGCAGCAGATGGTTTGGCCCCCACAGAGCCCTGATCTCAACATCATGGAGTCAGTCTGGGATTACATGAAGAGACAGAAGCAGCTGAGACACTGAAATCCACAGAAGAACTGTGGCAACTTCTCCAAGATGCAGGAACAACCGACCTGCCAAGTACCTGAAAACCTGTGTGCAGGTGTACCGAGGAGACCTGCTGCTGTTTTAAAGGCAAAATTGATTTACTTTATGTTTCTGCTGTTTACTTTGGATCAAGTTAACTGATAAATAAAAACTACTCGTGAAATTATTTTTGAAAGCATCCTCACTTTCCTTTTAGTGCCTAAAACACATAGTACTGTAAATATATAAACTGTATGTACACATGTGTGTGTTTTCGGTTACCGTGGTAGCGAGCTGGGGTCCAGAGTCAATCAGCGTCAGGAACTCGTCGTTGAGGCTTGATTCCAGGCTGATGATGTCATCGATGACTGTCTCTTCCATCTGAATGAACCAATCAGAGATCAGCTCAGACAGCAGTATTTACATCAGCAACAGAGAACTTACTGGAAGTGTCTCTGGACATATACAAACACTGTATTTCTTATTATTATTATTATTGTTATTGTTATTGTTATTGTTATTATTATTATGTTGACGTCCAGCAGGCATGAATTCATCTTTAAACTCTGGATTATTTTTAATGACATGAAATTAATATTTAACATTTAATTTCATGTGCTACTGACTTTGTCTTTGAACTAGTTTTTCTTGTTTGTTTCTGTCAGAAATGCTGCAGTTTTATTTCTGCATATAAACACTATTCAGGAAGCACAGAATGTAGAATACAGATCAGACGGTACGCTGCATACAGTTATCAGTTATCACACATCACAGTTAAAGACATCAAGTGCACATGTGTTCAACTTGCTGTAATTTATGAAAATGTAAACTAACTTTAAACTAAATTTTCTTCAGGAGACATTTGAAGTGAGACGGAGACACATCCAGTGCACATGCAGAGTTAATGTTCTGTATCTGACACAACAGTATTAATGTGTTATGGTGGATTTGGCAACACCCTGTGGTGTCCTTGGTGTGTGTGTCCTCTCCTGTCAGTGATCATGTTAGTACAGGTTCACAAGTTCAAGTGTGTGTTAAACAGCAGTCAGGTGTCCATATGAACAGTGAAAGAGGTTTTCCTCGCTGTAATCATTCCTCCTGTTCATACTGGATATTAAAAGATCCCCTTCAAATGTGCTTTAATGGAAGTGACGGAGGCCAAAATCCACAGTGTGTCCACACAGTCATTTAAAGGTAGATGTGAAGCTTATATGAGGCTTCAGCAGTCTGAGTTAGTCATATCAAGTGGATATCTGACACATTTACAATCTTTTTAGCATCAAATTCCCTCTTTGTGTTTCCTCAGACAGTGTTTCCCTGTTGAGCTGTGGTGGAAGTATAGTAACAAAAAGAGGGACTTTGGCACTAAAAAGACTGTAACGTTGAAAGATATCTACTTGATTTGACTCATTTGGATGCTAAAGCTTCATATTAGCTTCAGATAAACTTTGAAATCCATGTTTGCACAGAAGGAGGACTGTGGATTTTGTACCCCATCACTTCCATTGTAAGTGCATTATGAAGGGAATGATTACAGCAAGAAAAACAGGTTTCACTCTTCATTTGGACACCTGTTTTAAGACTTGAAAAACTGTGAACCCGTCCTTTAAACATTGACACATCATCATTACATTTATTAAACAGCTGCATGTGTTCATTCAGAAGTCTGAAGAGTTTAATCAAATTATTCTGTGATTCTGTTCAGCTGCATGAAATGATTTTAACAGAAAAACTGTTTGATTCAGCTGAACTGGAAACTTTGTGTGCGTGTGTGTGTGTGTGTGTGTGTGTGTGTGTGTGTGTGTGTGTGTGTGTGTGTGTGTGTCCTGCAGCTCTGACTCAGATCCTCTCTGGTCAGCTGACTCAGCAGACTGTGATTCAGGCAGGAAGAACACTGCTGACTTAGTTCACTGAAAACTGGTGAACTGCTCCTTTAAGTGCTGTCTGTAAGCAGGATACTCCAAAAACCTGATCTGAACCGGGACACTTGTGCACATGTAACACACTGGTTGGTTGAGCCTGAGGTAGAGATACACCTGAAGCAGGTTCAGGACCAGGCTGTTACCTCATGTTTGGGGCTGTTGGCTGCAGGCTGGTTGCTGGGGGCGGAGCCAAGTTGGGGGGAGTGGCTTGGCGTCAGATTGGCTGTCTTGGCGGTGGCGGCCTGAGTGGTGGAGAGATACTGACGCACCTGCTGCCTCTGAGCCTGCTGGATGTGATACCTGGTGGGATTCTCCAGGTGAGTCTGCACCTGAGAGACAGACAGACAGAGAGTGAAACACCTGTCCTCTGATGATGTCATAGTGATGTCATCAGAGAGCCTGCGTTACAAACTGGAGGTGCGACTGTTTACCTGTAGAGAGGCTCTAATGATCGACTTGATCGATTAACAAGTGAAATATTGAATATTTTAGTGACTGTGTGGAGGTGTGGGGCAACACGTATATGAACAACATAAAACCATTGTTTATATTACAGAAAAGAGCAGTAAGAATTATATATAAGGTGGACTGATGAACTAATGAAACTTAAAACTGCTTTAAAGCAGATGTGTATTTCAGTATGTGGTGTCCAACTGTGGAATTCTCCACAGAACAATTTAAACAGAGAAAGAATAACTAGACAGTATGAAGTTGACAAATAACAGCGTTGATAGTAAATTATTGCGTTTGGCTTTGGATCTTTTTTCTCATGTTACTTGTAAGTAAATATTAAGTGAGTCTGCTCCTTCTCAGTCATGGAATGTGTGCAAAGAAATTTAATTGTATTTTGTTCATGAATTGCATCCTGAACTGTGCATTAACATGAGCAGAACAAATAAATGAAATGATTTTTTAAAATAAAAGATTATATGGAAATGATTTCGTCTTTGAACAGTTTTGTTACATTTTTTTGTGTAAATTATTATTAATTTACTTGTTACATTGATGCATTTCTGCTTATTGTTTTTACAGATATTACTTTGTATGTGCAGTATGTTCAGAGTGGACACACAGTCTGCCTCTTGAAATCATTTTGCACAACTTTTATAGTTATCACTTATATACAGGTGCTCCACTCTTGTAAAACTGTGGGATTATAAATAAAGTTTATTTGATCAAATTGAAATACGGTCCAGAAATAAAAAAGAAATCCTGACTGGTACCTTGAGCACCTCCACAGGGACCTGAGCAGGAGGTCTGCAGGAGGGCACAGAGACGGAGACGGGGGAGGAGGAGTCGGCCGGCGGGCGGGGGAACTGCTGCGCCTCCTTCTGCTCCTCCTCCAGAGCCTGCTGACGCATCAGATCCTGACGCATCAAAACCCTGCAGGAGAGGAGAGGAGAGGAGAGAGGAGAGGGGAGAGATGAAGGCTATCATCAGTTTCTGTGATCCGTCTGGTGCACAGCGCCCTCTGCAGGACTGAAACAACAACAGACAGAGAGAAAGCAGAGCTTCTGCTTCCTCCCGTCCTCGCTCCTCCATCTTCCGGCCGTGAGCGGAAACTGATCTCCTTCTGCCATCATCAAGGATGTTCCAATCCATCAAATGCACCTCAGAGGAGACGAGGAGACGAGGAGAGAGGAGGCTCCTGGAGGAGCTTAGAGCGAGGAACCACAGGTGTATCCTCTGTTTCTATCAGACGGCATCACCCCTTTGATCGAGTGTCTTTATTGATTGGTCAGCTGATCTGACGGGACAGTAAAGTTGTGGAAACAGCCTTAATGTAATATTAATATACATGATGTAATACATCTGATCAGGAAAACGACCTGTGGAACAGGAATGAAGGCACCAACAGCAGCTTTTCATATTTATTCATAAAATAAAAATGACGTGTGTAGAATCTAAATCATGAATTAATCATAAAAAAACACTTTTGCAACTTTGTTTTTCTTCACAAGCCAAAAGGCTTGTTCTTCTTTTCCGTATCAAGTATGTCTACAGCTCCTTCAGGAATATATGATGCCACACATTCACGTATCTCCTATAATATCATCGTCAGGCTTTCACTAAATAAGCAATATTTTATTGGGCTACAGCTGTTTTTATTGCTCCTTTATGACCGTTTTGTTCTTTCAGTAACTAACGGATTTTAATTGTCTATTTGTGTCTTATTCTGTGACAGCCAGACGCTGCTTTACATCTATAATCAAATAATAAAAAACTGGAGCAGTTATCAAGTGTTTTCCCTCCCACTATCAATATATAGAAATTATTAAGTAACAGTTTAATAATTTCTACATTTTGATCGCTGACTTCCTCATATTTGACAGTTGAGGTGCTGCGTGTCGTGAGTAGTTTCCGTCTCCTCAAAATGACGCTGGAGTGAGCGAGGACGTCCCTCCATCCTCTCCTCGCTCACATCTTCGCTGGACGTGAGGAAGAGACGCGAGGAGCCACGTTAGCCAAATGGAAAGCACCCAAAGAAAAACACGAGAGAAAAAAGAAAGAAAACAAGGGAAAGAAGAAAGAAAGAAAGAAAGAAAGAAAGAAAGAAAGAAAGACTTGTCTGGTTGTATTGTTACCTGGACGACATGGCTGATGGCAGTGAGGATGAAGATGATGAAGAGGAGGAGGCTGCTGCTGAAGCACTGCAGAGAGAGAGAAGTTCAAGATCAATTTGTGACATCATTATGTTTATTTAATTTTACTTTCACGTCACTTTATTTATTGATCTTTTGATAAAAGGATGATTTATTCAAAGAGTCTTGTGCACATTTCTCATGATAGACAAACCGATACAGCAGAACCAGAGATTTCGTCTTTTTTATCCCACACATTCTTCTTCCTGGTCAAAACCTGCCGCCTACATTACCCACAATGCTTAGTTATGCTAGTAGCAGCTAATGTAGCCTGGAGCTGCTAGCCTCCAGCAGAGATGAGGAGCTACAGAGGTGTGATAACCTCACTGCTTTCTAACTCCACACTCACAGATGTTTTTACTTTTCAAACTTGGTTTTGAAAACTTGAAATATAGATTAACATCAGTTATAGATTATTATTGTGTTTGAAAATAGTTTTTATAGACTGATCTGATCTGATCTCTTTCACAGTGTTGATGAGTGATGAAGATTGAGATAATAAACGTGTTGCAGTGAAACATGTCTGAGCTGCTGCTGCTGTCGTCTTTATGTCCAACTGACAGACTTCAGTTCAGACTTCAAATGTTTCAGAGTTCGTTCAGACATGAGAGTGACGTGTTAGACTGACATCAGATTAATGTAAAAAGTACGATTAGTCGATTAATCAATTAGTTGTCAACCATTAAATTAATTAAGCAATTTTGACAATCGATCAGTCTTTTTGAGTCCTTTTTAAAAAAAAAATGTCCAAGTTCTCTGATTCCAGCTTCTTAAATGTGAATATTTTCTGGTTTCTTTAGTCTCTGTGACAGTAAACTGAATATCTTTGTGGACAAAACAAGACATTTGAGGACGTCATCTTGGGCTTTGATCTGATCTACATTTTATGGACCAAACAACTAATCAATTAATCAAGAAAATAATCAACAGGTTAATCGATAATGAAAATAATTATTAGTTGCAGCTCTAGTTAAAGAGCTACACGTCTGACAGGAGCTTTAAATGTGATGCTGTTAGCTGCCTTACAGTGACGTTACCATGACAACAGATGTGTGACAGAAGTCAGCTGTTTGTCATTTGAGGTGTTCGTGTTTGTTTGTTTTAACTTGATTTCCTGAGAAGTGATAGTCTGACATGTCAGAGGTCAGAGGTCGGCGCCGTGTGTTACCTGAAGCTGATTGGCTGACTCTTGATCTGGTAGAAGGTGTCGCAGTCTGACGGCAGCAAATTGTCAACCTCGATGTCAGCGACGATCCCAGACTCCACCCTGAGAGACAGACAGAACGAACCAATCAGAAGCCTCCTCAGCTGCAGCTGCACTTCCTCTAACGTCCACCAGAAGCTGCTGTGATCAAACGCTGACAGTGTGGAAGTGAACGGAAAAACCCACAGACAGAAAAACACATTCCTGCTGCAACACAGGAGACAGAAGGACAGTCTTTACAACGGAAATAAGAGAAGAAGAATGTGGAGAAACATCACGCACGCACACACGCTTCCTGTAGATGTGTGTGTGCGTGCATGCGCATGTGTTTCTGCTGAGTCACATCCGTTTATAACACAGTCCACATGGAGCTGCAGACACACCTCCTCCTCTTCCTCCACTGTAAGAAGTTTCAGTCAAACTAAAGTCAGCAGAGTTGAACACAAACTGCTGCAGAAGTAGAAACCACATTTAACCCTTTCTGCACCCGCTGATCCGGGCTGCCGTCTCTGCACAGGTTCAGCAGTCAGCAGACTCAGTGTGAACATTATTCAGACCTGCTGAGTTTTCAGTTTCTGTTTGTTTCATTAAATCTCAGATGACTGAACTTGTCTGACTCATGCTGATTCAGCACCTTTCAAACACTGCAGCATTCAGGGGCAATGGGAAATTACAGGTTTCTAACACTTCAACTGAAACTTACATGTGGACCCCATTTACACCTGGTATTAACATGTGATCTGTATACATTATGTAGATAATAGTATCCGATCCTTGGGGCTGCGTCCAAAATCACTCCTTATTTACTATATAATGCGCTACATTACCCTTCGCAATTTTATTGAAGTGTCCGAACGTTGAGTGTGTAAATCTATCCACTATACAGCGCCCTCAAAAATTCTACTATGAACGAATAAGGTAGTGTCCACGACATGTACACTACTTTCTGCTAACAATCCCACAATGCAATGCTCCACATTTTATAGATTACTGTCGCAGGACTCTACAGCTGATGGTGATGATGCAAAATGACGATGATTAGTGAGTGTCTGAAATCCTGATTTAGTGCTCAATATTGAGAAAACTATTCAGTGTCTATTATACAGGCTCAGCCTGTGTCTTTGCATTCACATTCTCAATGTGCAAGTTAAAAATGCGGAGCTGGCGTCTCAGGTCAATGACACTGCTCCCCTGAACCAACGTCTTTAATTTCTAAATCATTTTTTGTGAGCTGCTGCTGCTACTTTAGCTGGCAGGAAGGGGCGGAGCTAGGTGAGCTTTCAACTTACTAGGCCAATTTCTTTCTTATAAATGTGGTCGCACTGTATGGATCACTTTTACACCTGCTGAGATCTGATCACACCTGACACTGACCACTGTAGTACCAGATCAGCTCGGTCTGCCAGAGTGGCTCGAGGTCCTAGCTGTGTGTTCTGCAGAATAGTGATAACGTACTTCCTTGTGGTCTTTGTTTGTTAGCTAACGTTAGCTAACATTAACCGGCTAACTCATCTAACTTAAACAGATACATTCTCCACAACAAGACACGCACTAACTCCACACAAACAAACATAAAGGACAATATTCTTTTCAGTTCTAGCATACATGCTACAGCTAAGTGGTGCGCTGCCATAACGTTCCAGGGGGAACTCGTGCTCTAGAATTATTGTTCCACATGTTTGAGTAAGCGGATTATTAAACTATTTTGACAGTAATTATTTGGGTCGTGGCGTATTCTTCGTATATATAGTGTAGTCTAATCCCTAAAGTCGCACTAAGATGGACTCCATCATAGAAAAGGAAGCAAGGTCGGCACAAAACAACTTGGCGGCAAACTGTGACAGCTGAGTTAAAGGAGAGACCTAACATGGGGCGAGGCACAGCATGCAGCACATGACAGGTTTAGATGGAGGCAGATCACTGAAGCCTTAATGTCCCAACAGGGACGAAGAGGATTAAAGTAAGTAGTAAGTACTTATAGTGCTTACTCATCAACTGATATTTCAACGTCAGTTTATTCAGTTGTCTTCAACTGGCACATCAGCTGCTTTCAACTCTCACTCAACTTTCAGCACTGACTTGTCAACTGACACTTTAACTGCTTTAATCACAGCTCATATTTAATTGACACTAGTAGACTTCAACCTGCACATGAACTGCTCAACTACTTTCAGCAATTTCAAACCAATTAATTTTAACTACTTACAGTGTTCAAATACTGTCAGCACTTACATGTAAACAGACATCTCAACTGTTTTCATTAGCTACACTTCATACTTCACGTTCAGCCGCTTTCAATGTTTACAGTTCAACTGATGTCAGCAATTTTATTTCAACTGACATTTTAACCTGTTCACAGCGTTAACAACACTAACTTGCAAGTGAGCACACTTCGACTTTCTTCAGAAAATTCCTTTTTTAGTCATGTTTGTCGTCTCGTCTCCTGCTGGGAACCTTGAAAAGATCCAAGCAGAACATCTAAATACTGCAGGAAACAGTTTGTTTAACAGTTCAAACAGAAGATAAACTTGATGTTTTTACTCCTGAATGAATCAAATCAGAATCTCTCTAAAGACTTTGAGGCCAGTTTGTGCAGGTTTCCTACTCTGAGATTAGAAATATGAAATTATGTATGTAAATTAAGTCTTAAACATTCCCAGATTGTAGTTTCACAATCTGAAAATTGATCAAGAATTGTTACAAACAGAAACTCTAAAAGGAGGAGGTGTGAGGAGGTGCTGTGGTTTCTGAATGGGATGCAGCTGGACAGTCCACGCTGTAAAAAATGATGTTAAAATGAAAGCATGTTTTTTTGGTTAAAGAGCGTCTGGAAACAGTTTGAACATAAAATTCAAACAGAGCAGAAACAACCTGAACTGAGACACTGATCTTCATCATCTTCATCACTTCAAACAGCTTAACTCTCATCACTTCGCCTTCATGTGTTCACTTCACCACCTTCATCAGTTCACCATCCTCTTCCTCTTAAACAGTTTGTTAAACACAAACAGATGTCTCCTCCTCTGTGTTTTTACTTTCCTTTTCTGTCTCACCACCCGCATATTTTTGTTTGTGGTGTGTGTGTGTGTGTGTGTGTGTGCGTGTGTGTGTTAGCAGGGTGTGGTGGAGTGACCGAGGGGGGTGGTGACAACAACAACATCGAAGACTAGACAGGACCTGTCGTTCTGCCTGTCTGTCTCTGTTTCCCCTGGGAAAATCCATGAGGAGGACCAACCGCTGAGTGTGTGTATGTGTGTATGTGTGTGTGTGCGTGTTAATCTTGGATGACTCATTACAGCAAAAAAGTAAAGAGGATCAGGGGTCAAAGGTCAGACAGTAACAACAACAACCTGCCTGAAACAAGTCTCAATCATCACACAGGTTAACAAAAACTGACCTTCATCATCATTATCATCACTTTGACATAACATACTCAGCACTTTAACATCACAACCTCACTCATTTTAACTTGCTTCTTTGTTGCAACCCAGGCACCTGGAGAACACTTTACACCAAACTCCATTCATAACTTAGCCATTTTAAAGACTTGCCTCTCGGTAAATTTAAATAACGTGCAAAACAAGACTTAAAGTATGTTTCTGAAACAATTTAATTCGGCGTAAATTATACGAAATACAAGAAGCCGAATTCACGTTAATAAGATTAACTGATGTGCTTCTTATCTGCTCCACTGTAACGAGATTTCATTCAGATAAAATATTTCTTAATGGATAACTGATACGCCCACTGCAGGTTATCGCTTTATTCAGTTCAGCAGAGCTACTACGTTCTTATCATCATCATCAACAACAACAACACTAACAGTTATGATAGTTGTATTGGCAGCTTTATCGTAGTTTGGGATACATCGAGAGCCCGTAACGCCAAACTCTATTCAAAGATTCTGCTATTTAACTTGCTTATCCGCTATTTTTGCTGTCTTACAGAACGAGACTTGACAATTTCCAGAATATTTAGGAAGTATAATTTAATTCGGCATTGACCAAAGGCACATATCAAAACTTATTCAAATAAAATAAATAACTTTATTAAGTGATTCGCTTTGTATTAATCTCTGCTGCAGCCGCAGTGATTGTTGTTACTTAACATATTAGTAAGATTACACGTCTGCTGTGTCATTTATGTGCCGATTTTACCAGAAGAAACTACAGATTCAACACAAGTCTTCAGACATGTTCTGACAGACATGTCTTTGTACCGATGAGCACAGCCGCTGTAAAAAATGCAGATTTCTGAAGGGAGTTTGGCGTGGTGTTCCCCACACAGCAGAGATAACGGTGACTCCCAGAACTTCCGCACTCACCGGACCAGATTGAGTGTTTCAGCCGAGTCCAGGATGACAAACACGGTCTGCGGCTGCAGGATCCCGGCCTCCAACTGCTCCTGATCTCCGGTCTTTAACTGGTCCGAGCTGACAGCTGACATTTCTCCACCGTCACAACAAACGATTTAACGAACCGAGACCGAGCAGCACAGAGGTGCGCTTTATTTCCCAGCAGCCACCGGGGGATCAAAGTCTCAGATGTGAAATCACAACAGCATGCTTCACACACACACACACACACACAAACACACAAACACACACAAAGAGCTTTAAATCCCTGTGGAATAAACCAGGAGCTCAGCAGGTACACAAAGCCTCACAAAAGGAGTCAGATTCAAGTCAAGTCCACCTGAGCAGCCTGCACACTGAACCACTGACAGACAGACAGACAGGGGGGGTGGGCAGCAGCTGTGAGCACAGAAATACAACACACAGATCACATCAACCACACTGTGTTGGACAACTTGGACAAATGTGTCCTCAAATTCACAGTTTTAGGTGTTTGTTTGCAGCCACTTGAAAAACAACAAAAGAAAATCCTCCGATCAGTTATTAGCTGATCTGATCCCAGTCATTTTAAAATGCATTAAAATTATTTGACTTTTAGGACAATCAGTCGCCTGAATAGTAGTTCAGTATTTCTCCACCTGCATCTAAATATATTATATTTAGAGCTTCATCAAAGGAATACAATTTACAGAATATATGATTGAAATTTGTTTGGTTGGTGGGGAGTCTGGGGATCCTGACCAACACAGTCTTATTTTTGAAGATTAAAAAAGAAAAAAATAATAATTTTGAATAAACATTTTAAAAAGTCAGTAAATCTTTCTATTAATTTAAATAATTTTCCATGTTTATCTTCATTCAATATTCATGTTTTAAAATCAGATTTAAAACGTTTGAGTTTCACCACATGATGATATTAAAACAGTTTCCGCTCTGTAGGAAACACTGTTGAATTGTTTCATTTGTTTATGTATTTCTATGTTTTCTATGTTTTCTTTGTTTTCTTTCTGTTTTCCCTGACTACTGCGTGCATATAATGTACCGGCTACATATCAAATTATATTACTGAAGTGTAAACTGCAAAAATACTCTAACTTCCCCTACATTTATTATTTTTATTTTATTAAAACATTTATTAAAATAATGTTTAATTTTGAATAATAACTTAGACCAGTGTGTTTTCTACCTGTTTTCTTTCTATGCGTGAGTCATCACAGAGGAGTCTTACCGACCTGGACTGATCTCCAGCGAACCAATCAGCTGCTGCACTGCTCTCTAACAGCCAATGAGCTGCCGCCGTGCTCGGCCTGCACACAGTTCAGTCCTGTTTGTTGTCGTCGCTGTTACGGGAAGTGAGAGTGTGGCGGGGAAATCCAGGGTGACGTCAGGATTCCACGAGTGATCTGCCGAGCTCAGACTGACGGGAGAGCGGACCAATCAGCGGGCCGGAGAGAGGCGGGGAGGCGGGGCGGAGCTGTTTGGCTTCTGAGGGAAAGTTTTTCAATTACAGAGGTATTTCATCAGCACCAGGTGACGTCACAGCTACGCCGACACATAAAAACAATAAAAACCAAATACATTAAAAAATGAATAATAAGAAGAACAATAATGATAAGCTAAAATAAAATAAAAATAATAACAAATATTACAATTAATAAACTAGTACAGCAGTATAAGTCATTTTTAATGTTATTTTTATGTATGAAATTAAACTGAACTTGATAATTAGGGAGAATATTATCTGGTACTACACTGGTTATAATATAATAAACGGGTAATAATGCTTCTATAAACTATTGGATGAGTTGATATACAGTATTTGTCATTGATTGAAAGATTCAAGGTTTTATTGTCACATGTTCAAACAATATGTGCAGGGAAATGCACTAAAAGAATATAGTGTGCAATCAATAATAAGAATAAAAATAACAATTACAATCAGAAAAATAAAGGATGAATACATGTAGTAAGTGTGTATCAGGGGTGTAATGTATCATTAGAAATATCAGTATAGGTATTACTGTATAGTATTATATTTGCTGTAAGTGTTACATTTTGCTATTTTTCTGTGCACTTTAAAGATTCCTCATCTATGTTGGCTTAAAGTTTTATTCTTGACCTTAGAAACAACAAAACAATCTCCACTTCACAAAAATGAGTAAGTGGACCTTGCGTAGCCTCAATGAGGAGGATGTATAAAAACTTTGGTCAAAATATCTTCTAATGAGGAAATGTAGCTGATGAAAGGTTAAAGGGAATATTGTTGTGTGTTTCAACATGTTAAATTAAACTTTACAGTTATAGCATTATTATGTATAGTTATTTTTAAAATGTTTCCTTCAAAGACGATATATTTAGTCTCCACAGTACGTACAGTACTAGTCAAAAGTTTGGACACACTAAACTTTTGACTGCATATGACTGTAAAGACTGTTTTTACCTTATAAAATACCAATTCTTATGGCAAAATTTATTTATTTTCAAAGAAATTTTAAGAAACATATTGTGACAATCTCACTCTCCCTAAATAAAAAAGCTGTCAAAACCATTAATATTTGTAAAATATATCACATCTCTTGCTGGAGTCACTGGATGGCGCTGGTGCTACATTTGTAGGCTGTTATAAAATATTACAATAATGTTTTTTTGAATAAAGTGGCAGTGACAGCAGTCATCAGGTCAGTTGTTATGTTTTTATTTCATTTATAACCTCATAAACATTTCTCATTTTATTTTCTTACAGAAGGGCATGATGGGAAACACATCAACAGGATGGAAGGCAGTGGCCGGCCACTAACCAATAACCTGCAATCAATACTCAATCAATAATAACAAGGTACCAGAACTACAACAGGGGAAGAAGAAAACACAACCATGCTGCTGCTACACCCGGAGAGAGAGAGAGAGAGAGAGAGAGAGAAAGAGAGGTGATGTCATTGTCATGGTAACTTGAGTCCAGTGGTTACTATGGTAACAGCAGCCTGGTCCCCACAGCGGCACTGGGACTTGGTGGTTACCATGTCAGCAGCTCTGTAAGTCAGCGGTTACCATAGTAACACTGCAGGCTCAAGAACAAATCCAACAGTTACTATGGCAACGAGTCAGGAGATCAGGTCACAAACATGATGCCATTTAACTAAATGACATCATTGCCTCATTCCCCTCCGATTATTCTTTAACAGATATATAGAATAAAATACTGCCGCTAACTGCATTTATTAATATTGTTTGATTTGTTTCATGCACGCTTCAGCATCGAATATAAACTGAAATCTTGATGGTCTCCATGGTAACAGCAGCCATTAACAGTCTATAACACTGTGACCGTCCGAGGAGGAGAAATCAGAGACAAAGTGGAGGTAAATATGATGGCAGACTCATCATGTTTAACAGTGTGAAGGCAGAAACACACAAAACTCTCCTGGAAAAAACTGTGAACAGGAAACACGCTCACATCAGGTACAGAGCAGGCCGGGAGGAAGTAAAAAAAAACATTAAAAAAAACACAAAACCAATAATAACACTGCATTAAAAATTACAAATAAATACAAAACCACAGACTGAACAGTTGGACACTTGAGAGTGATGGAGTCGTCTGATTTGGCACAAGCAGAAGTTCGATAAAATTCAGAAACTGTAAGGCAAAACATGAAACCAGGACAGAACATGGTGACAGCCGGCTCTGACCTGCTGTAACTGCTGCCATCAGGACACCACTGCTTATAACTGCAGATGTGCACGTTCAGTCATTGGACAGTAATAAAAACAGCTACATGACTATAAATATATCTTAGTGGAGCAACTTGAAAAACTCTCAACATAATTTTGGGAAATTTTACATCTCACACTTTTAATTTTTATTGGGAAATTAATTAGAACATGTTTTGCAACAGAATATGTGACTTTCCTTGTCATTTCATTCTAAGTCACTGTATAAGCTGTTAATGGTACAACTACCATTTTTGAGCTGTATCAGTTTTCTTTTGATACAGCTATTTAGATATAGTGTGGGTACTTGTTGTCATTGTTGTTGTTATTATCGTTATTAGTAGTTTTATTGTTGCTGATTGTTTTGTTTGTTCCCTTTTGCTTTGGAGTTTATCACACTATTGTTTTGCATTATGACGTAATGTTTACTTTTGTGGACCCCAGGAAGAGTAGTTGCTACCTTGGTAGTGGCTAATGGGGATCCAAATAAATAAATAAATGAGTGTGATCCTAGAGTAGATTAAAATTTTGGGAAAAAAAGATTATAGGTCTGAGCATGCAGAAAATGTTCAGAAAGAAATCTTTCATTTTATTTCTGTCAGAGACAGACATTTTGACTTGTCACAGTGAGAAAAACACAGGTGGAATTAATAACATTAATGATGGCTGCGTTCCATTTAGGCAAACCAGCTCATCTCTAGTTGTAACCGGCTCAAACTGTAACAGACTACATGAACTGACATGTGGTACCAATACCAAAGTAACAACAAGAAATACTTAAATACATAATGCAGATCTGATATATTAGCCAACAACTTCACTAGCTCTGAATACTGAATACTGAGTTTCCAATACGTGCTTTGGCACATGAAGAGAAAGTGCACACTGGACTGATACAACACACCACAGTTCACCTGTATCATACACACACCGGTCAGAACTGCTCAGTACCGGTCTCTATAGAAGCTTCTGGCAACAGAAAGAAAAATAAAATTCATACAAAAGAAGCAAAATAAGCAAAAAAAAAAAAAAAAAAAATCCCAACACATCACTCAGGTTGAAAGCAGAAAACATTTTTCACTACATCAAAACAACTGATGATGATGGGAACTGTAAGGCTGAGTTACTGGCCATTTCCTTCCATTCCCACTGAGGGAAGAGAGGAGCAACACACCACTGGAGTCTGTTTTACACGCTAAAAACACGCTAAAAACACACTGTGAAAACCAGAGCCATGCACAGACTGAGTAGCAGTCAGTAAGGCAGCTGAGGTACAAGTTAAAGAAATACTTCAACATTTTGAGAAATCCAGTTTTCAAAACATTTTCAGATTGACTGTGTCCAGGACGTGTTTAGCCTAGCTTAGCACAAAGACTGAATGCAGGGGGAAACTGCTAGCCTAGCTTAGCACAAAGACTGAAACCAGGGGGAAACTGCTAGCCTAGCTTAGCACACAGACTAGAAGCAGGGGGAAACAGCTAGCCTAGCTTAGCACACAGACTAGAAGCAGGGGGAAACCGCTATCCTAGTTTAGCACACAGACTAGCACACAGACTAGAAACAGGGGGAAACTGCTAGCCTAGCTTAGCACACAGACTAGAAGCAGGGGGAAGTAGCTAGCGTAGCTTAGCACAACGACTGAAAGCAGGGAGAAACTGCTAGCCTAGCTCCAACAAACAGGGAAAAGACACTGCTAGCTTACTATTATAAGAACTTATCAAGCTGTTAGCTTCACACAGCATTGCATTGAAACACAGCTGGCCTACAGATACCACTAACAAGCTAACCAAAAATATTTTAGTTAGTTTAGAGCACAAACTGCATCATCTGCATTAAAGCAGGCAGCTAGCTTGCTAGTTCAAGCTACATTAAATGGCTGCTCACTAAGTGTTAGCTTGTATTGTGGCCCTTAACAGATAAACTATCTCGATTGAATAAATATTAGCATTACCAACAGTTGACTGCTAGCGTAGCCCAGTCAAAAGAGACATCTGATTGCTGTTACTTGCTGACTACAGGAGGGATTGGTGACTAGCTTTTTAGCTAACAAGAGGCATGTAAGAGACATGTAAGGTGAAGGTGTATACTATGATTTATCACTTTTATCACAGTGGTTGTTAGTCAATAAATATCTAAAACACCAACCACTGAAACCACAAGGTCTCCTTTTTACATACACCTGCAAGGATGAGTCCTGATAAATTTTGGATCCAGTTCTCGGCCGGATTAATTATCTATTATAATTATAATCTCCAACACTAATGAATCTCTTATCAAACCTTTTATCAGTCCTCAGTGTTTTTCATGATCAAAGATTAATAGAAAACATACTGGTAGAATCTTCCCATGTTTATCTGTGTGTCTCTGTCTCTGGTTTAAATGACAGATATCAGTTCTGCTTCTCTGACAATAAAAGCTGATAAGACATCTATATTATATTATTTTATTGTTATTTTAGACTTCAATTGCTGCAGATGTTCGAATGTGAACCTGATAAGATTAATTACTGGATTTGAATCTGTGTTAATCTGATTATAAAACAACGAGGAACATGTAAATCAGACAGACTTGAAGTTGTTGGAAGGTGGATTATTTCTCTTTTGATGGAGCTAGGCTAGCAGTTTCCCCCTGCTTCCAGTCTTTGTGCTAAGCTAGGCTAAACCTGTCCTGAACCTATGTTCTGGATTCACAGAGATAAAACTGTCATCTGAAACGTGTGACTCTGGAGAAGACAGATGTGTCAGAAATGTTAGATTGTTCCTTTAACCCCCCTGACAGCAGCTGTTAAACTATGAATGCGTTTGGCTCCGGCTGTGTGGAGGTCTGCAGAGTGTGGAGGAACAGCGAGTGTTAACCGTTAACCTTTAACCTTTACATAGTCACATGACCACAGGGGGTCACAGGAGAATAAATTATATTTACAAAACTTTACTCTGTATTTTCTTCTTGCATCAACTTGCATCAAGCAAACCACAAACACAACCCAGATTCATAAACACAGAAATATCCAACAATTAGTCTGTCTTTTCAGCTCATCATAGCATCAGATAGAATCATCAGAATAACAATAATAATATTAATATTTGCTTTTTTTTCACTATCAAAACACTTTGTCCAAAAGGTGTTTATAGAGAGACAGAGAGAGAGAAATACTGTACCACTGCAAGTGAAGATGATAAAACAACTAAAGTCTTCAGGTTTTTTTTTTTTTTTTTTGGATTCAGATCAGATCGGCTCCGTCTAATCACTGGATTCACTTCCAACATCCAGGAAAGACACATCACTGACTCCACCCGACCCCGAGAGGTTCAGCGCTCAGTGTGACGGTTTAAAGTCCAGTCTGGTCTCTGCTTCCTCTCAGAGACTCTTCATGTCTCCCTCTTTAAAAACGGGCAGAGAAACTTTTTACATCCAAAAACTCAACCGCCCATCACCTCACAGGTGATTAGAGCTGCAACGAATTTTCATTATCAATTAATCTGTAAGTCATTTTCTTAATGAACTGAACTGAAGTTATTTGGTTTCACAGTAAATTAAATATTCAGTTTACTCTCATAGAAGTTAGAAAATCAGCAAATCTAATCATTGAAGATGGAAGCAGAAAGTTTTTGGAATTTTTACTTAACAAATGACTTCAGTGATTGATCAATAATCACAGTTTTTGTAAATTAAGTAATCAGCTAATATGGAAGCCCATTACTGCTATGCAATGACAAAAAGAGATTAAATGTGATGAATTACCTAAATAAAAATAGTCATGGTAAATCAAACTTTTCAGACTTATCAGACTTTTTAAGTCGATAGAGGCTTACAGTTTTCAAAATGTTGCTTAAAAGGAGACAGAGTCAAAATGTCAATGTGGTAAGTCAAAAAGTTTTTACACAAGTTTTTGAGATAATCAAAATTCTGAGATGGTCAAGATTATTTTGACATTTGACAAAGTAAAACAAAATTTGACTTACTACAAATGACAAGAAAGTCGGTAAAAAAAATATTAAATAAGTCAAAATGAAAAATGTTTCCATTAATGATCTTCCAGCTTCTCTCTGCTTCTTATCTCCAAATAAAAATTGAAAAAAAAAACATTCAATGAAATGTGTCTTTGACTGTTCAGACACAAAACAATGTGGACAGATTAATTTATAGTGAAAATAGATGTGATTTTAACTGCCTCAATGCTTATAAAAAACCTTTGACAAACTACAGTTCCCAACTCCATCAGCAGGGGGCAGAGAGGCTTCAGGTCAGCTCCTCAGAGCAGAGGCTGCTGGGTAATGTAGTTTACCTCCAGACAGATGATTTGATTGGCTGATTTGGAGGTCAGACAGCAGCTGTGAGCTCACTGGGGGTCCGAGGGAAGATTTAAGAGAAACAGGAAGGAAAAGAAAAATATCTGGTGAATTTTTTTCTTCTGGTGAAAATTTGGGATTAAAAATAAAATGTCTCTGAAGTGCATTCGAAGAGGACAGATCAATCTCTTTCTTTTTACATGTTTTACAAATCTCACAGTTTCAACCATCAAGTCTGACAGATTACACTGACTTCCTGCTGTTTCAGTTCAGGAAACCAGCATCACAAAACTTTTTAAAAACGGGGAAGAATCTCGTCTTTAATCTCTTCTTGAATCGGGCGACAGCAGCAGCTACGATTGTGTCAGGTTGAAGGTCGACTCCTCAGCTGCCATCTCTGACATGTTCATGTGCTTGTTAATCCATCCAAGTGTGTTGACACTGAGATGGTTGGATGTTGTTGTTATGGAGGACCGAAGAACAGAAGAACACAAAACCCAACCAGAGTCCAGATTATATCAACCCGTCGCCAGACAAGGAAATCCACGTTGGACGATTCTGTAAAAGCTTGGATTACCCTGAAGTTTTAAAATTCTCCCTTTTTACTAAATCTGTCATGGTGACTACAGTTTGGTTTAAGTTAGGCCAAGATTGGTCACATTAACTGCAGGTCTGTGGCGGGATGTGACATTCGTCCACCAGCAGGACCTCCGCGCCTTACAGCCAAAGTTACACTTTCCACATCCTCATGTCTGCAAGTTTCCACACGGATCATCTGTGTGCACAGTGAGGCCCTGAACATGCTACATGCAAGTACGCAAACATGTGACCCCAGTGAAAAAACTCAATGTGTTATAGTGTGTTCAGACAGAATGAGAAGAGAATTTTAAAAGTAGCGCGATCAATGAAAAGACACAAGTTGACGTGAATTTGCAGGGGTGGTGCAAACTGATGCGAAGACGTGTCCGTGCCAGTTGAAAATGTTTCAATTTGAGTGAAAAATGTCTCGCAGCTTCATGGATCTTCTTCATAAATGTTTAGAGAAGAGAGGGAAAAGAAGGGACTGGAGGGAAATAACACAAAGAACTGGAGTTACAGCTCACACATGGAAACACTGGCACTGACTGTACAGTTGGTATTTTGGCTGTTTGGGGCGAATAAACAAATGGTCAAATTCACAAGAATGTCGTGAGGCGAAAATTCGTTTTCTGTCTGAACACACCTTCGTGCTCCGGTGGCATTGATCAATCTCAGTTTTCAAGGAGGCGATTTAGGCTAGTTAAAGCTAATCCGAGCGTTTCCATGACAGCATGTGAGTTCAGTTCAGCTCGCACTTGTGTCGTCTCAAGAATTTTCAGGAGACGCCCTGCAGAACAGCGACGCCTGAAATCGATATTGCGTAGCTCAAAGCGTGTGCGTTTGCGTACTTGTCTGGAGCATGTTTGGGGCCTCAAATATTTGACTGTGCAGTCAGGTACACGCCAACAAACATGTGAACACGTCCCATGTCCACTGTCCATTTTTGGACTTCCTGCACTGGATGTAAATCATGAGGTGCAGAATTGTCCAATATGGATGTGACTAAGCTGCGTTATATTCAACATTCAGTTTCTTTCATCAGACTTTGTGAAAAAGTGAAACGTGTTTCTGGAGTTTACTGTCAATAATCTGCAATAAATGAGCAGTGATGCAGATTCTAGGTCAAACTGTGAGAATCAGAAGAGTTACTGGATATGAACAGAGGACTGGACGCAACATCAAAGAGTTATAACTATGAGCTAAACGTGAATCCACTTTCTTATTTAACCTTCTTGGTGTCTCCTGACTGTCACTCAGTGGTTTCAGGCTGTCGGGAAACGCACGTTAAAAACAAGACAAACTCACAATAACCAACACGGTTACAAAGTGAGTTCATCAGTAAACCACTTCCTGTTGTCTAGAACGTAAAAAGGACTCAAGAAAGACACGAGAGTGAGTGAGTCTGTAACTGGAGCTATTAGAGTTGATTAAATGTGCGTTATTGTCCAATCAGAGAGCTTTAGACTGTGTTGCTGTGCAGCCGTTGGTGGGCTGATCTTTGTAGAACTTTTGCGAAATTTACAATTTTGAATTCACGTTTTGGATTTTGTGTCAGTTTTCTTCTTTATAGCAGCAGCAGCAGCTGAGGCTCATGGGTAATGTAGTATTTTGAGCCATTCCACAAACCAAACTGAGGAGAATCCTGTGGTTCTTTGTTTTGGGAAGAATTTACAACGAAGACATTTATAGAAGATGATTGAACCAGAGGCTCCGCCCACATCACCTGGCAGGTGAATCAAACCGAGAGAGAGAGAGAGACGCCATCTTGTGTGGACAGCAGGGAGGAATCATGCAGACGAACCACGCAACTTTAAATACACAGAGTGTGTGTGTGTGTGTTTGAATGTGTGTGTTAAATATCAGCTACAACTGGTTTTGTAGGTTTTGTTTTCCAACAGGATTCATCATCATTCAAAGACTCCGCCCTCGTCATCGACATCCTTCCTCGTCCATTGAAATCACGTGTTTTCCTCCTCTGCCGCAGCTAGCTCCTCCCCCTCCTCCTCCAGACTCTCCACAATTGGTCGGTGGATCTGAAGCTCCTCCCCCCTTCCAGCCCTCGACAGGACGTCCATCCATCGCCGCTGTAGCTCCTCCCCCTCTGCGCTGAAGTAGAGGGTCAGGTGACTCTGGGAGATCTTGAAGGCGTGGCGTCGCTCCAGGCGGTCACATGATTCAGGGAGGGAGACCTCGAAGCCAATCAGAGGCACGCTGCGCTGCGCCTTCACATCCTGGTGTAGAAATAATGAATCCATTAAACCATAAAATACAGATTGTAAAGTATCTGACATCAAACACTATCTACATGTTTTAATACACTGATTGGATCATTATTAACTCACCTGCCATCACAATATGCTTCAAAGAAAGCTCATTAGCATTTCATTTTTTCCAAAATCCTGATGCGAAGAGGCACATGGCCCGCAGCTTGTGAGCAGGTCTCAGTGACTCATGATCATCGGGACTTCCTCTAACTTCTCTCAGACTGAGGAACTGCTTTTTAGTACTAAAATACTTTGTGAAATAAACTCAGGAGGCCTAAAGTTTGGACTGACACACCACTTATTTTTAGGAGTTTCTCCCTAACTGCAGTGTTGTTTGTTCATACTGTGGCTGTAGTGAACACTGCAGCCTCTAGGGGGCGCTAGCAGCACTTCAAACAAAGGATCCCTTCAAATGTGCTTTCAATGGAAGTGATGGAGGCCAAAATCCACAGTGTGTCCACACAGTCATTTTGTGCAAAATGCATTTAAAGTTGATGTGAAGCTTATATGAGGCTTCAGCAGTCTGAGTTAGTCATATCAAGTGGATATCTGCCACATTTACAGTCTTTTTAGCATCAAATTCCCTCTTTGTGTTTCCTCGGACAGTGTTTCCCTGTTGAGCTGTGGTGGAAGTATAGTAACAAAAAGAGGGACTTTGGCACTAAAAAGACTGTAACGTTGAAAGATATCTACTTGATTTGACTCATTTGGATGCTGAAGCTTCATATTAGCTTCAGATAAACTTTGAAATCCATGTTTGCACAGAAGGAGGACTGTGGATTTTGATTTCTAACGGTCAGTATGAACAGGAGGAATGATTACAGCAAGAAAAACAGGTTTCACTCTTCATTTGGGCTCCTGACTGTTGTTTTAAAACAGACTTGAAAAACTGTGAACCCGTGCTTTAATAATGTACCTGTGGAGCTCCGTAGATGTAGAGCACCAGCGGCTCGTTTTCAGGGATGACAAACCAGGCCTTCTGCCAGCCGCGCCCCCCTCCTTTCTCCATGTGGTGAAGAAAACTACAAATCACACTGTTCTCTGCGGCCAGCGAGGCCTGTTTCTATGGCAACAAGAGAGAGGAAGAGAGGGAGTCAGTTTTTTGCCAGATGAGTGAGAGAAAAATTAAAGAGAAAATGTTCATCACAAAAATATCAGTTTATGAGTTTACAGTGATGTCATTGTTTTTACTATTTTCTGTGGTACATTTTGGTGACATGAGGATATGATACGACATTTATAGTTCTGTTTTAGTTGTACAGTAAAACCTACAGAGATTAAAGCAGAAGCTGTGAAACTTTTTGTGGCTCAAAAAAACTAAAATCTGAATATGAGAGTGAATGACTTAAGATGATGGTGTAGACAAACATGGTCAGTCACAAATAGACACAGAGAAATGGTGACGTCGCCATGATGTCACACTAACCTCCAGGATGGAGCGCCTCCTCTGGCTGCTGCTGGTCAGCGTGGCGGGCGAGGGCAAAACTCCCACCAGCGTGGCATAGCAGTCCACACAGACACGGTTGGTTCGGTTGTTGTCGTACGAAAGACGAGCACGAAACTCCGAACATTTCCCACAAACCACCTGGAGTCAACACAGACAGTCAGTGAGCCTGGCTGTACTGCGAATGTCAGTAGTTGTAGTTCTTGTTGCAGATGTTATAAATGTCTGTAGTTGTTGCAGATGTTATATATGTCAGTAGTTGTTACAGATGTTATAAGTGTCTGTAGTTGTTACAGATGTTATAAGTGTCAGTAGTTGTTACAGATGTTATAAATGTCTGTAGTTGTTACAGATGTTATAAGTATCTGTAGTTGTTACAGATGTTATAAGTGTCTGTAGTTGTTACAGATGTTATAAGTGTCTGTAGTTGTTACAGATGTTATAAATGTCTGTAGTTGTTACAGATGTTATAAGTGTCTGTAGTTGTTACAGATGTTATAAGTGTCTGTAGTTGTTACAGATGTTATAAGTGTCTGTAGTTGTTACAGATGTTATAAGTGTGTGTAGTTGTTACAGATGTTATAAATGTCTGTAGTTGTTACAGATGTTATAAGTGTGTGTAGTTGTTACAGATGTTATAAATGTCTGTAGTTGTTACAGATGTTATAAGTGTCTGTAGTTGTTACAGATGTTATAAGTGTGTGTAGTTGTTACAGATGTTATAAGTGTGTGTAGTTGTTACAGATGTTATAAGTGTCTGTAGTTGTTACAGATGTTATAAATGTCTGTAGTTGTTACAGATGTTATAAGTGTCAGTAGTTGTTACAGATGTTATAAGTGTCAGTAGTTGTTACAGATGTTATAAGTGTCAGTAGTTGTTACAGATGTTATAAATGTCTGTAGTTGTTACAGATGTTATAAGTGTCTGTAGTTGTTACAGATGTTATAAGTGTCTGTAGTTGTTACAGATTTTATAAGTGTCTGTAGTTGTTACAGATGTTATAAGTGTCAGTAGTTGTTACAGATGTTATAAGTGTCAGTAGTTGTTACAGATGTTATAAGTGTCAGTAGTTGTTACAGATGTTATAAATGTCTGTAGTTGTTACAGATGTTATAAGTGTCTGTAGTTGTTACAGATGTTATAAGTGTCTGTAGTTGTTACAGATGTTATAAGTGTCTGTAGTTGTTACAGATGTTATAAGTGTGTGTAGTTGTTACAGATGTTATAAATGTCTGTAGTTGTTACAGATGTTATAAGTGTGTGTAGTTGTTACAGATGTTATAAATGTCTGTAGTTGTTACAGATGTTATAAGTGTCTGTAGTTGTTACAGATGTTATAAGTGTGTGTAGTTGTTACAGATGTTATAAGTGTGTGTAGTTGTTACAGATGTTATAAGTGTCTGTAGTTGTTACAGATGTTATAAATGTCTGTAGTTGTTACAGATGTTATAAGTGTCAGTAGTTGTTACAGATGTTATAAGTGTCAGTAGTTGTTACAGATGTTATAAGTGTCAGTAGTTGTTACAGATGTTATAAATGTCTGTAGTTGTTACAGATGTTATAAGTGTCTGTAGTTGTTACAGATGTTATAAGTGTCTGTAGTTGTTACAGATTTTATAAGTGTCTGTAGTTGTTACAGATGTTATAAATGTCTGTAGTTGTTACAGATGTTATAAGTGTCAGTAGTTGTTACAGATGTTATAAGTGTCAGTAGTTGTTACAGATGTTATAAGTGTCAGTAGTTGTTACAGATGTTATAAATGTCTGTAGTTGTTACAGATGTTATAAGTGTCAGTAGTTGTTACAGATGTTATAAATGTCTGTAGTTGTTACAGATGTTATAAGTGTCAGTAGTTGTTACAGATGTTATAAATGTCTGTAGTTGTTACAGATGTTATAAATGTCAGTAGTTGTTACATATGTTATAAGTGTCTGTAGTTGTTACAGATGTTATAAGTGTCTGTAGTTGTTACAGATGTTATAAGTGTCTGTAGTTGTTACAGATGTTATAAGTGTCTGTAGTTGTTACAGATGTTATAAGTGTCTGTAGTTGTTACAGATGTTATAAGTGTCTGTAGTTGTTACAGATGTTATAAGTGTCTGTAGTTGTTACAGATGTTATATGTCAGTAGTTGTTACAGATGTTATAAATGTCTGTAGTTGTTACAGATGTTATAAATGTCAGTAGTTGTTACAGATATTATATGCAGTAATGTTGTGATGAACGTACGTGTCCACAGGCTTTACAGTGGTGTCGTCTCTTGGTGATGGAGTTGAACGGCTCCTGACACTTCATGCACAGAGTCACTTCCTTCTCTCTGATCGGAGTCGGAGCTCGCTTCCCCAACTCCACACAGCTCTGAGAGAGAGAGAGAGACAGACAGACAGACAGGTTTGACTTTAATGTCATGATGAATGTCAGCCAAATCTCTTTAAAAACATTAGTGTAACAATGACTGTTCAGTCTGAACTGAAAAAAGTTGGGCTGTATTTTTGTTTAGTTTTGTATCTTATACACTAGTTAAAAGTCATGGAAGTATTAAGGAGAGCTGGATATGGTTTAGCAATATGGCCGCCTCATTCATTTCAATATACACTGTGTGCACAATTATTAGGCAAGTTGTATTTTTGAGGATTAATTTTGTTATTGTACAACTACAGTGCTCTTGGTCAATCCAAAATGTTAACAAACCCCCAAACCTGAACATTTAAGTAGTAAAAGTGAAGTTTTGGCTTTCTTAAGAGAATATCTATATGTACACCATTATTAGGCAACTATTAGTGTGCAGAATTATTATGCAACTAAATGAAAAACAAAGATTTTCCCATCTCACTTGTTTATTTTCACCTGTTAAAGTGAGAATAATAAACAAACTCCAAATTTACAAATAAACATTTCTGATATTTCAAAAAAAAACTCAGTGACCAATATAACCACCCTTCTTTTCGATAACAGTCACAAGCCTTCCATTCACAGAGTCAGTCAGTTTCTTGATCTGGTCAGAATCAACTTTTTGTGCAGCTGCAACCACAGCCTCCCAGACACTGTTCAGAGAGGTGTACTGTTTACCTTCACTGTAAATTTCCTGCTTAAGAAGGGCCCAAAAGTTCTCAATAGGGTTTAAGTCAGGTGAAGAAGGGTGCCATGTCATTATTTTTTCATCTTTAAGGCCTTTACTGGCCAGCCACGCAGTGGAGTACTTTGATGCATGTGATGGAGCGTTGTCTTGCATAAAAATCAAAGTCTTCTTGAAAGATGCAGACTTTTTCCTGTACCACTGCTTGAAGAAAGTGTCTTCTAAAAATTGGCAGTAGGTCTGAGAGTTGATTTTGAGTCCATTTTCAACCCGAAAAGGTCCAACTAGCTCATCTTTAATAATACCTGCCCATACCAGTACCTCACCTCCACCTTGCTGGCGTCTAAGTCGAAGTGGAGCTCTGTGTCCGTTACTGATCCAACCCAAGCCCATCCATCTGGTCCGTCAAGAGTCACTCTCATCTCATCGATCCACAAAACCTTTGAAAAATCTGTCTTCAGATATTTCTTGGCCCATTCTTGATGTTTCAACTTATGTGTCTTGTTCAGAGGTGGTCAGGTTTCAGCCTTTGTTACCTTGGCCATGTCTCTGAGAACTGAACACCTCCTACTCCTTGACACTCCAGGTAGGTTGCAGTTGTGGAATATGGCAGCACTGGAGGATAATGGGTTCCTGGTAGCTTCATGTTTGATTATTCTCAAATCTTTGGCGGTTAATTTGCGTCTTTTCTTCTCGACACGTTTCTTGCGACCCTGTTGACTATTTGCAACAAAATGTTTGATGGTTCTGTGATCACGCCCCAATATCTTCAATATTTCAAGAGTGCTGCATCCCTCTGACAGACTTTTTACAAGTTTTGACTTTTCAGAGTCAGTTAAATCTCTTTTTTGGCCCATTTTTCCTGAGGAGAAGAATCTGCCTAATAATTATGCACACCTTGATATAGGGTGTTGATCTCCTTAGGCCACACCGTCCCTCGTTACACAAATACACATCACCTGATATGCATTAAATCCAATAGGCATTCAAGTTTATACAGCTTGGAGTTGGAAATTATGGATGAAATGATGATATGGTCAAAATAATCACTTGCCTAATAATTGTGCACACAGTGTAACTTGCTCCCCCGACGTAGACGCCAAACATTTTCTTTATTTTCTAAGTTTATAATTCAAAGTATAATACTTACAATTGGCCTTGTTTAACCTGTCAACAGTTTTACAGACATTACTTTTGTCTCTGTTAGACAATGCTTTTCTACAGTTGTAGAGCTGCAATGATTAGTAGATTAATCAATTAGTTGCCAAATACTAAATTAATCGCCAACTATTTTGATAAATTATTAACTGTTTTCAGTCATTTAACAAAAAAAGTCCAAATTCTCTCATTTCAACTTCTTAAATGTGAATATTTTCTGGTTTCTTTAGTCTCTATGACAGTAAACTGAATATCTTTGAGTTGTGGACAAAACAAGACATGTGAGGACGTCATCTTGGGCTTTGAGAAACAGTGATCGACATTTGTCACCATTTTCTGACATTTTATGGACCAAACATCTAATCGAAAATAATCAACAGATTAATCAATAATGAAAATAATCACTAGTTTATTTCTGTAGTTCTAGTACAGCCTTCATCCACTGGGACAGACTGACACACTGTAACAGATCTGTTAACAGTTATTTGTGTGTTTGTGTTTTACCGGGGAGTGAGGTGGTGTGGACTCGTCATCTCGTAGTGAACAGGTCAGATGTCTGAAGCTCTCCACTGTCTGCTCGTGTCTCTGGATGGTCGCCTGGATGGCCTGAAAACACACACACACACACACACACACACACACACACTATTAAACCACTGCAGAAGAAGAGGACACAACGAGATGACGTTATTAAAAGAGCGGAAGTCAAAGCTCAAATGATGGAAAACCATGTGGAAAACATGATGGAAATATGACATTTCAGTTTGTTTCATGTATTAATTTGAGGAAGTTTACAGTCTCCTCATCGCTCCACACAGATCTGATGTTTTCAGCTCTTCAGTGACGTCACATGCTTCATGTATGTCATCATTTATTCACTCAGTCTGTTTACATTTGCTTTTTATCCACACAATAACTTTTACACCTCAGACAACAGCAAACACTTTTTAATGATATTTTTGTCTTTTCCACTTTTTATGTGAACATTGAAAATGTGAATAAAAACAGTTGGATGGAAACACACACAACAAGAAAAGGACAGTCTGACTGTCTCTGCAGGGAGACGTGATCAGAAACAGACTGTGTGTTTACCTGGATCCAGTCTTTCTTCTCCTCCTCTGTCCTACAGAGACACAATCAAACAAAACAATCACTCAAATGTCTCTGAGTGTCTCTGTGTGTCTCTGTGTGTCTTTGAGTGTCTCTGTGTGTCTCTGTGTGTCTCTGAGTGTCTCTGAGGGTCTCTGAGGGTCTCTGAGTGTCTCTGTGTGTCTTTGAGTGTCTCTGAGTGTCTTTGAGTGTCTCTGTGTGTCTCTGAGTGTCTCTGTGTGTCTCCGAGTGTCTCTGTGTGTCTCTGAGTGTCTTTGAGTGTCTCTGTGTGTCTTTGAGTGTCTCTGTGTGTCTCTGAGTGTCTCTGTGTGTCTCCGAGTGTCTCTGTGTGTCTCTGAGTGTCTTTGAGTGTCTCTGTGTGTCTCTGAGTGTCTCTGTGTGTCTCCGAGTGTCTCTGTGTGTCTCTGAGTGTCTCAGTGTGTCTCCGAGTGTCTCTGTGTGTCTCTGAGTGTCTCAGTGTGTCTCTGAGTGTCTTTGAGTGTCTCTGTGTGTCTTTGAGTGTCTCTGAGTGTCTCTGAGTGTCTCTGTGTGTCTCTGAGTGTCTCTGTGTGTCTCTGAGGGTCTCTGAGTGTCTTTGAGTGTCTCTGTGTGTCTCCGAGTGTCTCTGTGTGTCTCCGAGTGTCTCTGTGTGTCTTTGAGTGTCTCTGTGTGTCTCTGAGTGTCTTTGAGTGTCTCTGTGTGTCTTTGAGTGTCTCTGAGTGTCTTTGAGTGTCTCTGTGTGTCTCAGAGTGTCTCTGTGTGTCTCTGAGTGTCTCAGTGTGTCTCTGAGTGTCTTTGAGTGTCTCTGTGTGTCTTTGAGTGTCTCTGTGTGTCTCTGAGTGTCTCTGTGTGTCTCCGAGTGTCTCTGTGTGTCTCTGAGTGTCTTTGAGTGTCTCTGTGTGTCTCTGAGTGTCTCTGTGTGTCTCCGAGTGTCTCTGTGTGTCTCCGAGTGTCTCAGTGTGTCTCTGAGTGTCTTTGAGTGTCTCTGTGTGTCTTTGAGTGTCTCTGAGTGTCTCTGTGTGTCTCTGAGGGTCTCTGTGTGTCTTTGAGTGTCTCTGAGTGTCTTTGAGTGTCTCTGTGTGTCTCCGAGTGTCTCTGTGTGTCTTTGAGTGTCTCTGTGTGTCTCTGAGGGTCTCTGTGTGTCTTTGAGTGTCTCTGAGTGTCTTTGAGTGTCTCTGTGTGTCTCCGAGTGTCTCTGTGTGTCTCTGAGTGTCTCTGAGTGTCTCAGTGTGTCTCTGAGTGTCTCTGAGTGTTTCTGAGTGTCTCTGAGTGTCTCTGTGTGTCTCTGTGTGTTTCTGAGTGTCTCTGAGTGTCTCTGAGTGTCTCTGAGTGTCTCAGTGTGTCTCTGAGTGTCTCTGTGTGTCTCTGTGTGTCTCTGTGTGTTTCTGAGTGTTTCTGAGTGTCTCTGAGTGTCTCTGTGTGTCTCTGTGTGTCTCTGAGTGTCTCTGAGTGTCTCTGTGTGTCTTTGAGTGTCTCTGAGTGTTTCTGAGTGTCTCTGAGTGTCTCTGTGTGTCTCTGAGTGTCTCTGAGTGTCTCTGTGTGTCTTTGAGTGTCTCTGAGTGTCTCTGAGTGTCTCAGTGTGTCTCTGAGTGTCTCTGTGTGTTTCTGAGTGTCTCTGAGTGTCTCTGAGTGTCTCTGAGTGTCTCAGTGTGTTTCTGAGTGTCTCTGAGTGTCTCTGTGTGTCTCTGAGTGTCTCTGTGTTTGTGTACCTGGCCTGCAGCTCCAGGGATCGCTGTTTTCCAGATACCAGGAACGTCCGAGGAACTGCAACACTGCTGGTCTCCTTCAGCTGGTGGACAGACAGAAACAGGTGAACGTAGAGAAAAGAGACATTCCCTAATTATTCATCAAGATAATGTCTACTGTAAAAATTGTGAACCCATTCTTTAATGTTCATGTTTTTATTGGACACTTTAACGTGGAACAGTGCTGCCACTGTGGAATTTGGGCTCATTATATGTTCAGATTTGACCACACTTTGAGTTTAAATACCTATGTCCCACACAGGTGTACAGCTGTGTTGAAGTGTAATCACCTATGTTGAGAAAAGCTTAATGTCTCACCTCCATGCCGTCCACGTCGATGCGAGCACGGACTCCATATTTCTGACCAATCAGACGCAGCTTTGGGACGCAGTACAGCAACCTGTCATTAAACTGCAGACAGAGACAGGTGTCAGTAACTCAGTAGAAGACAATGCAGTCAAGTAAAGAACAGAATAAAATAGAGGAGTACCAGGATGAGGTATCTGTCCTGCGTGGTCCCATTCTTATTGGACAGTTTGAGGATGTGTCCTTCTTTAATGAGCTCATTAGTCGGGTTAACGATGTCTTCTTCTCCTCCCAACAACTCGTACACCTTCAAAAGCTTCCTCATTCGCTCCTGACAGAGACAGCGAGACAGACACAGTCATGAATAACTCATTTATTGTTTCAGGCAGGAAATAGTTAACATGGCACTACTTGTGTTTCCATCCATTCATGTTTTTGTGTATCTTCAAAATTATAAATGAACGATATGCTAGACTGTGTGTTAGCTTGTTATCGGTGTTTTTCTTTCCAACACTAGTATGATGTCACTGACACTTTGTTGTCATAATGTCCCAGAATTCCCTAAAGGACCAGTGTGTACCAGGATTTAGTGGCATCTAGCGGTAAGGTTGCAGATTGCAACCAACTGAATACCGCTCCCCTCACCCTCTCCTACCAAGCGTGTAGGAGAACCTACGGTGGCCGCGAAACTCATGATAAACGTGAAAGGCCCTCTCTAGAGCCAGTATTTGTTTTGTCCATTCTGGGCTACTATAGAAACATGGCGGTGCAACATGGCGGGCTCCGTGGAAGAGGACCTGCTCCCTCTGTAGATATAAAGGTTCATTCTAAGGTAACGAAAACACAGCAATTCCTATTTTCAAGTGATTATACACTAATTAAAACATACTTATGAATACTATGTTCCATTTTTGTCAATAGATCCCCCTAAATCTTACACACTGGTCCTTTAAATCACCAAAAACCTGTGACTGGGCAAGTAAAAGCTGTGGACCGATGCACTTCAGCAGCAGCTTTCCTTTAATCAGTGAGAGTTAATTAGAGATGGCAGCAGCAGTAAACAGACTCACTCAGAGCTGAAACATGTCTAGAGGCCAAATTTCTACTTCTCACATCATCATCACTGTGAGGACTGTAGGATATTTGCAGTGATGATTTAATGCTTTCCTCAGACATTAAATCCATCCATCAATGGATCTGTCACTTGGAGGGTGGAACATCTAGGAGTTTAACTAACCCTGACCAACCAGTAAGACTTTCTGGTTGGCGGATCCCTCAATGGCTTCCCAATTCAAACAAGACAGGTCATTTTCGTTGGAACTGCAGATACAGCTACTGAGAGTCAAACCCTGAGAGAAACCAGGGCCTCAAATTCCACAGGAGAGGTCTGGGGTTCAGCTCCCCAGGTCTTGTACTGTGTGGTGGGCAGGAACTTGACCTGCCGGTGATTACTCATGTTTGTACACTGAACTGTGGAAGTTTGACCCAAAAGATCAAGATATTTTTACAAGATATCTTCTCTGAGGGGCCAACCAGTGCAATGCACACTGGGTGGTTGATTATGGTAGATATTAGTTAGAATGAATGAAAACACATTTATGAAGCAAGAAAATCATCTAAATATAGAATCCCTGAAAATATCTGTGGTTATATTGATTTTTATGACAGCTGAGATGAACCTGAGGCAGTGTTTCCACAGTAGATGTGAAACACACAAACTCACACACTCACTCACACACACACAACTGGATGTAAAGCAGCTTCAGACAGTTAATGACTGTAATCAGTGCACTTTAATTAAAGATGAAGTCAAGGTTAATGACAAACTGACAGCGTTTGATCTGGTCTGAGTCACACTTATCTGACTGTGTGTGTGTGTGTGTGTGTGTGTGTGTGTTTGATGTGGTGTGGGCTGTGGAAGACCATGGGGATTATGGCTGACAGCTCTGGGTGTTGACTGTGTGAAACTCTTACCATCTTCCTGATGGCAGCGTTGGAGTGTTCTGCTGCCGTGGCGATGAGCTCCAAAGACTCTGCAGAGACAGACAGAGAGCTGATATTCACACGATGCTTACACATGTATCCTGTGTGTCCTCGGAGCGCGTTGTTGTGCATGTCCGCAGAAATTCACTCTATGTGTGTGTAGAAGGTGGTTAATTCCATGAAGGGGGGGGGGGTGAAGTATGGTCAGCGATAAACTGAATAAACCACAACAACAATAGAAGAAAGTTGGAGGAGAAACTAACACAGCTTGTTGCTGCTTTTTCTGCTGTGATCTCAACATTAACATCAATTATGTCACATGTTTAGTTATGTTTGTGTAAGGAAGGCTTAAAGATAGGCCTAATGATGAATCATTAAGAACAATATCTCCATTATAGTCAAATGTCATTGACGAACAGAATTCAAGCATCAATTGATAAATTAGTTCATGTTGTGAGTGACTGCTGCACCTGTTGCATCATTATATGCAAGAGTCACAACTTTTTTTCTATGATTTTCTTGCTAAACAAATTACTGCCGTCCATTTTCACATAATAATTATTGCTGATATGATTATTAGACTATTCATACCATGAATCAAAGAAGCATTAAAAACACAAAAGCAAAACCCTCCGACCCTCTGATAGGTTCACAATTTTTCACGTGTCTTCAAACAGCAGTCAGGTGTCCATATGAACAGTGAAAGAGGTTTTCCTCGCTCCTCGAGGCCAAAATCCACAGTGTGTCCACACAGTCATTTAGTGCAAAAATGCATTTAAAAGTAGATGTGAAGCTTATAAAAGACTGTAATGTTGAAAGATATCTACTTGATTTGACTCATTTGGATGCTGATGCTTCATATTAGCTTCAGATAAACTTTTAAATCCATGTTGGCACAGAAGGAGGACTGTAGATTTTGTCCCCCATCACTTCCATTGTAAGTGCATTATGAAGGGATCTTCTAATGGTCAGTATGAACAGGAGGAATGATTACAGCAAGAAAAACAGGTTTCACTGTTCATTTGGGCTCCTGACTGTTGGTTTAAGACACACTTGTAAAAAGTTTTCTTATTATTTATTATTTAGGTTTGCAGTTCATTATTTAAACTTAACGTGTGTTAAGTGAGTTAAAAAAGTGTAGAAAATGTGTGTGTGTGTATTTTCGTACTCTGGGCGTCCCTGTAGTCGGGGGCGTCCTCTGGCAGTCGGTGTAGATAATCTTTGAGCAGCAGCTCGTAGCGAGGAATCCTCTGAACCGGCTCCAACATGTGATGCTGCAGAGTCAGGTTACCACAGCGCTCCTCCCGCTGACCGACAACAACAACACAGTTTTTAATATTATTGCATACAAACAAACAAAACTCTAAACAGCAGCAGCATCACAAATCTGTACCTGGATCTCCTGGATGATGCTCTTGAACTGAGCCGATCTCTCCATCCAGATGTTCAGCAGCTCCATGGCTCGGTCAAAGTTCTTCACGTACTCACCGTACATCTTCAGGAAAGGAGCCAGCTTCTGCAGGATGTCGCCAATCCGCGGGTTCAAGTCCCTGCACACAGGAGGAGGAATACATCTTGAAACGTACTGCTCACACATGAAGGAGCCGTCAGAGGAGGAGAAGAAGAAGAGGAGAAGCTTCCTCACCACTCCTCCATCCGTTTCTGCAGCGCTGGCAGCAGAAACTGCTGATGGAAACAGTAGATGGAGTAAATGTTGGAGAAGATTCCCTGAACAACATCACAGGGGAAGGAGGAGCGAGACCGGGCCTCCTCCAGGAGTCTGGCACAGAAAACCTGCAGGAGGAGCAGAGAGGAGGAGATTTAATTCGGGTTGATATTGTTCTGAGTTTAGCAGCTGAAACAGTTCACAGCTGTGTTTCCATGGCAACAGAGACAGAGTCAGTAATGTGAAAGTCAGATAACAGACACAAACAGGACAAGGACACTGATTCAGTCATGACTGAAGAAGACGGAGACTGTGCGTTTTGCCTGAAAGCTCCTGAAAAAGCTAGTAAATGGACCTTGAATTGCTTCAGACTTTGAGCTGAGTTGAAGAAGAGGAAGCAGCAGCAGGTGGAGTTCAGATCAGGTGACTCACCTGGTCCAGGAGGTGGAGCTTAGAGACGTAGGCGATCTCTGTGTGCAGCAGCTCATTGGCGATGTTGAAGACCCTCTGCTGGACAGACAGCTGGACAGACAGACAGACAGACAGACAGAGAGACAGACAGACAGACAGACAGACAGAGAGACAGACAGACAGACAGACAGACAGACAGACAGACAGACAGACAGAGAGACAGAGAGACAGACAGAGAGACAGACAGACAGACAGGCAGAGAGACAGAGAGACAGACAGAGAGACAGACAGACAGACAGACAGACAGAGAGACAGACAGACAGAGAGACAGACAGACAGACAGGCAGGCAGAGATATGTTAAATATCTGCAGGTAGTGATGAGATACATCTACAACATCTACAATTTTGAGGTACTTGTACTGTACTTGAGTATTTTTTTACTCCACTACATTTATTTCACAGCTATAGTTACTCGTTACTTGATCATGATCTCAATGGTAATACATGTTTACAATAAAATATAATTAAAAATAGCTCTGCCTTGACCACATTAAAACGCTGCAGTTTAGGTGTAAATGTCAATGAATCAGTTAACATTCCAATAATAAATATATGTTAAATATATGTTAAATATAACACTCTAAATTGGGACATTTTGCATAATAAGTACAGTTATTTTAATTCAGCCCTTTATTAAGGACCAGCCTTTATTTGAGTCCTTCCTTTTAAAAAGCCCTTTGTGGAAAAACTTGTATCTTTCACTTAAGTCTAAAGATTTTACTTGTAGCACCTTGATAAATACGAGCCCAGTTGTGAGAAAAGAACTGAGGATTCCTCGATGTTCAACATTCATCTTATTCTTCAAAAATATTGTTCTGGTGTCAAACTGATTTTAAGGGACATGTCTGGTGATTTTCTTTATTTTTCTTATAGGCAACAAATCTCGTGTTTGGATTCAAACCAACAATGAACTGATCTACTAAGTATTGTGTGTGATATATCTTCTTCCTCTGTGCCGTAGAATTTATATTCTGTTTTTTTGTCATTATTTATGTAGTTTTTAACCTCCCGTCTGTCTCTTCCTGTCTCACCTCAGCAGAGTCCTGTCTGTCTGTCTTGGTGGGCGGCGGCAGCACCAGAGTTAGCTCCGCCTCCTCCTCTTCCTCCAGGTCACTGTCTCCGTCTTCAGAGAATTCCCTCCTCCTTCTCGCTCCACCACGCGCCTCCCCCTCCTCGCCCTCCCCCTCCCCTCCTTCGCCAGCATATGAGGATGAGCTGGAGAGGCGGGGCAGGAGGGCGGGGCTGCATGGGTAAGCGACACCCCCGTCGTCCACACCGGCAAAGCAGAGCTCCTCGCTGTGAGACGGCGAGCTGATGCTGTCGATCCCGCTGTCCCGATTGGCCAGCTTCCCATCCGTCTGCGAGGAGGGGAGGGACAAACGCTCAGAGGGGAGCTCTGATTGGTCGTGCAACAGCGGCGGTGGCAGTGGCTGTTGTTCCCTCATCTCCACGGCAACCACCTCATCCTCCAGATGTTTCTCTGAGGCACTGTAGCCAGACTCCATGGAGAGACGTTTCTGATGGAGGTCATCACGGCATGCCGCCGCCAGCTCTTCATCATCATCATCATCTTCCTCATCATCATGTAGGTCGCCCTCTCCTTCCTCTCCCTCCCCCTCACCCCTCACTGTGATGTCATCATGACCTTTGAGCTCAGAGAGCGGCTCCTCACCAGGCGGGGGAGGGGCGGGCGATGACAATGATGGTGGTGAGGAAGGTCGGGAGGAGGAGAGGGAGGAAGAGGGGTCGGGTAGGCGGGGACACAGAGCCCCCCCAGTGATGTCAGGAACCACGATGATCTGCTCGCTGCATGCACAGGAGAAACACACAATGTTAATAAACACGATAAAATCTTAAACAGTGACATCACTTCTCCTGCGACCAATCAGAACTCACCGCTCAAACTTCTCTATGAGTGACAGGACGCAAGTGGGGGAGGCAGTGCCATCTGCGCGGGTAGGCGGAGTCCGGCCGCCTCCTCGGGGGTCCGCCGGGAGAGGTCTGCAGGGCGGGGGAGGGGGGAGGGGCTTATCTGGAGCCCGGGGTCGTGGTCTTGACACACCCGCCTGCTGCTGGAGGTGGGGGGGCTTCGGGGGGACTGTGAAGGGCGGAGTCACAGGTTAATTAGTGATGTCATGACTATAATTTGTTAAATTTAAACAAACGTTAATCCTGTGGTTACCCTGAGGTTTGGGTCCAGGCAGGGGCGGTCTGCTCTTGCTCAGTGGTGTTACTGTGGCAGCTGGCAGCTCCGGCGGCCCCGTGTCATTGACCAGCAGCAGCCCGTTAGTGGAGCCGCGGCGCTCTGTTAGCGGAGCCCCTCCCTCAAGGGAGGCGGGGCCTGATGAGGAGGAGGTCGGCCCCGGGTCGGAGCTCGGCTGCTGGGGAGCGTCAGCATCAGCGTCAGCGTCCAGCGCCCCCTGGTGGCTGCAGGGTGAGCAGGGAGGCTCCAGAGAGAGACTCTTCGTCAGCAAGCTGGGACTGGAGGAGGAGGAGGGACCTGAGTGGGGGCAGTGAGGACAAGTCAGAACAAGAGAGTTTTCAAAGAGAAAAATCTGCCTTCACACATGTTCAGGGTGACATAATGATCTAATTTAAGGCAGTCAGGTGGTTCAGAATAAAAATATTAATAACCAAATGCTAAAATACACAAACAGACCAATGAACCCAAACCAATACATCATCTAATTCCACATATTTTAACATATTTGAGAGGGAGTTCTGACAAAGAGTCAGATGAATGCTTTAACCACTATATTATAAAAATATACAGACATTTTTGGGGGGCCAACATTAATGGGAAAACTCCAACTACTGATGAAGATCATGTGATAGGATAGAAAGCCCAAGAACAGCTACTAAATGGACCTGGGAGTGAGATTATTTTATCAACTGTATGGAAATGATTTCTTCCTCTTAAAATAAAAAGACTAACAGATACAAGTGTTTTGTGTTAGTGTTATTAAGCTGTGATGATTCATAGATTAATTGATTAGTTGATCGAAAACAAAAGTTATTTGGCAACAATTTAGTAATTTTTGTTAAGCTAAATTTCCAAACGTTCTTTGGTTCCAGCTTCTCAAATGTGATGATTTACTAGGTTTTTTTGGTCATATATGACAGTAAGTTAAATATCGTAAAAACATCACTGTGCCATTTTTTCACTGTTTTTTTGTCATTGATTCAATGATTAATCGATTGAGAAAACAATTAATTGATAATAAAAATAATTGTTAGTTGCAGCCCCAGCAATTTACTTACATTTGTTTACTCTTGTTTATTTTAGTAATTTTTTTTGTATTTTATGTATTTTGTCACATTAGTTCTTTATTTACTGTTTAATGACATACAGGATATGTACTTTTTAGTTGTGTGTGTTTTTCATTTTCATCACGTTTGTACTTATATTTTTATAATAAGTTTTATATTTGCATGAGTTTCATTGAGAACTGAAGTGAATGAGAAGGAGCGATGTGAGCGGTCTGAGGATGAAATCAGCTGATTGTAAAAACAGCCACCACACACACACACACACACGCACACGCACATACACACACACTAATGGCTTCCATATGACGTCTCTACAGCTGGACAGAAATAAAATCCACATGGAGGAGAAACCGACCGACAGAGAGAGCGAGAGAGAGAGAGCTGTTTGTGGTCTGTAATGGCTGCAGCTCATTGGCTGAATCATAGTTCTTCCTGACAGCTGATTGGCTGATAGGAAGGACTCAAAATATCAGATTGAAATGACTCTTAAACATCAGGTCCACAGTAACACGCAGTGTTGACTTTTCTTTCACTCTATGTTGTCTGTGAGAATCAGGACTGTGGTGAACTGCACTAAACATCCGCTAAAAATGATTGATATGTTAGTCAGAGTGAGTTTTTTTAACTAACTACCTGATTCTTCATTATAAATCAACACAAAAATACACGACTAAGTGGGATTCACCATACATGTACAACTAGGCCGCACACACACCAATTAGGTCCAACAAGTACCCCAAATTAAAAGGACAGACTCTGTGGTTCGTTCATGAACTCCAGAACGACACATTTAAGTGTTTTCTGATGTGACGCCCCAATTAGCAGGACCACATCATCTGTCTGTGACTTCAGTAACTGTTACACATCACTGCTGGAAAATAAATATGCTTTATGACATAACAACACTGTGGTTTTAGGGTTGAAAGAAGATTTAATCAACAGATATTTCTATTTATAGTTGAAGGACGGGTTCACAATTTCTCAAGTCTGTGTTAAAACAACAGTCAGGAGCCCAAATGAAGAGTGAAACCTGTTTTTCTTGCTGTAATCATTCCTCCTGTTCATACTGACCATTAGAAGATCCCTTCATAATGCACTTACAATGGAAGTGATGGGGGACAAAATCCACAGTCCTCCTTCTGTGCAAACATGGATTTCAAAGTTTATCTGAAGCTAATATGAAGCTTCAGCGTCCAAATGAGTCAAATCAAGTAGATATCTTTCAACGTTACAGTCTTTTTAGTGCCAAAGTCCCTCTTTTTGTTACTATACTTCCACCACAGCTCAACAGGGAAACACTGTCCGAGGAAACACAAAGAGGGAATTTGACACATTGTGGATTTTGGCCCCCATCACTTCCATTGAAAGCACATTTGAAGGGGATCTTATAATAGCTGGTATGAACAGGAGGAATGATTACAGGAGTAAATTATACTTATTGGAGTAGTTTTAATGCAGAAAACTTTTACTCTTGAGTAGATTTTTGGAGAAAAACCTGCACTTTTACTCTAATATTTACTTTACATCAGAGAGAAGGATTAGTCCTAATTTAGAAGCATGATGTGTGTATATATGGTATTAAAGTTATTACCGCTCTCTGTCAGTTCATAACACACATGCTTCATGCATATCTGATCTGTTGATTTATTTGGGCAGCTGTGGCTCAGGAGGTAGAGCAGGTTGTCCAGTAATCACAGGGTTGGCGGTTTGATCCCCACCTTCTCCTGTCCGCATGTCAAAACCCCAAATTACTCCTGATGGTCAGGCCAGCACCTTGCGTGGTAGCTTGCTGCCATCAGTGTGTGATTGAATGGGTGAATGAGCTGCAAAAACACTGTAAAAAGCGCTATGAATGCAGCCATTTACCATTTTTCAAATCATAATATAATATAGGAGACAACATGAATGATGGAGAATGTAATTTGAGCACAATTTTTGTTGTCAGTTTTATCATAATTTGCTGTTTGCAAGAATCATTTAAATGCATATGAATTGCTGCACACAGACACACACCTATATATAAATATATATAGCTTATAGATATGACTAATATGAACATGATTTCTGGGGATTCTGGGAGTTTGACCAGCAGCAGCTTCCTGTCAAATGATTCACATCATCAGTGTCTCTGTTTGATATTCTGTTTCCTGCTGACGGCTTCTTTCTCCTCTCAGGCTGATTGATTATTCATGAAGGATCAGAAACCTGACGGATCATCAGTATTGCAGCAGTAACAACAACATCTGCTTGTGGATAAAGTTATTGATTATTCGTGGCACTGACACTTAAATGGTACCTTACTAAACTGTCAGGACCAGAACTTTCTGTTGGATCTTTGTGCTTCATTAAAAAATGTTTTAAATCACCACATCAGATGTTTCACTGCAACAGAATCAGAAACAAACTGATCAATATGTCAAACCCATTGACCTCTGACCTCACAGGAAACTGTGGATCTGATTGGTGGATGCAGCTATGTGGGGGTTATTTTCTGTTTAAATGTGAGAGAGTCCACCTCTGAGTGGGAATATTTACTGCTTCAACAGGAAAACAGCTTCAGTGTAAAATGACAAATCATTTTAAAGTCCAACTGAAACTAAATGCGATGTTTTGTCTCCTACAGCAACATCTCTGCTGCGTTATCACTTGTCCTGTGTTCTCCTTTCAGAAAAAAAGCACAAAGCAAAAGTGAGAAATTTATATTTTAAAATTCTTTGGTTTCATGACGGCACCCCGTAGTTTTATATTATGTCAATTAATCAAACACACCGACACCGACACACCCCTCTAGCTGCTGTCAATCAAACAGACACCGACACACCCCTCCAGCTGCTGTCAATCAAACACAGACACCGACACACCCCTCCAGCTGCTGTCAATCAAACACAGACACCGACACACCCCTCCAGCTGCTGTCAATCAAACACAGACACCAACACACACTTCCAGCTGCTGTCAAACAAACACAGACACCAACACACTCCTACAGCTGCTGTCAATCAAACACAGACACCAACACACTCCTCCAACTGCTGTCAATCAAACACAGACACCAACACACTCCTCCAGCTGCTGTCAATTAAACAGACACGACACGCCCCTCCAGCTGCCGTCAATCAAACACAGACACCAACACGCCTCTCCAGCTGCTATCAATCAAACACAGACACCGACACGCCCCTCCAGCTGCTGTCAAACAAACACAGACACCGACACACTCCTCCAGCTGCTGTCAATTAAACAGACACGACACGCCCCTCCAGCTGCCGTCAATCAAACACAGACACCAACACGCCTCTCCAGCTGCTGTCAAACAAACACAGACACCGACACGCCCCTCCAGCTGCTGACACTGAAACACAGACACCAACACGCCCCTCCAGCTGCTGTCAATCAAACACAGACACCAACACGCCCCTCCAGCTGCTGTCAATCAAACACAGACACCAACACGCCCCTCCAGCTGCTGACACTGAAACACAGACATCTCCAGCCAGCTGTGACAAAAAGAAGCATTTCTGATATTTCCAGACCTTTTTTCTTCATTTTAATAATTCAAACTATTAACAATACAAAAAAAACATGTTGACATTATTTTTGACTGCAAAAAGGGATTTAATTGTGACTTCAGTTGGACTTTAAAACAACACAACAAGCAGATTTACTTTTTAAAAATACTAATAATATCAGAATAATAATATATAATAATCATGTCAGAATAATAATTAACTAAACAAACAGAATAAACAGGAATTGGAGGTCTGAGGGGGCTTCCGTTCTATATGATGCACTGTGTGTGTGTGTGTGTGTGTGTGTTGTGCACAGATGTGAACATGATGGGAGAGGTCATGGGAAAGCATCAACAGGCTGATGTAAAGCAGATGGTGTGTGTGTTTGGTCTATTTATAAAAGTCTATTAATAACAGTGTTGGCCATCAGACAGTTCACGCCAGCAGTCACAAATTTTTATTCTTCAGTCTGATTTCAGTGGATTCGGTGCGTGCAGCTTCACTGTTGTTAACACTGCATTACCCAGAATGACTCCAATACCCAAAATACACATCTTCCTGTTTGGAACAATGGATCTGAGAGTTTTGCTTCTGTTTTAATGGATCTGCTGGAGTTCAAACAAACAAAACAAAAATGTGACACTCAGTAAATTTCAGCAGATGTTGGTTGTTAGATACTGTAGGTTGTTAGGTAGGTTTCATAGGTCAGTAGTTTGGTCAGTACTTTGGTAGATTTTTGGATAGGTAGGTCAGCAGTTTGGTAGGTGAGGCTGTCAGTCACATGGTCAGTAGACAGGCTTCTTCAATATTCATACATCCATACAAAGGTAGGTCAGCAGGTAGGTAATTAAGTGAGTTGGCTGATCAGTGGGAAGGTCGTCAGTCGGCAGGTCAGTAGGTCAACTGGTCGCCATTAGGGATGCAAATTTTAAACAATTTCCGCAATCAATAGTCGGACACATTAACAATCAATAGTTAGTTAATTGTTAACAATTTGTTAGATGTAGAGGATGTCTCCAATTCTGACGAGACTGTGAGGGGCCGCTGCTTCCTGAAGTGTTTTTCCTCATTCTGTATTCACATTTAAAATTTTTCTTTAAACAATCTCCTCAATGTTACTGAACACAGAAACTCAGAACCTCCCACAAGCTCAGAGATTGGCTATTTCTTGCTGAAATGCACCTTGGGAGCCGTAGTTAACTTCTGCCCCGAATCTTTTATGTACGGTCTTGTACCTTCGACTTTTTATCACAGAGCCAAATATTTTTTCTAACACAATTGTTCACCTTTCATGCCAATCCAAGCCGTAGAAGTGCTCAAACTGTGAGTAACGTTACATTGTCTATGGGACCAATGAATGGGATTTTTACTTCCTGAACCAGAGTACATTAAGAATTTAAAGAACAGATTTAGTAAACACCAAGTTACATGGGAGCTGCCATCTGTCGCTATTCAATGATTGGTCGACAAAATCAAAAGTATTAAACAGCAAACAGCTGCACAACTTCCAGCTTCATTAGAGGAGAATATAAATGTTAGGACTATCAGACTAGATGTGTTAGATGTATCTAACAATTCAAAGAAATGTGATGCATGTTTCCTTTATCAAAGGTGTTGCAGCCATAAACAGTAAATAACCTGTAACATTATCAAATAAATATAAAATATGTAACCCCAATCTCCCCACAACAGTCTTCACTCTGACTGGTTTTATATAAAATAATACACATACCTGATCTACATGATGGATTGACGTGTGTTGTTCACTGTCACTAACGTTAGTCCAGGAAATCTTTCAATATTTACTGCCACTGCTAAAATGAATTCATACTCAGAGCAGAGGAGCGTCACTTATACAGTTCATCACTTTTGTGTTGATTTCGTTGAAGCATGTATAATTAGAGCCCTGTTTGTCCTGAACGTTAGCACTGCAGCTACAGCGCTGCTCTCTGCTGTCTGACACTCAGCTCCCAGCCTGCGTTAACAGAGCAGCTGCTTCAGTTACTGCAAATGTTGAAAGGTAAACTTGATAAGATTCATTAAGGGATTCAATACTGGATTTCAATTTAATAAGATGCTATTAAACGCCATCTCTAGTCGATCTGTAGGTCAGTAGGCAGACAGACCAGTTTGTAAGTGTGTTGTTGGGTCAGTGTCTCAGTACAGACAACATGCTTCAGTATGTGAACACACAGGCACATACACGCTCATAGTCTCAGGTTCCTGCAGGTGTTTAAC
The DNA here is from genome assembly GCA_038419695.1 of Scomberomorus guttatus. Lineage (NCBI taxonomy): Eukaryota > Metazoa > Chordata > Actinopteri > Scombriformes > Scombridae > Scomberomorus > Scomberomorus guttatus. Next base: position 32,474,988 of record CM076449.1, on the reverse strand, counting down.
CACAGAAACAGAAACAGACTTTGGAGAGAATCCCAGGTAATACAAAGATCTAGTGTATATTGCAAGTATTCAACCCTCGGAGACAACAAGTCTTCCAAATTAAACAACCAAATACGTGGTTTGATCATGTGACTCCAAAACGACACATAGCAGCGTTTTCTAATCTGGCGCCTCTATCAGCAGTAATCATCAGGACGACATCATCTGTCTGTGTTTTCCAAAACCGTCACACATCACTGTTAAAGAATAATGATGCTTTATGATGTGACGGCGCTGTGGTTCAGGTCTGGTTAGGTTCAGGGAAAGATCATGTTTGGGTTAAAAATATCACTTTGTTAAGGTGAGAGAAACATGTGGTGTGGGTTAAAGTTACTACTTCCTTAAAGTTAGGCCACTTTTGTCTTCATGGCTACAATAATAACCACGGGGTAAAAGTTAGGGGACGATTGTAGTTATGCTTTTTAAACAACTGTCCCGACTCGCGGTTGGAAACAGGAAACGAACAGTGGTCTCCTGCTGCAAAGTCCACCGTTGGGTTAATGCCAGGCTAGCAGTTTCCCCTGTTTTCAGTCTTTTTTTGCTAGTAATTGTGCTAAGATATGCTAAACACGTCCTGAGCCATATGACTCTGGAGGAGACAGAGAACAGGAGGATTTATCAAAATGTTGGACTGTTCCTTTAACACATTCAGCCTGCTGCATCACTGTCACCTACACAGCTCTCTCTCTCTCTCACACACACACACACACACACGAAACACGCACACAAACCTTCCTGCATCACAGACTATAACACACACACATGTATGTTGCAGACAGGCAACACATCAGAACCATCTGGAGCAGCAGAGAGGTTCTACTAGAGCAGAACAGAACAGAACAGAGGCTTTGTGTTGTATTTACAGGATCTCTGCATTACAGGAAAAACCACACACACACACACACACAGTCCCTGCATGTGAAAACAACCACTGCAGAATATAAATGTTCTATCAGAACAAAGATCTTTAACACACGTCTTCATGCAGACTGAAGGTTCCTCACACAATATCTGTATAACAGTACAATTATCTCCAGGTGACGTTCTCATGAGGTGGAACAAAACCTCACTGACACTTTATGTTGGGTTTTGGGTTGGGCGATTGGGGGGCAAGTCCTTTAGATGGTAGGTTGTTTAGGAGGTTCTATTTTTGGAGGTTCTAGTGGCCAGGGAGTAGGTTCTAGATGTCCTTAGAGAGGTTGTAGTTGTGTTAAATAGGTTCTACAGGTTCTTTAGGTGGCGTTTGGGTGGTTGTTGTTGAGGAGGTTCTAGTCGGCATTGAGGATGTTTTAGTGCTCCTTTAGGAGGCTCTATTGGCCACTGACGAGGTTCTGATGGTGGTTCTACTGTCTGGCTGATGTGATAACAATCTAATATCCTGCAAGAACAGGAGTTTTCACACCAAGCAGAGAGTCTACAGATTACAGATGAGAGAGAAGACAGTGTATGTTAATGTAAACAGACATGACAACAGTGAACAAGAAACATTCAGCTGATCGACTGCAGATTTCACCTTCATCTTAACAAGAGATTTAAGGGTTAACATGCAGATTCTGCTCACTGTGTGTGTGTGTGTGTGTGTGTGTGTGTGTGTGTGTGTGTGTGACAGAGAGAGAGGGGGGGTGTGTCTGTCTGTCTGCATTTACAAGCCACCACTGCACACAGAAAACACACATGAATTATCTAATTATTGACACCTCTCCACCCTCTTCATCCCTCCATCCTGCTGCTCATCCCCGTCAGCCTCCAATCAGCAGCTCCGCTCAAAATCAATGCATTAGGAGTCCATCGATAAAATCGCGCGCGCACACACACACACAGTCTGGGCTCCTGTCTGTATAAAATCTGACTGATGTTTGTAGATTTCGTGTCACTGATGGAGTAAAACAGATGGATATTGATCAGCTGACATCTGTCGGATCATTAATAGTCGAATATTACAAACCACATGTGCTCCATGTTTGTAGCGTCGTTTATTTCAGTCTGCTGGTTTATTTCAATAAGATTCAGATCTGAACAGCAGCAGCAGCAGAAATACATCTGGCAGACGCAGTATCATGCAGCCATACTAGCCTACATTCACTGCGGCGAGATGTCGGTCAGTGTGTGCGCGTGCACGAGAGCCTCGAGAGTGTGAGCGCGCATATGTCATTCCCAACCTCCCCCCCCCCCCCCCCCCCCCCCCCCCCCCATCACCAGGATTAATATTATCATGATGCTTGTTATTATTTTTCCGCATAAAACAAATAAAAAATGAGAAGCGGCAGTGTGATGATGCTGCAGCTGTGCGCGCGTGTGCATGTGTGCTCGTGCTCGTGCAGTGGTTATCAGCAGGTATACAGCCTGTATGTATATGTATGTGTGTGTGTGTGTGTGTGTGTGTGTGCAGGGTACAGGTGCATGTTTCAGTGGATATGGAGGCTCACCTCTGGTCAGGCTGCTTCTGTCCATGTACATCGCGCAGCAAAACACAAATCCGGTCATTAAAGAAAATGTTGGTGCGGGGAGAGAGCGGCTCTCCCGGTCCACAGCACGGAGAAGAAACCGGGTCAGCTCCACACACACGCGCACACACACACACACACACAGAGGCACGGACTGGCCTGGAGCGGAACGGTTCGGACCCGCAGACGCACGCCGACAGACAGACAGACGGTCCCGACCCGCAGACCGACCGACAGGCTGCTGCTGCTTCAGGAGGAATAAGTAGGTTAGATCCGCTCGGTTTGGTTCAGAGGGCTGCCCGGTGTGTGAGCGGCGGGCGGCGGCATAGAGAGAGAGAGAGAGAGAGAGAGAGAGAGAGAGAGAGAGAGAGAGAGAGAGAGAGAGAGAGAGAGAGAGGGGAAGAGAGAGAGAGAGAGAGAGATGTCTCCTCTCTCCTCCTCCATTTTGGTTTCCTTGACAACAAATTAAGAAAAAAGAGGCAGACATGTGTAAATATGATCAGACTGACAAACAGAGAAAATCCATCTGATCACATGATGCTGCAGCCTAAATACAGCTCTGACAAATGTGTAGTTATAATACACTATACTTCAGTGTATCTGTCATTGAACATCATGACGATCACATATGAGTCAAGGGCTGCATCAGTGGTGGAAAGTATATTTACTAAAAGTACCATCCAGCAATGTAAAAATACTCCATTACAAGTAAAAGTCCTGCATGAAAAATACTACTACAGTAAAAGTACACAAGTATTATGAGCTTGATGTAGTTAAAGTATTGCAGTAGAAGTACATAAGTATTATGAGCTTGATGTAGTTAAAGTATTGCAGTAGAAGTACATAAGTATTATGAGCTTGATGTAGTTAAAGTATTGCAGTAAAAGTACATAAGTATTATGAGCTTGATGTAGGTAAAGTATTGCAGTAAAAGTACATAAGTATTATGAGCTTGATGTAGTTAAAGTATTGCAGTAAAAGTACATAAGTATTATGAGCTTGATGTAGTTAAAGTATTGCAGTAAAAGTACATAAGTATTATGAGCTTGATGTAGTTAAAGTATTGCAGTAAAAGTAGTGGTTTGGTCCCTCTGACTGATATATTATTATATATGACATCATTAGATTATTAATACTGAAGCATCAGTGTGTAAGCAGCATGTTACTGTTGTAGCTGCTGGAGGTGGAGCTAGTTTCAACTACTTTATATACAGTTAGCTAGTTTAGTCCAGTGGTTCCCAACCTAGGGGTGGGGCCCCTCCAAAGGGTCAGCAGATAAATCTGAGGGGTCGTGAGATGATTAATGGGAGAGGAAAGAAGAAAAAACAAAGTTCTGATACAGAAACAATGTGTTAACAATGTGTTGTATTTTAAAAGCTTGTTATATTATCCATTGTGTCAAATCTTCATCTGAAAAGTAACTAAAGCTGTCAAATAAATGTAGTGGAGTAGAAAGTACAATATTTCCCTCTGAAATGTAGTGGAGTGGAAGTATAAAGTAGCATCACATGGAAATACTCAAGTAAAGTACAAGTACTTTAAAACTGTACTTAAGTAAAGTACTTGAGTAAGTGGACTTAGTTACTTTCCACCACTGCTTACAGTAGTTACCAGGACACTATAGTGACTGCTTCCTACAATGACAGCTTGTCCTCCAGACATTCTTCCTTTTCTGCATCAGAGCTCACAACGAGGATCCCCGGACCTTAAAGGATGGGTTCACAATGTGCAAAAATGTATTTAAAAGTTTATCTGAAGCTAATATGAAGCTTCAGCGTCCAAATGAGTCAAATCAAGTAGATATCTTTCAACGTTACAGTCTTTTTAGTGCCAAAGTCCCTCTTTTTGTTACTATACTTCCACCACAGCTCAACAGGGAAACACTGTCTGAGGAAACACAAAGAGGTTTTTGTGAACTTTTAAATGCATTTTTGCACTAAATGACTGTGTGGACACACTGTGGATTTTGGCCTCCATCACTTCCATTGAAAACACATTTGAAGGGGATCTTTTAATATCCAGTATGAACAGGAGGAATGATTACAGCGAGGAAAACCTCTTTCACTGACAGTTGTGAACCTATCCTTTCAAGATCCTAAGACATAAAAATACTCTACTTTGAATAATAATTTCTGTCTTCTATGTCTTTCCCACAAAAAAAATCATTTACCTTGGTAAATACCTTCATGTAAAAATCCAGAATCTCTGAATATGTAAATATTGTTGATTTCAAACACAAGATGTCTCCTACTTTACTGAAAAGTCAATTCTCAGTGTATGTGCACTTAACTAAGAAGTATTTTTAACCTAAACCACGATGTTTCCTTAACCCCAACCAGCCCTCACCACATCCTGCAATTTTTCCTTATTTGAATCAAGGGTCTAAGGACAGAGGATGTTGAAGGATGAACAGATTGTAAAACCCCGTGAGGCAAATTTGTGATAACTTGACTGATACAGAACACCTGAGATAAACTCTTCCCTCTCTGTATAAAACAACATGATATTCAATCTGTCTCGCCTCTAAATGCAGAGATTTACCTCCAGTTTCCCTTGAGAGCCCCAACCATCTGCTGCGACACACACACACACACACACACACACACACACACACACACATACAGACACACACACATACAGACACACACACAGACACACACGCGACATGTGTCAGGACAATAGGGTGTAATGACACCATGCTAAGTGCTGAGCTTTAACACACACGTGGCAGGACAATGATAGTTAGACACACACACACACACACACACACATACACACATACACACACACACTCTTTTCTTCTCACTCTCATATCATTGTTTTTACTTCCAGTGATAAAAGATAAAACATGACACACATCTTCCTGTCTGTCATACTTTCATATAAAACTATATAAATACATTTAATTTAACATTCGGGTGGGGGGGGGGGGGGTGCGTTCCACTTTTAACCCCAGATTTATCCTGCTGGTCCGGGAATCGCACATCAAGCTTGTTTAACATTTACACCTGATATCAACATGTGATCTGCATCTGGAGACATGATCTGGATCAGGGAGAAACTCGTGTTGAAGCAGCTGCGAATGCATCAGAACACGTTGTGATCACAATGATCTGATTGGTCAGACCACATCTGCAGGTGGTCTAGCTCACATTCTGATCACGACGTGTTCTGATGCATTCGCAGCTGCTTCAACACGAGTTTCTCCCTGATCCAGATCATGTCTCCATTCTCTGTACTGTAATATCTCTGCATAATTTACAGTTTAAAAACTCCTTATTTATCTTATACTGGCCCTTTATGCAGCCCCTCAGTTCAGCCTCTGTCTGAAACAGGCCGTTTTAGCTCCTGTCTCTTTAAGACCCCCCCTCCTGATGAGCCCACTCTGTCCTGATTGGTCAGCTTCAAGAAGCTGCCCCTCAGCAGACTTCCAGCTGCTCGGGAGGCTACGTCAACAAACCATGAAACAAACTACAGTAGCAGGATTTCACTTCTTCTCATTCTTTACTCGAAATGTCAACTTCTCAAATACATCAGTACGTGTTCCAGAAGCCAGAATCAGATCTAAAATATAAGAGTGGACAAACACATGGAAAAACCAAGGCTACGGAACAGACAGCTGGTTTATGGGCATGTGCAACGAGCTGACGTCAGCTCATCAGCAAGGTAAAAAAAACTGTCACAAACGAAGTGTTGAGAGCAGGTTGGTATGTCCCCTTCAAACAAGCCTGGCTAAAGCTGCAAGTAGCAGCAGTTGCTACAAAATTTAGAAATAAATAAATTGAGTTCATGGCACAGCTTCTCTTTAGGCCCCACCCAGCTAATTTACATATTGAGATCTTTACATAAAGCAGGCACGATTGAAATAACGATGACACATTTTATTACCAGGACTCATTATCAGATGATGTATCCAGATGCAGACACCAAACAGCTTCTGCTTTACGAACTGAACTACAAACATTCACCAGCAGGAGACAGTCTGAGCCTCAGAGCTCAGAATCAGTTTAAAGCTTTTTTTTGTTGCATTTTTGCCTTTTATTTCATAATTTGAAAGTGTAGGGATACAGGAATCAGAGGGCAATGACATGCAACAAAGGTCTGCACCCGAAATCAAACCGCTGACGTTTCGGTTATGTGTTACATCTTAACCAGTCAGCTACTGGGAGGCCTTATAGGGTTTTTCCATTAGCCTGGGTCAGTCCACTTTAGTTGCACTGTGACGACGTGTGTTTCCACTACAGCCTCACATCAGGGATAGCTGTGTGAGTCTCTCTGTTCATATCTCTGAACTTTTGTAGCTTCTACCTGAGTCTGTATGGTTTGGAGTTTAGTTTCTCTCCTGCGTTCCTGTTTGTAGATATCAGCCTTATTTTACTGTTTGATCACTTTCAGCTGTATCAGAGCTGAGTTCAGTTACTGCTGATAAAAACCCAACATTTTCTGCTGCTGCTGCTTCACATTAAAAGTTTTCCACTGGCAAACAAGCAGGATGCTCATATAGTGAAGCAGTTCGCACGCCGGTCCGGATTCAGAATGAATAACAATTTAATCCAGACCGGGACCAAAATTTAACCACAACATGACCTGGACCGCTTTTGAATGACACGGCACTGTGACATCGCCTCAGCTGACATCACTCAGTCGCCCGGTAATCACCAAAACACACATTAAAGGATAACTGCACTGGGGGCAGTACGAGACCATTGTGCTTGATTGGCAATGAACAATGGCCATAATGAAGAGTGGGAACACAAAACACCACATTGACACCAAACATGCCTGTTTTGAACAAAACTATCCCAAAAACACAAAGAGCCACAAAACTAAACCAGTTGAAGTCGTGATATCAAGACTGCAGCAGAATAAAATAAAACATTTTCAACAGTGAACAGTGAAGAACTCAGTAATGAACTCTTACACCAGTGTCAGTGGCATCACACCTTATGTGTCCATGTTGGTTACACAACGCAGGTGTTGCATCTTCCATTAATACAGAAATGCTTTTCATGTACAGAGTTTTGGAGTTTTTGTACTGAAATCATCATCATGTAACGCACCCTTACTGGACCTTTGAGGCTGTGAAAATGTAAATGGACGTCTCAGATTTGTATTTGAGTAACTCTGCTATAAGGAATGCAATGTGTTTGTCACTAAGTTAATGGAGTTTCATTAGCATCGCTATTCTTCAATAAAACAGGTCGAATCAACAAGATATGGAGATATTCTGTTTGGTCAGCAGATCAGTTTTAGGTATTGCAGGGAGGAACAGTGAGCTGTTAGATGAAGATCTGCAGATGACAGAGTCTTACTGTGACCAACACACCAACATGTCATCCAGGTAAACAACTTCATCTTGCTGTGAGTGCAGAGGAAAAATACTGGCAGCGTGCCCGCGTGGCTCGACTGCTGGCAGCCGTTCACAGCTCAGTGTGACTAAACCCCCCCCGCCACGGAGAAACACTATGAGAGTCTTTGCAAGAGCTGCACATCATGAAGAGGATCTCTGACAGGCTGCAAAAGACAAGCAGCAACAAAGAAAGGAGAGACTCCACCAACAGCACCGTCATCTACACCCACACTGAAATAAAGTCTGCTTCTACTGTCAACCTCTTTAGCCATGTCAGGACCCATAAACAGGAAAGCTCGACCCCAAGTGTTCCTTCTTTCCTCACCCAGTGCATGCTGGGACAGGCTCTGTTCCTCAACAGAGTCCAACTGGAAAACAGGCTAGCTTGTTTTCCAGTCCAGGTGGCCCTTTTGCACAAATCTCTTCTTCCACACAGATTACAGATGATGTAGCGTCAAGTTTCACAGATGAAGGTCGTTCACAGATGACAGATAAATGTGACTTTCAGGGGTCTCACATGCTGTTGTGTTTCTTAATGAGTGAAATGTGTCGATAAGAACAAGATGAAATGAACTTATGTTGCGCTTTTGCTGAAACAGGCCTCTGATGTAAAAACAGGAAAGCAAAAGAGAAACAGAGTCCTGTTACTTCAGGGTGGAGAAATGTGAGCTCAGCTGAAGGGAGCCAACGGGCTGCACACAGACAGAAAACAAGCGCTCATCATCCACTGACATCCAACTACACGTAAAATCATCTTTGTCATGGATTTGCTTTGTTTTTTAAATAAATTTCATCTTCCTGAGTCCAACTCATCAGGCTGTTCCCTGCAATAAAACAAGTGCTCCTGTTCAGAGGACAGCAGAGGCACAAAATTTATCTAACTCCACCCCACAGCTGGGTCACTACATGATGGACAAAAACAAACACACCCCTGTTATTGAGCTGTTGATCCTGTGGAGCACATAGACAGACAGACCGAGAGAGCAGCCAGGGTGATAAAAACAAACACACCCTCCAGGTCGTCAATATCTAAGCTTGAAGCAAACACACCCACATAACTCAGTGTTACATAAAACAAACACCCACCGATTACTGAAGAGAGTCAAGACTGTAGTTCACCAAATCAAATCGCACCCCCAGGAGCTAAGAGACACTTTAACTCCACCCCTCTCTGAAGGACAAAACCAGCGCTCCCTCACGAGGCTGAAAAACGAATGCACCCAAACACTTAAACACATCTGAGTGAAGGCAAAACAAACATACCCTTTTATCATCCGGCTGGGGAGAAGATAATACCACAGACTGACCTTTGACCTCTGACCTCCCTGCACGCACGCACACACACACACACACACACACACACACACACACACACACACACACACACATTCACCCCTCCCCCAAAGCAACAGTGAGTGACCCAGTGACCTAAAGAGAGACAGGCTTGCTCGTCCGCCCCCCCAGGACATGAGTGTGTTTGCACAGAGTTCAGCTGTTTGTCTGATTTAAACTAAGACTGAGGATGTTAACAGATTTATGTGGGAGCTGACAGACTTACTTATTTCTATTTTTTGTGTGTGTGTGGGGGGGGGGGTTATCGCTTTTATTGGACAGCTGACAGTATAGCTGACAGACAGGATATGAGGAGACAGAGACACATAACAAACGTCCCCGACTGGAATCAAACCGGGGACTTTGTGATTCTGTGTTGTGGACACCAGACGTCCACATGAAGTGATACTAATGTGAACAACTCCAATCTCAAACAGCACAAAGTGTCCTTCCAGTAGAAACAACTGAAGAATTAACAGTGGAAACAATAGAAACAATGGAAACAGTAGAAATTGCGGTAGAGACGCTAGAGAAAACACACAACAGAAGAAACAAAAGTAGAAACTGCTGAAATAACACTACAAGCAAGAGTAGAAATTGTACAAAAATAGACACAACCGTATAGAAACAAGAGTAGAAACACTAGCAGCAGCAGCACAAAACAGTAGACATAAGAGAAATATGAGAACAGTAGAGAAAACACCAGAAACAACAGTAGAAATGGTAGAAAAAAGACAAAACAGTAGAAACAAGAGCAGAAACAGTAGCGACAGCAGTGCAAACAGTAGACACAACAATAGAAATGCTAGAAAAGTAGAAACAACAGTAGAGACACACACACTCTCAGGTTTATCATTCCTGTTCAGCAACTGAATCTGCCGTCTATTTTTAACCTTCAGCTCTTCATTCATATCAGCTCGTATCTACATGTCCTGCTGCATGGCATGCTGGGAGAGGAGGTGGGCGGCGGGGTTGGGGGCTGCCGGACTGAGATCAGCTGACCTCACTTCATAAAACACATTCTGAATTTGCCACTTATGTTTTGGGGATGTTTTATATATAAATTCACATCATACAGACACACAGGTTTCACCCAACATGTAAGATGTGAGATATTACATGTAAAAAGTTTCATGTGTGAAATGTATTTTACATACTGTGTGTGCACATGTGGCTTCGTGTGGTTGATGTGTTTGACCTGACACCTGATCGACACGCTGTTATTAAAAGCTGCTGCAACCCGACCCGGCTGTAACTAATAACATTATCAATGACCGCATTCCACATTCAGGAGTCTAGAACCAGCTCTTCATAAATCCTTCAACGTGTATCCATCCAACTGACTGTCAACAAGAAGTAGTTCCAGTCACTACACTGACTGTTCAACAAGAAGTAGTTCCAGTCACTACACTGACTGTTCAACAAGAAATAGTTCCAGTCGCTGCACCAACTGTCGTTCAACAAGAAGTAGTTCCAGTCGCTGCACCAACTGTCGTTCAACAAGAAGTAGTTCCAGTCGCTGCACCAACTGTCGTTCAACAAGAAGTAGTTCCAGTCACTGTTGTTACATTTCTGTTTGTGTAAAGATTGAACTAGTGTGATAAGTGTTCATCAGTGAGCTTTAGATGCTAGCTGACGCAGTGCTAGCTGTTTCCCCTTGCTTCCAGTCTTTATGCTAAGCTAGGCTAACCACATCCTGTTCTGAACACACAGACATGAGATTAGTTCTTGTTCCTGTTATAACAATAAGGATCCATCATGTACTCTGTATGTTGTGTTTCACTGCTGAGAGCTCACAGAGGAACCAGCCTTTCAGAATCAAAGCTCTACACAAACTAAGAAAGAAGCTAAGAAAGAATTTGTGGATATAAATTAAAGTTGACTGTCATCTGTTATCAGGCTTTTATACCAAAAACACAAGTATGACATTGCACAGAGCACAACCATTAGTTTTAACAGAGAGAGCAGCTGCTCTTCTTTTCTTCTGTCAGACCTCCATTTTCACTTTTATAGAAAATCTGTCAGAAAGACAAACTGACCCTCTCTGAGTCTCTGTGTCCGTCTGCCACGTTGTCTGTGGTTTCCTCTCACAACAGCTAAATATTAAGCTGAACACTCACACACTGACTAATCCAGTGCACGCACACGCACACACACATGATCAGTCATATGAAGCTTTGTCATGTGCAAACACAATATTCATTTTTTAAAGCAGATTTCTTTGTTATTTATAGACTGTTTAAGTGAGTCTGATTTGTTTGCTTTATGGACAAACAGTTAATCAGTGTTTCTGGTTTTTGTTTTGCCTCCGTTTCCCAGGAGGACCTGGTGATGTGATGTCACATCCTGGCTGAGTGTCACCAGCTGATCATAAATCCATCACTCAGTTTGTGTGTAAAGTCTTTCTGAAGTTCTTAACAAAGTGATTTATTCAATCAGGATGCACCATGAAAACTTACAAAATGTTTAGAGGTAAACACTTTAGTAATCTGTAAACAGGAAGTGACTGTAGCATCACAAGCTGTAATATAACTTCCTAAAATAACAGTTTTAGGAGCCAAAAGATCAAATAAAGTGAACTGCCAATCCTTTTTAAATGTAGGTGTGAAAACTCTGTGTGTTTCAGAATTAGTAGTACGTAACTACGTAACAAGTAGTTTTAATTTAGTGATGTGTAAATCTGCACTGACTAAACACCAACGTTATAACGAAGCTCAACCAGCTCCAGGTGTAGGACTGTTGTGGTGCAGCTGGTTACCTGTGCTGTGTCTGTGGTCAGATGATGTCATGATAGCTGTGTGGCTAACATTAGCTTAAAAGTAAAAGTCCTGCATGAAAAATCCTACTTAACTAAAAGTACATAAGTATTATGAGCTTGATGTAGTTAAAGTATTGCAGTAAACTGCAGTGACTGATATATTATTATATATGACATCATTAGATTATTAATACTGAAGCATCAGTGTGTAAGCAGCATGTTACTGTTGTAGCTGCTGGAGGTGGAGCTAGTTTCAACTACTTTATATACAGTTAGCTAGTTTAGTCCAGTGGTTCCCAACCTAGGGGTGGGGCCCCTCCAAAGGGTCAGCAGATAAATCTGAGGGGTCGTGAGATGATTAATGGGAGAGGAAAGAAGAAAAAACAAAGTTCTGATACACAAATCTGTTTTCACTTTTTGGACTTTTTCTCTAATCTTTGATTTTTGCTGAAATATTGGATCATTTGAACATTTATTGAAATTAAACCATGTGAGAAGTTTAGAGGGAAAAATCACTATTTGGTGGAGCTGTTAACAACTCATAGACATCTGAAATGTGACCCCGACTACACACTGCTTTTTGTAAGACGTCAAAAGCCAAAAAGGTTGGAAACCACTGGTTTCATCTTTAACAATGTGTTGTATTTTAAAAGCTTGTTATATTATCCATTGTGTCAAATCTTCATCTGAAAAGTAACTAAAGCTGTCAAATAAATGTAGTGGAGTAGAAAGTACAATATTTCCCTCTGAAATGTAGTGGAGTGGAAGTATAAAGTAGCATCACATGGAAATACTCAAGTAAAGTACAAGTACTTTAATATTGTACTTAAGTACAGTACTTGAGTAAGTGGATTTAGTTATTTTCCACCGCTGGTGATGAGCTCTCAAACTGCCTCATGATCCCTCAGACAGATGAAAATATGAAAAAGTGATGTATTTATTTTTTATTCTGACTGCTGCAACAGGAAGCTCTATGACTAACAACACATTTTATTTAGAGAAGCAGCGTGGGGGGAAACACACACACAACACACACACAGACACACACACAGACACACACACACAAACACACACAAACACACACACACTGACTCAGACTGTCAAATCTTCAGTTCCAACATTCACAGTATTTAAGTTATCCCCACAACAGCCTCTTCTTGAATTTGTTGGTCACTTTAATGAAAATAAACGTGAGACGGAGCGTTTATTCACAGGATAGGATGTACTATGACAAATAGAAAAAAGAAAAACAGTCAGAGGTCAGAATAAACTGGTAAGTATGTAAGTAAACTTTATTTCTACAGCGCCTTTCAAAACCAGAGTTACAAGCTGCTTCACAGGCGTTGCTTGTAGAGCTGCAACTAACAATTATCTTCAGTATATTTCAGTATGGAAACTTTGGGAAACAGTGATCATCATTTTTCGCTAGTTTCCAACATTTTATGGACAACTAATCGATTAATTGAGAACATAATCGACAGATTAATTGATAATGAAAATAACTGTTAAACTATCTGTAAGAATCATACAGAGACGTCCTCCCACTTCATAATACAACTGTCTGACTTCTGCGTTACATCATCTGAACTTTTCACTAAACCTCTGCACTGACAGCATCACACACACGCACACACGCACACACACGTTCATGTTATTGGATTATTCTAAAAACAGCATCACATGACACAGTTTTTTCCTCACTCATTGATGCTGAACATCATGTGACCTGTGTAACAGCAGTGGATGGAAACAAACATTCACAACATTTTCTTTTGAGCGTTTTCTAGACATTTTGGTTAACATTTGAGCTTCATTTGGATGGAACTTGGGAGACAAAGACAGAGAGCTGCAGATGTAATTAGATTCAGTCTAATGTAATGAACTGTCTCCCTCTGACCTTCAGCCACCCTGAACACACACACACACACACACACACACACACATTGAATAACAGCAGCTTCTCTTCAGATCTGAACTCAGACTGTCAATCAAATCTGATTAAACTACACCACACAGTTAATTTTCTAATTAATAACAACAAATGTTTTTATTCCACTTTGGTTGAAATACTTGAGTTTTGACAGCAGGTTGTCAGAGTCTTTAACTGTTGCCGTGTTGGTCACTTTCACTACAGACTTAAAGGACGAGTTCACAACGTCCTCCTGTTCATACTGACCATTAAAAGATCCCTTCATAATGTGGACAAAATCCACAGTCCTCCTTCTGTGCAAAAATGTATTTAAAAGTTTATCTGAAGCTAATATGAAGCTTCAGCGTCCAAATGAGTCAAATCAAGTAGATATCTTTCAACGTTACAGTCTTTTTAGTGCCAAAGTCCCTCTTTTTGTTACTATACTTCCACCGCAGCTCAACAGGGAAACACTGTCCGAGGAAACACAAAGAGGGAATTTGATGCTAAAAAGACTGTAAATGTGGCAGATATCCACTTGATATGACTAACTCAGACTGCTGAAGCCTCATATAAGCTTCACATCTACTTTTAAATGACTGTGTGGACACACTGTGGATTTTGGCCTCCATCACTTACATTGAAAGCACATTTTTACTTTTTTAAAAAATTTTTACAGAAAGGAAAAATTCTTTCAGTGTTGATATGCACACCTGACTGTTATTTTAAGACACTTGAAAATCTGTGAACCTGTCCTTTAAACCAGCCAATGAGACATCAAGACTGGTATTCAGACTCGTTTTAGAGCACAGATTTACTTTGTGTGGCTCAAACTGAAGCAAAGCTGTGTTTGAGTGAAAATGAAAATGAAAATGTTTCACTTTGAGCTTTAAATTCTTTATCCCAAAGTTTGACTTCATGAGCGTACAGAGAGACGAGGAAACAGGAGGAAAATATCAGAGAGAAGAGGAGTTCCTACTGAGTTCTGCAAAATTATCAACAGACAGAAATAATTCTGCAAAACCCGGGTTAGTAAAAAGATTTCTTTCTTCAGTAAGTACACTTATTAACTAAGGTATGGTGAAGGTTAGACGACTGAAACACGGGAACGATCATGATTACAGTAAAAATGAACATTAACTGCAGATCGTTGAAAAGAAACAAACTTGTTTGTCTTTAACTAAATAAAACTTTGTGTCTGCAGAACATTAAAAATGAACTGCAGTGATTTTCCACCTCAGTGTGTGTGTCCAGGTGTTCAAAGCCTTTTGTGCCTCCAGAGGGAGGTGATGAGTCAGTGTCAGTTGGGGCTGAAAGACTACAAGTTTGAAAAGTTAAAAAATCAGGGGGTGTTGAGTTAGAAAGCAGAGAGGTTACCAGACCTCTGCTGGAGGCTAGCAGCTCCCGGCTACATTAGCCGCTACTAACATAGCACACACCAATCTCCCACCCAACTGTCAGAGGTCCAGCTGGGTTCCACTAACTTCATTTTAGAAGTTAAAGATCCTCTCCACACATGTATTAAGATGTGTAAAAAATACTAATAATATATATGCTTGGAACAATAATATGTGTCTGATATGGTTTTTCCACAAAAAAGTATCATTATCACGTTAAAATTCTTAAAATGGCATCTACTGCTTCTCCCTCATTAAAATTTACGTGAATACGTAAATATATTTCATTTCAGGCATTTAACTACTGAACACCAGATGTCTCCTCCTTCACTGTAAAGTTCATTCTCAGTGTTTGTGCACTGGAGGCTTCAAGTTCCCACATCACACTTGTGTAAATTGCATACTGGACCACGATTGGCTCCACTGTGTTGTGATGTCACAAATCATGCTCACAGTCCTGCAGATTTTTAATAAACTTCCACCTTCAGCAGATGAAAGTGAAAACAAACTCTGCACAAACATCATTCTGCACTGAGAAGCTAAAACATCCAACTGAAGGAACAAGACGGAAAATAGTTTTGAGTGGAAGGAGACTTTAATAATGTTTCCCACCAAAGATCTGCTGAAGACACTTTGTCTTTATGTTACGTTCTCATCTTGGATCTGCTGACAAACTGAGTATCTTTAATGTGGCTTTTAATTTGGGTTAATTCAACCATGTTAAAATGTAATATTTAGTTTTTATATAATTTTTTCCTCTTGTATCATTTTTAATCATAATAATTTCATAATTTTATCATGTTATCAGGCTTTTTATTTATTTGTGATTAGTTATTTTCATTTTAGCTTTTGTTCTCACATTGTTTTAAATCATGTTTGGGCTGCGACTGTGCATGAGAGGTGATATATAGGTATTAGTATCGTTATCATCATCATCATCATCAATGTAGGTGAAATAAATAACTATCTATCTGGTTCTGCTGCATCGATTTTAATCATTTTTAAAAAATGTCCACCATGAAGTCTGATGATGTTAAGTAACTGTGGAGTAAATGTAAAGTTGTGAACTGCACAATCCTCACCAATGAACACAATCCCTGTGAACACACACACACACACACACACACACACACACACACACACTCTCTCTCTCACTCTCTGCAGTACACTCACCTGTCCTGCAGGCAGCGCTGCTGCTCAGGTGGTAGGAGAACCTCATGGTGCTGAACTGACTGGAGAAGGAGGGAGGAGGAAGAGGAGGAGGAGGAGGAGGAGGAAGGCTGAACCCCAGCAGGGCACTACGAGGCCGATTCAGCTGCATGCCGACGCCCAGACAGAGGGACACCTGGACAGGTAGGACAGTCCTCACCTGTGCGGAGGTCAGAGGTGAGTCTGGAGCAGCTGATGAAGAGCTTCAGTTTGTTTTCTTTTCTGTGTTTCAGTTCATATTTATGTTCTTCTGACAGTCTGAAAAAGAGAAAGTTGATTTCTGAAATGAAACGTGACAGTTTGTGTCTGTGGACTCATAAACTAAATGTTTATTTCCAGCAGACAGATTCAGGAATCTGAAACATTTTACACAAAGTTAAACTTTTGTCTTTTGTCTCTTTTTAAAACGGCCATGTGGAGCTCAGTGTCTCCTCCTTCATCCTCCCTCTCTCTCTCTCCCATCTTTTCTTTCTTTCTGTCAGTCTTTAAGAAAACTTGAAAAACGCTCTCCTCTCCATCTCTGTCCTCGTGTCGTCTCCGACTTCAGAGAATCCACACAAACGTTCGGTCCATCAGAGGATTCAGCTGCTGTGATTCAAGAAGAAAAAACATCAGCCCTCTGCTGCTGCTGCTCAGCTGTTTCCAGTTTCCTGTCGGTCAAACTGTTCAGAGATCAGATCAGACGCAGCGTGGACAGAAAGAAAAGTGACAAAGAACTTTTCACAGACTGATCAACACATTTCCTCCTGAATGTGCAGACTCAGCGCTCCTCCAGTTTACTCTCCTCCTGACTTCTCCTCCGTCAGCTTCACTCTGAACAGTTTTCTTCTTTCATTCCAGAGTCAGTTTGTCCACACAGACAGAGACAGACAGACAGGCTCGGCTTCAGGCTTTTGTGTGAAAATCTGAGCTGCAGACCAACACCACAACTCCTCCTCCTCCGTCCAGACATCTGATCCCAGACCAGCCCTCCCCCCCTCTCTCCTCTCTCCTCTCTCTCTCTCTCTCTCTGTGGTCTGTTTCTCATTTTCTCTCCTTTTCTTTTTTTGTTTTTTGAGGCTGAAATTTGAAGCAAAAGGAAAACTGTGGAGAAACATTCCAGCAGGGTTTTTATTTTTCCTCTTTTGCAGACACAGTCAGTCTGAGCTCCACTGATTCTCCTCCTCAGGACATTTTAGATTTTCTGACTCAGTTTAAACCAACAGAGTAAATGAAAGTTTCAGGGCGATCGAAGCAGCGCGACTCTCAGCCAGCAGAGGGCTCCAACTCTGAGCTGAGTAATTCTGTGCTTTTTTCAAATTTACTCATTTTTTCTGTTTTACACATTAAATTAGATTAAGTAACTTTTGTTCATCCTCTGAGGGGAAGTGATCGCTGCACAGTGACAAATAAGACACAAGCCAGGCTGCATATGATCAGTGGTGGAAAGTAACTAAGTACATTTACTCAAGTACTGTACTTAAGGACAATTATGATGTACTTGTACTTTACTTGAGTATTTCCATTTGATGCTACTTTATACTTCCACTCCACTACATTTCAGAGGGAAATATTGTACTTTCTACTCCACTACATTTATTTGACAGCTTTAGTTACTTTTCAGATGAAGATTTGACACAATGGATAATATAACAAGCTTTTAAAATACAACACATTGTTAAAGATGAAACCAGTGGTTTCCAACCTTTTTGGCTTTTGACGTCTTACAAAAAGCAGTGTGTAGTCGGGGTCACGTTTCAGATGTCTATGAGTTGTTAACAGCTCCACCAAATAGTGATTTTTCCCTCTAAACTTCTCACATGGTTTCATTTCAATAAATGTTCAAATGATCCAATATTTCAGCAAAAATCAAAGATTAGAGAAAAAGTCCAAAAAGTGAAAACAGATTTGTGTATCAGAACTTTGTTTTTTCTTCTTTCCTCTCCCATTAATCATCTCATGACCCCTCAGATTTATCTGCTGACCCTTTGGAGGGGCCCCACCCCTAGGTTGGGAACCACTGGACTAAACTAGGCCCTGACCAATTTAGTGCCTTAGGCAGGGTTTTAGTTGGTGCCTCTTTCATCGCAGCCAATTCCACCGCCAGTGTTCACACATTCACACAGAAACTGCATAGCTTTATGTCTTTGAGATTTTCTTTATTTTAGAAACAAAAAAGACCCCGTAAAATAAAAAAACAGTATTAAAGAACCTGATGCTGCATCTCTGGGCTCGTCTGAGGTGGATGTTACAGGAGCACTTGATGCTGCATCACTGGAAGGTGCTGAGGTGGGGAAGCTGTCTGCAGGTGCCCAGGATCTGCAGGGGTGAGATTAAAATATTTCAAAAGTGCATCTGAAGAGAGAAGTATATGTGACCACTGGGTGCTGGTGGTGAATCCCTTCTAATAATAGCACCTAAGCCCCATTATAGCCTATAACATTATTAACACAAACAGGAAGAGTACACTGGGGGCAATTTAACATCTCAAACTGCACCAATCAGAAATGAGACAGAACCACCAAACTCATTACGTACATGGTCTGTGATGATCTCCCTCTGCCTGCCAAAGGACAAACTGATGTCTCTAACTATATCTAAATGTTGATGAAGGGAAGCCCTGTTTTTTTTTAATGCTGTTTCTGTTGCTTATTCATGAGAAATTGCTTTTATATTTGTATAATTATGATTAATTATACTGTTTTAGTTCAATATTGTGATTCTAACATTGCTTGTAAAAACATTTGATGGCTGTTAACAAGACATAAAAATTGTATCCACATAGTTCAAGAGGTTTTTGAGTAATGACATCAAAACCAAAAAGATTACAACTGTCCCCGGTCTCCTCTACTCCTAGCATTCATGCACAAAACATGGATTCAATAAGCTATACATATTACATCTAATCAATAATGAAAATGCAAAGGCGTACAACTAATTACTAACATTAATATTACTAACAACTAAAACTAACAATTACAAAATGTGATGGAAAAAGGAAATCATTTTAGTTGACTATTACAAGCAGGGTTAACGTCAGCTAACTAAACTAAGATGTCAATAAAATGTAGGCTATGCCTGGTTTGTTGAGGCAGATGGTGGATGGTTCGTGCAGCAGCAGCACACTTAAAAGAAAAAGTTTATTTCTCAAAATTATGTCATAGGTTATTCCCCAAACACCTGAATAGTCTTTCCAATGTTCCCTAATGAATATAAGGTGGGAGTAACTGATGTTAACCCCATCTAGCTTATTTATTAAATTAGCGAACATTACCACCATCCAAAGTAAGCTAGTAACACACTGCTCCAATGCTAACTACTATGCATTCATCACATTACCTCTGTCATTTTCACATTTTTCCTCCTCTTCTCTTCTTCTTTTTCTTCCCTGGGCACCAGAGGGCTTTGGTCTTTCTGACAAGATGTATTTCAATTAGGCTACTAATCGCCCATTGCCCACAATCAGCTAAGTCTAAGAGCTGGGTGAGGGGACGGGGGTGAATGCTGCAGACAACCCAGAAAATAGGCTATGCTAGGCAGGTATGTTGTTGTGGGCTTTTTTTGTAATATTTCAAAATAATAGTATTTAAAAAAGTATTAGTAAAAAACAGTAAAAGTTGGACGTCGTCCCTAGCATTCGCCTATACCACCTATACCACCTATACCACCTATGCCATGGGCCTATAGCTAATTTCCCCATTTATGACAACTGTATGGGGGGTGAATTTTTATATAACTCACCCATTTAAATTTAAATAAGGCTTAAAGTTATGCATTATTAAGAGCGTGGCCGCTTTGAGTGACAGGTGGGTGCCGTCACAGGCAAGTCGCTACCACGGCGACAACTTTGGTTAGGTAATGTAACCGTGGTGTAACCCCAGATTCACAGAGTATCGGCTATTTCAGGGTGTTTTCAGTTAATGAAAGTTAAATGTAACATTTTGGTCGCCTAAAAAAAGTCGTGTTCAGTGTTTGGTTGTACTAATACACCATCTAAGGAGTTGACTGTTCAGTTTTTTCCGGTACATTTTGTTTTAATGGTTTTAAGCCTGTTTTTCCTCTAGCGAAAATTAACATTAGCATTAACACAGTTAACCATAGACTGTAAATGCACCATGCTAACCAAGCTAGCAGCTAGCATTAGGGTCAGCGCCACCCTCTCGTCCGAATATGCTCACCTCTGGCTCCAAAAATTCAAGATCGCGACAGTCAAAATGCAAACTCGAGGCTTTTATTTCAATAAATGTTCAAATGATCCAATATTTCACCAAAAATCAAAGATTATAGGAAAGTTTAAAAACCAAAAACAGATTTGTGTATCAGAACTTGCAATCCTTTAAATGCACCTCAAGTACATCTTCTCTTATTCAGGAAAAATAAACAATTGCATGTCTCCTATAATATCTGCCTGAGCCTGAAAAGGACATCACACACTAAATAGGCAATTATTCTATCAAAACATTTATAGCTGTTTTTATCGCACCTTCACATCCATTCGGTTCAGCAATTAAGTTTTTAATTGTCTATTTGTGTCATTATCTATCAGTCACATTCAGCCAGACACAGCTATAGATCTATAATCAGTTTTTCTTTTAAACTGTTACTTAATTATTTCTACATATTGATAGTTGACTTCTACATATTTGACAGTTGAGGTGACGTGCATCATGAGTAGTTGTCGTCTCCTCAAAATCATGCTGGAGTGAGTGAGGATGTTTCATTTGGTTAATTAAATTCCTCCATCCTCACTGGGAGGAGCTAAGACGCGAGGAAGAGACGTGAGTGAGGGAAGCGAGGAGCCACGTTAGCCAAATGGAAAGTACCTGTTGTGTCGGTGGATAAATGAAGATCTGCAGCTGAACATCTGAACTCCTCGGGTCTTTATTCAACAACTACAGTTCCCATCAGGCTTTGTGTCACTGTGATTTTCCCGATGTCCTGCAGGGGGCAGTGGTGTATGTGTGTGTGTGTGTGTGTGTGTGTGTGTGTGTGTGTGTGAACACCTGAACACCAGGTTAAACATGTCAGAGACAAATTCTCTCTTTAAAACCCAAAACTCAGTTTTATTGATTCATACTGATAGAAAATATTCTGATTAAAAGTTTTACAGCTGAACAAAGTTTTACTTTCCTCAGTGAGCCTCTGATCTTCTGCTGCGCAGGCTGTAACGAGGCTGATGAAGAAGATGAAGATACATACAGGAGGAAAAAGGAAAGATCAGAGGTCATTCAGAGGCCTCAGTTTTCTCAGTTTTACACAGTTTTGTTTGAAATCGTGTGTTTTTAAAGGACCAATGTGTAGGATTTAGTGGCATCTAGCGGTGAGGTTGCAGATTGCAACCAACTGAATACCCCTCCCCTCCCCTCCCCTCCTCTCCTCTCCCCTCCTCTCCTCTCCCCTCCTCTCCCCTCCTCTCCCCTCAACGCAAAACGCAAAAGGCCCTCTCTACAGCCAGTGTTTGTTTTGTCAATTCTGGGCTACTGTAGAAACATGGCGGTGCAACATGGTGGGCTCTGTGGAAGAGGATCCGCTCCCTGAGTAGATATAAAGGCTCATTCTAAGGTAACAAAAACACAATGATTCTTATTTTCAGGTGATTATACACTAATTAAAACATACTTGTGAATATTATATTCCATTTCTGCCAAGTTCGTTCCGCTAGATGCCACTAAACTCTACACACTGGTCCTTCAATAAATAATGAAACACAGGTAGATGTACCTGTCTGTCCTCCACCAGGATGCTGTAGACCAGAGGAGACGAAGAGGAGGAGCGGCGTGGACGTCTGCCTGGACTCACTGAGGCACTGTGGGTAGTGGGCCTCTGCACTGAGGCATTGTGGGTAGTGTATGTCTGCAGCGTGGTGTCAGCTGCTGAGGTGATGACTGTACTGCTGAGAATACTGTCAGTACTCCAACCTGCAGAACACACAGGTATCATGTAGTACTGTCCAAATGTATGTGGACAGCAGCTAGCTGGACATCTCAGAGCTGTTTCTGACTCATTACAACGTTTATTTAAAACTTTACTATTCATCATGTAAAACATTAAACCTTAACAGATTAAATAAAACAGTCAAACTCCAAATAACCACTAATACTGCTGCTGAGAGGTGAGACAGGTACTGACCCGTGTCTGAGAGGTGAGACAGGTCTAAACTGTCTGTGGTTGGAGACACCAGCGTGCTGCACTCCTCCTCCTCCTCCTCTTCTTCTTCTTCTTTTCTTCTTCTCTCCTCTCTTTTCCTCCTCGGTGTCACCTCTCTTCTTCTTCTCTCTGTTCTCTGGAACACAGTTGGTAGTTACAGAGAACATTCAGACAGACATATTAAAATGTGTTTCCTGTTATGATGATTACAGCCTGCAGAATTTTTTTCAGACATTGAAAAGCAGTTTAGAAGACAGGATGTCCTCCTGCGACATTTAATTCATAGCCAAGAACTTCCTGTGGGTGCAACAGCTTTTCTTTTATTTTAATTTGTTTACTGAGTCTCTTCTGTATGTTCCTATTTTGACGCAGCCCGTCTTTGATCTCACAGTCAGATCTCGGACCCCCTACCAGAGATTTCACCACGTTACAGGAATTATAATATTACAGTGATATTTATATTTTAGGTTCTCACCTTCACATCCTGCTGGATCTTCTCCGTCTTCTCCTGCCGCTGCCCTAAAACCTCTGCAGACAGTTTATTTTATTAAATATCTTCTTTAAAAACAAAAACATCTGTTGATGTTGATGAATGTCTGATATGTTGTTAACAGATTATTAAAAACTCAACTATCAGTATCAACCTCAAAAATGTGTTTCTGCCTTTTTGTCCGTCCAGTTTACCTTCATTAGAGAGAATTATATCTGACTGATTTATATTCAGTCAACTAATCAATATACAAATACAATCTGTTGGTTTGATCCTCTAACATCCTCTAACACAGGCCTGTATTAGAGGACATGCAGTTTAGTTTTGTGGCAGCAGAGGGCAGCACAGCCACATCTGATGATTAATCTGAATGACAGAACGAGCTGCAACTCACCTGAGTGTACAGGTATCTGTCAGGCACTAGTTTGAACCAATCAGCAGCGTCAGAGCTGAAGTGTGTGCAGCTGCAGTTCCTCTACTGTCCACCAGAGGCCGCTGTGACCGAACTCTCTGCTGTCAGTTTTGGCAGACTTACCTGCGTGCTGCAGCGCCTCCTGCAGGCTGCGCTGCGTCTCCCTGAGCTGCTGCAGCACCTGCAGACTCTGCTGCACCGGGTCTCTGTACCGAACACACACACACAGCAGAACACACACTCCGACACACACCATGAACCGCCGCAACACACTCACATACACAGTGATCAGCTCCTGCACACACAGAGAAAATACAAGTTCAACTGCGACATACAGCTGAAAAAAAAAAGAAAAATGAAAATATACAATATATAAATATATTGTTGGGCATTACAACATTTCATCAACGTGTCGTCTCGCTTTACGGCGTTATGTCAGTGTGTCGTCAGATTTTACACCCTTACACCGGTGTGTCATCAGGCAATACATCAACGTGTGGTTGGGCGTTCAGGTGTTCAAAGTTTTAGTTAAGTGAACATACTGACCATGTGTTTGTGTTCAGGATGCTCTGAGGTCATCACAAACTGGCAGATCTTCCTCTCCAGGTAGAAATTCAAACACACCTGACCCAACAACACTAACCTGCACACACACACACTTTATTCATTAACCATAAATTTGAATTATGAAGACACTCAGCCACCTGGGTAGATGAGGAGGGGGAGGAGTTACCTGGCTCTGGAGGAGCGTTGCGTGGAGGTGAGGAGGAAGGAGGCGCAGAGAGCAGCAGCGTTGTAGAAGCAGGAGCTCAGACTGTGAGCCTCCGTCAGCAGGAAACTCTGCAGGAAGGAAACTCTGTTGAAGAGTTCAGACAGCGCCACCTGCTGCTCCCTGGAGGCACTGCTGAGCTCCAAGAACACCGACTTCAGACCTGAGACAGGTGGAGAGGTGACATCATCAGTGTTTCTTTACCCTGAATACAGTCTCCAAGAGTAAAAATATATATATTTTTTTTTACCCTGAGTAGAGTCTTTCAGGGTGACTCTCAGCTCCTCTCCGTTGTTCAGGATCTCCTGCTGCGCCTGTAAGGCAGCACCCTGTGCCTCAATCAGGTCCTCAGCCATCTGCTTGGTGGACTGCAGCTGCTCAGCTACACCTGCTGAACTCTCTGTGAGTCTGACACACACACACACACACACACACACACACACACAGTCAGTCAAACTGCTGGGTTTGAAGAAACCCAAGAAGATCTGTAAGTGAAGGTTAAAGGTTTTTTCCCTTCTCTCGTGTCGAGTCTGAGTTCTACTGTTCACTAACACACTCACTGCCGTCTTCCCTTCACCTTCCTCCCTTCTTTCCTCTCCATCAGCTCTGTCTCACCTCCCTTTATTCCTTCACACTCCCACTACCTGCAGATAGACTGTGTATTACTGTGTGTGCGTGTGTTTCATCTGTCCAACTGCGTTACCTGTGCATGGTGTTCTCAGCTCGGCTCTGCCAGGCTTCAGACTGCAGGAAGTGACAGATGGAGTGGGTGTGGGTGAAGAACTCTGTGTAGGTGTTAAAGGCCACAGCGTCCATACTGGCTGTACATCTGCTGACCTCTGACCCCTCAGGGCATGATGGGAAATCCCTGCCTGAGCTGACAAACGTTACAGATTTAACAAACATATTTCTGGCTCTTTGTTTCATCTATTCACTTATATACAAGGAAAGTATTGATTCATCATAAAACCATTTTTTTACCACTTCCTGTCTAACTTAAGAATTTAGTTATTTCTCATGATTTATTTTCTTTTTGTCCTGAGTATCTCATAATTCATACAGTAATTAGATACAAGCAAGAACACAGACCCTGATTACAGTTTAGTGCCTCCATGTTTAGTCTCAACAAAAACAGGTAAATAACGGATAAAGTCAGGAGGAACAAATACACACTGAGTGACCAAAATATTGCAAGTTAGGTAGAATTATGTCTAAATATTGGAAAGACATCAGACTGTAAGCTCAGTATCTACTGTTCATTACACTGAGGTCATGCTCTCATATTTCTGAGAATTTGGGGGATTTAATGACTTGAAGGGAAGGACGTCTCAGATTATGAAACAAACTGTGTGTTTTTAGGGCTGATTCTGACATTTTTAAACAAAATTTGTTTTTAGGCAGAAAAGTACATAAATAAAAATGATTTAGAATGATCTAGAACCAGAAACAATGTAGACAGATTGAATTTTAATGAAGGAATCCCACATTTATTTTTATTTATAAAATATTTAAGTCAAGTCAGTTTTATATTGCCCCAATATCACAAATCACTAATTTGGGGCTTTACATTCTGTACAACATATGACATCCTCTATCATTGGACCCTCACATCAGATAAAGAAAAACTCCCCATAAAAAACAAACAGGAAAAACTTCTTTCACAGTGGACTTTACTATAAAATATACAACCTATAAATATACTGTTTTATTGTACACAATATGTTTCCTGCTGTCAAAATATTGTATTTTACAGTATATTATAAACGGCTGTGGTTAGTTCTACATTAACTTTACTGACTCACAGTCACTGCTGGATAATTGTTCCCAGTAAATGACTGTAATTTGAATTATAAACGTTTAACAGCATATTAAGACAGACTGTTGGTGATGTGTCAGGTAGCTTCACTCTGCAGCTCATTACTGTTTATTCTCTCCACCTGCAGCTACCTGCTGTTCACACCTGATCTCTGGATGTCAGAAATAATCCACTCTCCGTGTTACCTGCTCAGGTGACAGTGGGTGAAGCTCAGCGCTATCCGGCTCTGGCTCTCTGACGTCATGTCCCTGCAGCGTGTGTCCAGGTGCTCCAGAGCGCGCGCCCAACACTCTCCATACCTGGGCTGAGCCGCGAGGCCCCACACGCGCCGCAGCTCCATCCTCCCCCGCTCAGAGTCCACACCGGTGCCGGCGGAGGGTCCGGGCCTCACCGGGCCGCTCAGCAGCAGCAGCACCGTCACCAGCCGAGCTGCCATGTTCACCTGTCTGCAGGTCAGTCTGTCAGCCAATCACAGAGACAGATTTTCACCCGGTCAAAGGTCATCGAGAGGTCACGAGGGGTCACGAGGGGTCACGACTCTTTTTGATTAGTTTTTTTAATTATTATTTTTAAAATCATTTTAACAAGTGAGGTCAGTCAGTCTGCATGTCTGAAACAGGTTTTATGCATTAAAAGTAGTTTGATGTTTGTAAAATTTATTATTGATCTTTTTTTCAGAGGAAAACAAAACAACAAAACCTGATTATGATCATAAAAGTGGTTCAAACACCTGCTGTGTTGCACATTTAGTTTGTCCGGGATGAAATCTTTAATATTAGGAGATGATTTTAAAACTTGTGTCTCGTCTTACTGGCTGATTAGAAACCTTTAACCTGGAGTCTGTTTAGTGTTTGTGAAGGTTTCTGATGCTGAATCTGCTTTTGTTTGTTTTCTTTCTCTGTGCTGAACTCAGGTTTCTCACCTGATTAAATAAAACTTCTATATTAATTATAGTGTTAAGAGTTTTATATGTCCAGTTCCAATAGTCTGTTTTGCTATATAAATAGTTTATTTTTATTTCCTGTATTGTATATATCTATATATATTTCTGTATTTATTCACGATTTTACAGTCAGTTTAATTCTGACGTGTTGAAAAAGATCATAAAGTTTTCTTATCATCTTTATTTGCTGACTAATTACTTTTTATGTTATATATGTGGGCATGTATGAGTACATATGTGTTTATTTTATTCTGTCCCTTGTTCTTTTTACACCTGCACTCTGTGATGCTAATTTTGATACATGCTATTTAAATAAACATTATTATTATTATTATTATTATTATTATTATTATTGTTATTATTATAAAATAGTCACAAAAACAGTGAAAACAGCAGGAGGTAGGTTTTATCTGAAATGTCAAACTGACAACATTCATCCCTTCATATGTTCATGTGTTCATTGATGGTCTGACCTCCGGCTCCATGTGAACAGACTGAATGAACTCACAGTGACAGCCAGCAGGTGGCAGCAGTGCATCATGGGATCTGGAGTGCTGCCGGTTCCTCTGAGGACACTGAGGTCACGTCCTTTTTATCTGAAGATTTCTCAAACTGTTTCTGTTCTGATCAGTGAACACATTAACTCTTAATTTCACATTCAGCTGCAACACGTCTCATCCTGTCATCAATATTTATAGTTTATCTCTAAAAGCTTTATGTGCTGCAACAAAGAGCTGTAAGATTGGCAACTTTCTCAAACTCAAATAAGACGTAAATATTCATCAGATGTTTGTTTCTACATGAATGTTTTTTTCCCTGAGTAGAGTCTCTCAGGATGTATGTGTTCTTAGAGTCTTTCAGTATAAGTAAATTTATTTAACAGTAGTAAAACTGAGCTACTCCTCAATAGCTCTAAATCTACACCCTCAAGAACTAATATTTGTTCACTCCCCATTGTTGAAGCCACCATACCTGTCTCCACACAGGTTAAGAACCTTGGTGTTATCCTGGACAGTACCCTTTCTCTCCCCACTCATATAAACAGTGTCTCCCGGATTGCCATCTGCGAAACATCTCCACACTACACGCTGCTTTAACACAACACTCCACAGAAGTCAATGCTTTGGTCACATCACACATTGACTACTGCAATGTTATCCTGACAGACATCCCCAACAAACTTATTAACTGACTTCAACTCATCCAGAACCCTGCAGCACGGATTATTACACGCTCAAAGTCCACTGAACATGTCACTCCCCTGCTGATTCAACCGGCTCCCTGTGTCACAACGGATTAACTTTCAAATATTATTATTAACATTTAAAGCTCCACATAATCAATCCCCTGCTTATCTCACAGACCTCCTTCAGACTTTCAGTCCTGCTCGCTCCCTGCGGTCTTCCTCTGCAGGTCTACTGGCGCTACCAGCCATCAGCCTCAGCACAGTGGGTGCCAGGGCCTTCTCCTATGCAGAATACAAAACTGTTCTTAAATCCCATCTTTTTAAACCAGCTCGCTCACTTTAACTGCATCTCATTTTACACTACGATATCGATTTTAACTGTTTTAACTGTTGCTTATTGCATGTTTTTATTGTTGATTGTAATGTTTTATTACTGGTGCTTTGTTGGATTTTATGTTTTTTTTACTGATCTTATATGATATAAGGTATAAGATATAAGGTGACCTTGAGTGGCATGAAAGGCGCCTTTAAATAAAATGTATTATTATTATTATAATCATTATTACTTTCAGTGTTTTTCTACCCTGAGTAGAGTCTCTCAGGGTCTCATGGTGACTCTCAGCTCCTCTCCGTTGTTCAGGATCTCCTGCTGTGCCTCAATCAGGTCCTCAGCCATCTGCCTGCTGGACTGCAGCTGTTTGGCTACACCTGCTGAACTCTCTGTGAGTCTGACACAACACACACACACACACACACTGTCAGTCAAACAGCTGGGTTTGAAGAAACCCACAAAGGTCTGTAACTAAAGGTTAAAGTTAAGGTTTTTTCCCTTCTCTCATGTGAGTCTGATTTCTACTGTTCACTAACACACTCACTGCTGTCTTCCCTTCACCTTCCTCCCTTCTTTCCTCTCCATCAGCTCAGTCTCACCTCCTTTTATTCTTTCACACTCCCACTACCTGCAGATTGACTGTGTATTATTGTGTGTGTGTATGTTTAACCTGTCCAGGTGTGTAACCTGTACATGGTGTTCTCAGCTCGGCTCTGCCAGGCTTCAGACTGCAGGTGACAGATGGAGAGGCTCTCTACCATCATCTTTTAACAACTTCTTAAAATATAATTCTCAAATTCATTCTTATAACAGCAGACAGTTCGATTATTTTAATTTTTAAACACGTCCAGTTTTCCCTCAGATATTTAATTGTTGGTCTATTTTTTTCTTTCATATATGCTTGGGTTTTTTTAGAATTTTTGTCTGCTGAACTCTTCAGTTCATTTTGAATGTTTTTTATTTTCATACATTTGATTTATATTTTGTATTAAATGATGTAGTATTCATAATATTTTTGCCTTTGTTTTGTTTCTCTTAAGTTCTCCTGTCACATTTTATTTCTGTTGTCTGGACTTTATGCTGTTGTATGTGTGCAAATAAAAAAACATCTAATTAATATATAAATACATTTTTGGTTTGTGGCTGAATTAATATTTGATTAATAGAATAAAATCAACCGTGTATTAAATATTTCACTGTCAGCTTTGCTTCTTCTTTTGTGACATTTACATAAAAACAAACCTTTATTCACTTTTATGACTTTAATTTAAAACGGAACCCTACAAATTCTATTTGGTTGTTCACAAAAGCTACAGATCCTGTCACCAACCAATCAACATGTTTGACAGACACAGGTTTGTTGTTGAGATTTGGAAGGTGTGTGTGTGTGTGTGTGTGTCACTTGACGTACATTTACCCAGAACACCTTTCTCTGCAGGTTTGTTGAGACGTTTATGTCTCTTGACATAAATATGTTTCCATCCTTAGATGTGAAAAGGGAAACGAAGGATTAAGAGAACTGATATAAACTTTTGTCTCTGTTGTGAGGAGACAAACGTCATGTGACTCTTTCAATACTCACCTGACAGGTAGGAGTTCCACCTGCTGGAGGAAAGTTGTGAAGGTTTAAACTCTCTGAGTCTGCTTCAAACAAACTGCCTGTTGAGCCGTTGAATGCTGTCAGAACTGAGTGTTGTAACCACACTGACTTCATGCAGTGATTGGTCAGGTGTGTGCAGGTGTGATAGTAGTTTGTACTTCTCTGTTTTTATGCTTCACACTTATGTCATTTTTCACCTGGAACCCGAGTGAAACACCACGAAGCAGCAGCAGGAGGAGGATGTGACAGCAGGTAGAAAGTGTGACTGCAGATGTCGACAGACCTCATCATGTATGAACATCTGACTCAGTCTCCTCTGTGGTCTGTGTGTGTTTCTTCGGCTGTGAGCCTTTAAAGAATTAGTTTAAAGGACAGGTTCACAATTTTTCAAGTCCGTCTTAAAACAACAGTCAGGAGCCAGAAGGAACATTGGAACGATTTTCTTGATGTAATCATTCATTTAATAGCCAGTATGAACCTGATGGTTGTTATAAGACAGACATGAAAAACTGTGAACCTATTTAACAGTTTGGGAAATACGACTAATAACTCAACCTTATGATTTGGACTATTTCCTGGCGAGAAGCAGTGACTTCTTGAGTCTCTGTTGGTTGCAGTGCGCCCGACACATCAACCCTCTGAAAACTTCGTTTTTACACTTGTTTATGTACGGATTAAACAAACGAGATATACTGTAACATGTTTAATTAGGCCGCTGATATACTTGTTTTTAACTCTCATCATGGCTGCCTCACGTGTTCTGCGTTCCTTGGGAGCGTTGTATGTGCTCGTGTTTAAATTAGTTTAGTTATTACAGTCAGAAAGGCCAAAAGTTATTTGTAGATTAGGAGCCTTTTTGAAGAATGTCCAACTTTTGTTTAAGGTTTAACTTACCTGCCAGGTGCCATTGTTCTGTTCTTGTTTTGTATATTTTGATTGTACTCCACACAATGTGATCATGGTGCTGAGTTAAATCAAATCAAATTAACGCTACGAGTATATTGTATCATATCATATTATATCATATCATATATAATATCATATATCGTATTGTAAGATGTAATTCAGCACATGACCAGTGGGGGCAGTATCAGACAGCAGAGTCTGCAGCAGACTCAGATCACCTCAACAAGGAAGGAAAGTTTTGAGGTTTGTTCACAGCAACCTGCATTTATATGATGTGGAGCAGATATATGATCAGAGGGACAGATGTGCAGTCAGAGTGACATCACTGCGATGTCAACACTTTTTCTGCCGTGATTTCAACATCAACATTAACATCACCTCCTCGAGTGTCACCATGGTTTCTGTTTACGTTGTGCAAAAGCAGAAATTCACAAGGAAGATATTCTGGTGTCAGTTAGGATGATTTGCCCCTAATCTGTCGCCTCATGAATAAACTTTATCACAGCTGCTGTCTATGCGTACGTGTTGGTAAAAATTAAGCATAAAAGCAGCACTAGAGGTGGTGGTAGGAGGATTTTCTTATCTTTGGACAGAATCAGGCAAGCTGTTTCCCCTAACAGGAAGTTATAGCTTCATATTTATTGGTGAGAGCTTTATTAATCTAAACTCTCAGCAAGAAGGAGAAGAAGCGTATTTCTCAAAATGATGAACCATTCCTGTAAGTTGGAGTTCAGTTGACACCTCAAAATGTAGCTCAGCAGATCAATTTTTACCCTGAAACATCTGATGAAAACCTTTTTCTTTTTCCAAATATCTGTGAAACAACATCCCTGCGGTTCATTTTAAACTAAATCTCAGCTGCCAGACTGATGACAGTAAAAATGTGAAGATGAGTGTTGAGGCCGTTCAGCTGCGTCTGTGTTTCTGCAGGTGGATGTGTGTGAGGCTGCGAGTCAAACAGACGACCACAGATCAGGGGACAACAAACGCTTTTAGTTAGAAAGAAAAATAAGAAAACAGGTAAAAACTAGTTTGTCTACAGCGACAGTGTATTGGAGTTTCCACTGAATTCCAACCAGAGTAAAAGCAGAATATTCATCCTCAATATTAGCAACTATGAAGTCACCACACACATCACTACTAAGTCTAGAAACACAACATGGCTTGGCTGACATGGTGGCTTCTGGCAAGACGCACAATATTATAGGCACTAAACTCTGGAACATGCAATATGGTGGCTGGTTACTGTAGTTTGTGCCGGGTCGAGTCCTGTGTTGTGAGTCAGTTCACAGAGGGACGTTTGATTTCAGACCAGGAGTCTGCTGCTGCAGAGTGACAGCATGCTAACAGGCTAACTGCACTGAGCAGACTGGGCGGCAGGCGGAGCGGCACGTACGCAGAGGTGAGGCCACTTCAGCCTCAGGTGGACACCTGCATGATGTCACCAAGTGACCGAGCAGACAAAGTCTATTCGAGGCACAGATTTTATCCAGGATGAAGACATTCAGTTATTTTTCTTATTAAGGGGTGAAAAGCTCAATTTTCCAATGTTGTTGCTAAAGTGCTGGAGCCCCTCACCACACCCCAACCCCCCCAACCCCCCACACCATGAACATGAAGGTAGAAAGACAGAAGTTTACTGATGTCAAAACCACTGAGTGAGCAGAAACTTTCCAGCAGCATCTGTAGGTTCAGATCTGAGAGCTCAGAGATGATAATGTGATTTTTTTGGTGTAATTTACTTAATTTGAAATACTGTTAATTTCATGTACTGGTTTTCTGCTGTAAGCTGTTTCTTTCTGAGCTGTAAAGGTCACAGTTCAGTACATATTGCAGTCCTGATGTTTGTGGATGTGCTGCACACTTTCACTACCAGGTGGAGCCTTTGAGCTGAGCAGGTTTTGAACTGGAAGAAGTTGAAGAAGAATAACTGTCTTTCTTGCACAGTTGCCAAGTTCGCTTATTATAAGCGACTTTGAGCTTGTTTTTCTGTAAAGTCGCTTATAAATATTGGTAGTCGCAGGTTGCGTTTTTTTGGGCTTGTTTCTGAGGTGTAGTTGCTTATTTGGGCTTGCTCCCTATATGTCTAATGTTAAATAAAGTTTGACTGAGCTACATCTAAGTTGTCAAATATTGCTGCCTGCTGTCAGAACCACACATGTACTAGCTGACATTAAAATCCTTAGCTGCGCCCTGGTGGTTCACCAGTTAGTGCGTACCACGTAACGTTAGGCTGAGTCCTTGCTGCAGTGGCTCTAGTTCGATTCTGACCCAGACCCTTTGCTGCATGTCATCCCCTATCTCTAGGTATATCCTATCCTTCCTGTTTCTCTCCACTATACCTGTCTAATAAAGCGAAAATGCCTTAAAACATAATCTTCAAAAAAATCCTTAGCAGATGTTATTTAAACGGTTGATAGTTTGTCCTGTTGCAGGATCCGTCCACTCCCTCCGCCCCTCTCCTTCCCCCAAACACACAGGTGACAGTCAGTGAGTGAGACATTTCAATCGTGCAATTGATGGAATTTCTTTAGCTACTTCGCTAACAATGCCAGGGACTAAGTGGGAGAGCCAAGTCGCTTCTTTTGGGCTTGTTTCCACAAACCTGGTTGCTTGTTTCTCTTGCGAGATCTGGCAACACTGCTTTCTTGTTGTGTGTTGTTGATTTTAGCAGCAACCCTAAATCATGGGTCTGAGGACAGAGGATGTATTTCTGTACAGATTGTAAAAACCCACTGAGGCAAATTTGTTATTTGTGATTTTGGGCTAAACAAATAAAACTGACTTAACTTGACATGAGCGGCAGAGAATTACACTGCCGGACTGTATTTGTTGTCTGCGTGTGTCTCCAGCTGCAGCATTGTTGTTCAGTATTTGTGAATAATGATTATTCTCCTACAGAATTCTCTCCCTGGACATGTACTCCGCCCTGCAGAGGCTATCCTGAATGTAAGTACCCTGAAGTACTGCAGCAGTACTTGATTATAATAATAATAATAAACATAATAACCAAACAGTTGGACTGCATGTGAACACTTTGTACCTCCGCTCTGTACAGAGACTTCTTAGTACCTTTAACAGTTTTCACCAGTGAAGCAGTTTCTTTTTTGAGAATTCGTAGTGAATTTTCACACAGAGCCCGTCAGGTGTCATAGGGTGGTAGAAACTAATACTACAAATGCTAATACTGCCTGAATAACTAATAAATAATCTGTGCACATTCATTTACAAAACACAATGTTTAACAATATTGCTAACAGTATCTGACCTCAATACAGCATCTGTTGGCACCTCAATACTAAAACACAGCTGGTAGCCTGCTGCTT
Source organism: Scomberomorus guttatus (assembly GCA_038419695.1). Classification (NCBI taxonomy): domain Eukaryota; kingdom Metazoa; phylum Chordata; class Actinopteri; order Scombriformes; family Scombridae; genus Scomberomorus; species Scomberomorus guttatus. Next base: position 32,440,645 of record CM076449.1, on the reverse strand, counting down.
ACGGGGCATTCAGACTGAAACAGTCCTGCGTTAAAACGATGCAGAGGGCGTGTTGTTTAAGGTACAGGTAAGACCTGAAATATGATCCAGGAAGTCTACTTTGAGTAACAGATCCATGGACTTTAAGGTATTGCATCACCAGTGTCCGTTGAACGAAATTTCTCTGCACTCAGCCCTGAAAAATGGCTGAGTGCATGAGGTCACGTTTCTGATATGGGTAATAGATCAATATTGATCAAAGTGTCATGTGATCATACTTTGACACTCAGTGTGCTCCCTAACTCTCTAACTGACCGGAGTAACAATTGCTGCTGCAGTAACTTGAGAGCACGAAGAAGTAATTTTTTCTCTCCAATTATTTTTTTTCTCATGACACCTGCTCTGCATTTTCATGTTGACTGCTGAAAGTGTATTTGAAACTGAGAGCAAGCAGGTAGAAGATTCAGAGGAAGTCCTCAGGTTCAAACATTAGTTCAGTCCTCACTCGCTCTATGAACTGCTCCTGTTCTTAAATATCTCTCCTGGACGCTCTCAAATCTTGACTTACGGACTCAAATTTAGTTTTCTGCTCACTGAGTAGTTTTGTGTTGCCGTCTCCAGCACATCTAACCCCACATGAAGCTGAACCGGACCTCTGTCAGGGTTTTCCTTCTGCAGAACATCTTCCTTTACATCATGGCCGACAGTAAAACCCAGCGAGGTCGACCTCTGCGTATGTGCAGCTCCGGTTGAAGGCCTGCAAGGGTCTCTGAGCGACATGCAGGCGGTTGATTGTACACACTGGAGGAGTGCAAACTGTTCCAGACATTCAACACGAAGACACAATAAAAATGAGTCCATTTCCCACTCTTTCATTAAGACTGAAACTAAAATAAAGCTACTGTAAAAGTGGGTTTGGTTTGATATTAAAATGCGCTTCCTTTGGAAACAAAAAGACTACCAAAACAAACAGATTCAATGCAGACCAGAATGGAAGAATCTCTAACCTGGAAGAACTCGCTGCTTTTGAAATACTTGAAAAACGAATGAGGACTTCTGGAGGTTTTCTTATCAAACTTATCTGACTCGTCCGTTTTTTAAGCTGTTTTAGTGTCTGTGAAGAGGAATCAAGAACACTTCAAGTTGTTCGAATATTTAAAATAGTATTCAAAGACTCACTTCAGGATGAGGTCTGTGTGGAGTGAATTTGATAAAAAAATACTCATAAATCAGATTCGCTACTTATAGGGGGCAGTCTGGAAGTGGATGGAAAACATTATGACCCTCCTTTTTTATTGTGTGTTTAATGGAAAATAAGGAGGAAAATAAAAAGTGAGATTTCTAAGAAACCAGTTTAAGGTGCAAACCGCCGCCCCACATCACCTCTGAGGCTTTCAGTAAGGGAGTGTCAGTCAATAAGAGGAGTTTTAGTAAGAGACCGTCAGTCAAGAGCAGGACTTTAAATAAGGGACTGTCAGTCAGCAGCACAGCAATGAATAAGGGACTGTCAGTCAATAATATCAGAGTTTAAAGCTGTATAACGGAGACAAAACAATAAACTATCAAAATACGAAATAAAAAAAACTGGTTATATTCCGGAAGCAACGTTTCGTTCAGAGTAATGTGTTGTTAAGCGTTGGTTTTTAGTTCCAAACTACTCCCCCCCTCCCCATGGAGACTAGCGGGACACAACAGCTGCCTTTTGATTATATATACACACACACTTTTTTTATCGATTTTCCTTTTCGTTTTGTTTTTCCTATAAAAAGACGCTATCCGTTCTTCTCTTCTGCTGTCCTTCAGCGCCAGGTTGGCTCTCAAATCCACAACTTTACAGAGTCTCCAGACAGAATCAAACGGAGTAGAATCTGAGAACGTCCTACCAGCTGTGTGACACTATCCTTCTATCTGAAAACAGTGTAAAAACATGAATCCTCCATGGACAGCCCAGTCACACTCCTCTTCCACCTGGTGCTGACTCAGTCAGTCCACCGATCAGTCAGCCTGTTCATCAGCCCGACCAATCAGCTGACTCTCTCGCTGACGGCAGTCCGTGACTCTACGGTTTCCTCTCGGCTGGGGCAGGGAACAGCGGACTGGGGGACGATGTCTCTGAGCTCCCTGCCCTCACCTGCTGCCTCTGGCTCCGCCCGGAGCCTGGCCCGGCCCTCCGCCCCTGGCACAAGACCAACTCCGGTCCCAGCTCCTCCTGGAGGACCAGGAGGCATGGAGCTGGGAGGCCTTGAGGTGCTGTTTGACCCTCTTTCTCCTCCTAAAATCTCTCTGCTTTCTGATGCCACCGCCAGCCCCCCTCTTCCCTCCGCCCTGATGCCCTCCATGCTGACTTCCCGGCTTGGCAGCAGGCTTCCTCGGCCAGGCCGCGTGGTGCTCAGATCTTGGGGCTGTTCACTCTGGTTCTGCTGAGAAGGGACCAGATTGGGTCTACTTAGGCTGAGAGATGGTCGGTGTGGCGAGAGATGCTGCAAGTGGGACCTGGCGAGCTGTGGGTGGGGCTGGGGCCGCGGCTGTGTTTGAATCCGCTGAAAGTGTGGTTGTGCTTGGGATTGGGACTGGGGTGGCCTAGGTTGGGAGAGAGACTGTCTGGGTTGTGGTCTGAATTGAGTCTGAAGTTGGTGTTGCGAAGGGTGCCTTGTCTGCGGTTGAGGCTGTGCTTGATGCCTGGATTGCAGGTGAGGCTGAGGTTGGGCTTGGGTCCTGGACTGGGGTTGAGGCTGAGTTTGGGCTTGGGTCCTGGACTGGGGTTGAGGCTGAGTTTGGACTGGGGTTCTGGACTGGAGTTGAGGCTGAGTTTGGGCTGGGGTTCTGGACTGGGGTGGAGTCTGAGGTTGGGCTGGGGTCCTGGCTGTGGGTTGGAGTTGAGGCTGCAGTGACTGCCGGGGCTGGGGTTGAGATTGTTGTTTGAGCTGAGTTTGGGGTTGAGACGGGTGCCTGGGCTGGGTTTGAGGTTGGAGTGCTGTGGCGGACTGGGTTTGTGGATGTTGATGCCTTGTCTGGGGCGGATGGACGTGCAAGATGGATGGGGACTGAGAACGGTGTGACTGAGGTGGAGCATGCTGAGCCTGAAGCTGGGTTTGATGCTGGGCTGGGGGGTGGGCAGGCTGTGATTGGGCTTTTTGGGGGTAGGCCTGGGGCTGACTGTGGGTTTGGGGCTGAGGCTGTTGGGGCCGTAGCTGTGGCAGGGTATGCTTGGTAGGAGAGGACTGGGGTGCTGGGTATCGAGGCTGGGCTTGAGGCTGACTGGGAGACTGTGTCTGGGGATGCTGCTGGGGACGGGGTTGGGGCGGGTGGCGTGGTTGAGGGGGAGGATGCCGAGGCTCAGACAGGGACTGAGGCGCAGATTTGGACTGGGGTTTGGGAGGAGCTTGCTGGGTGTGCTGGGATGGTTGGGTGGGGAGCAGGGGCGTAGTCTGCGGCTCGACTTCAGGTCTGGACTGGCTGGAGGATGCAGGGTGTCCAGAGGCTGGAGGAGGCTGATCCAATGTGGAGGCAGAAGACTGTTGGTGCCGATGATGATGATGGTGATGGTGGTGATGATGGTGGTGTTTGTGAGGTGGCCGGTCCTTCCTTTTGTGGCTTTTTGACGGACTAATGCTACTGCTGCTGCTGCTACTCCTTCCTGCTCCTCCTCCCTCTCCTTCCTTATCACCTACATCTTCACCTACTTCCTCTCCTCTGCTTCCTCCATCTCCTGCTGCTATTCCCGTTTTCTCCTTGTGCTTCCTCCCTTTATGCATCTTGTGTCCATGTGATTGACTTTCATCTGAACCTGTAGGCTGCTTCTGTGATTGTGACTGGCTCTGCTCAGAGGGGGCGGGGTGAGGCTCTGAGGTTGGTGCTCCTTCCCCCATACCTCCCTCCCCACCTGCAGTGGACCTCCTTACAGTCTCAGTTGTTGTAGCTGCTGGAGTCTGAACACTCTCCCTCTCCTCTATTGTCTCTCTAGTTTTGCGTTTTTTGATTGGCAGGGCCGTTTCCTGGACGACAGGTTTGGTGGAAGACTCCTTGGCTGCTCTCCGTTTGGCCTCGGCAGCCAAGATCGCAGCTGCAGCATAGCTTCCTACTGACGAGCTACCAGAGGTTGATGCTGAAGAGGAGGATGCAATGGCAACAGTTGACGCTGCTGTTGCGGAGGCTGGTTTCCTGCCCCGTTTCTTTGGGGTGGTCTGTGGTGGGGCGGGAAGTTCTTGTTCTGATTTCCTCTTCCTGCCAGGACGGGACTTTGTGGACACCTGGGCAGGAGACACCACCTGCAGGGGAATTTCCACATTGACAAGTAACATTGGTATCAGCATTGTTACTGCATTTTTAAAAACTTAATCAACAGTAATAAAACACTACATTAGTGCTTGCCAGCAGGCATTTACTTAACAATCTCAGGTCTGACTTCAGAGCTAACCACCAGAGCTGAGTGCTGAGGTGTTTTAACCTCCAGTTCCTCCACTAAACCAAAGCTTCAAAAGACTGGCTGGTTTGAAGTGAATGTAAAAATAAACCCAACTTCTCTCTGTTAAGACAATTCCCCACAACAAGTTACAGTGTCGGTTACTTCTTGTAATGTGGGTTAATTTTGTACATAATTGTTTTTATCACACAAAGTCAGTTTTCTGGGTGACATTTTGGTTGCAAGCAGTACCCAAAATTTCAGGCTTCAAGATTTCCCTTTATTAACCTGTTATCCCTGATCAGAGCTAGAAGGGATATTATTTTGTCCTCCACCCTTTTGGAAGTGTCCACAATGGCCCCACAGGGATATCAGATGCTCAAATCATCTCAACTGGCTCCTTTCAATAAGAAGGGACATAGTTTTATTCCAATCTCTGTGAAATTATGTGGCCTCTTCAGGGTGAGGATACTTGAACTTTTTCACGCAACAACTCAGTTAAGTCCAGACTGGGGCAAACCACTGTTTTCCATGGAGGGGCTGACACCTGATTTGAACCATCTCATCCTAAGCTTCAAACTACCCTAGTGGACAATGGAGGTCACCACCTGGTGAAACCAGCAGAACGACATCATCAAGTAGAGATGAAATCCCGAAGTCACCAAACTGGACACTCTCCCGTTCTTGGCAGTGCCTTGAGTTTATTGACATGAAATCACAAACATAACAGCTGACCAGGCACAGCTTTGACAAAGTCCATAGTGCCTTCTATAAGACACCCTTGGGGCTAAGGACATAGCTCTTCTCCAAGTCCACAAAGCACATGTAGACTGGATGGCCAAACCACCACGGCCTCTCCAGTATCCTGGAGGGCACAACCAGGACAGAAGGTGGTTCAACATTGGTTGAAGCCTCCTTTTCAGCTCTCTGGCATAAGCTTTTCCCATGCTGAGAAGTGTAATACCCCAATAATCTGTTCAAATTTTTAGTCCCCTTTATTAAAAATGGAAACCACCATCTTGTCTGCCAGTCAGTAACCACTGTCCAAGACCACAATTTACATAGGCCAAGGTTGATTATCAACCTTTGGCCTAATATGTTGTGGTCCCAGGAACATCTCATCATACGTTGCATAAAGGAGATCCTCTCGTTCTCTAGGGAAAACACAGTGATGCTCAGCTCCCCACCAGAGAGGTTACACTCCATGTAGGAGCCCCTTCCTTTGCCTGCTGCCCAGCTATAAAAGTACAGGGGACCTACACCCTACACCTGCCCTTGTAGGTGGTGAGCTCACATAGCGGTAGTCATCTGAATGACAGACTGATCATACCTTTGAGGCAGTGGAAGTGGTACCAGTGGTGGACTCTGCCTTGCTGAAGGGCATCTTGACCAACAGTTTGCCTGGGGTCTTCTCAACCACACGCTTCATGGCCACACCCTCTGTTGCCTGGCGCATCTTTCCGCTGCCTAAACACAAAGAAACATGAGCACATATACAAAAAAAACTAAAGGAAACAAGAAACACTTATGAACTCTGCTATTTTTTGAGTGTAAAAGTATACTATGCAGGATTTATCGGTTGGTGTTTGTGAACACACAGCATTCAAAGTTGGCCCCTCCTCCTCGGCTCAACATCACAGTGAGATAGAGAGAGAGAGAGCAGTATTGGTTGAGCGAGCCAGAGAGTGAACGAAGAGAGCAAGCGGTGCTGGTGAGAACAAAGCCGTGAATCAGATAAATAAAACGTTATTATTTTATTGTTATTATCATTTCATGGCGGTTACATTCTAAAGTACAAATAAACACGCCCAACCATGCACAACCGTGCAGGAAGGTGCCACATTGCCGGATTTTGTGTGAATGCAGAGCTTCATCCTGTCCACTGTGGCCTCTCTTCTCTGTGTGTGTGTGCGTAGCTCAGCCCCGCCCTCAATCAAGCAGACACACAGACCGGCAGCTTTTTATACATCCATGACACAGAGACAGAGCAGAGCAGAGTAGAGAGACGGAGACAGCGATGTAACCTGGTCGCTATGCTACAAGTCCCGACCTCACACCTGCACACTGTTATTGGCTGGGGGCTGCACACCCGCTGCCCAAAGGTTGACGCACAGAAGCAACCCGAACACAGCAAAATTTCTACAGATAAATACACTGCCACACACTTCTAGTGGGTCATAAGTGATGATTGAGAGGGATTACTTTTGTATGAGTCTATACGTTGTTTTTCTTTTTTTAGGAAAATCCTGCATAGTATACCTTTAATTTAATGAAAAATTACAATGTAATGACAGTTACATTTTTTGTGTAAGTGGCTGTGTACCTTTGGGCCTGCCGCGGCCTCGCCCCGATGGTTTAACCACTTTTGGTTTCTTGGGGGGCCGCTTCTCACGGCGGGAGGGGCTTCCACGTCCGGTTACAGTGAAATCAAAATCGTTGGGGTCAGTGGTTGTGTCACCAACCTTCTGGAAGTAGGCGATAAGCTCCACCTTGGAACGAAATGCCTTTCCCTCGGAGCTAAATAATAAGAGAATAACAACAAAACATCATCGCTAATACAGTGTTTTTACTCTATCTCACAGAAAACCATCAGAGCATCAGGTGTGGGTGTGGTTTACTTGATCAGGTAGACATCGAACTTTCCCGCTGAGCGTCCAGATTTTCTCTGTTTGAGTTTGCGGGTCCAGCCTTCAGGCAGCGACGGGTCATCGTACAGCGGCCCGCGGTCCCGGATGATGGACCGCCGCTGCCTGGGAGAACCCGCAGACTCACTGCCGGCCGCTGACTCTGACCCTGGCTCCGAGGGGCCCGCCACTGGCTCCGACCCCTGCAGAGAGGGAATGACATGAAACCAGCTTCTCATCTCCAACACATTAAATAAGGAGTACATTGTTTGGTATGTGATAAAAAATCCACAACTCCACCTGATTGACTCCTTTCAGCAGTTAAGCTGTTCGCTCCGCCTTTCCTTACCTGGCTCTGTGACTCCACCCCCGTCTGTGGCTGCAGAGCGGCCGTTGCCGAAGCTGTGGTCTCTGCCCCCTGGTCAGCATGGCGACGTTCCCTGCGAGCCTTCTTGGTCTTACTGTGGGACCTGGCTCTCTCTCTGGCGGGAGGCTGGGGGTCGACAGGTTCCTCCTCTCCCTCTTGACCCTCCTCCCTGTGGAAACAGATGGCATCAACTTCTGTAAATTTCCGAATCTGTCAATAACATCCACTTTACGTAGTGATTGGTCAGGTGCGTCGCAGTGTGAAGGAAGGCGGGGTTCTCATGCTCTCTTTTTTTTCATTCTTGACACACTACTTTTCGCATGTGAACAACTGAGAGAAACGTGATAAATGTCCAGGAGAGTAGGGCTGGGTATCGGTGCTCGATACCTTTAAGGTATTGACCGAAATAATAATAATAATAACGAAACTTCTCCAGTCAAACAATACCTGCATTTGATCCTTTTTGTACCCACATCTAGAAAAAAAAAGTTTCACAAAAAAAAAATTCACATGATGGGTAAAAGGTATCAAAAAGTACTCTATTAGTATTGGTATTACTTTAAGGGTACTGGTATTGGTACTGGTATCGTAATTTTTTAAACGATATCCAGCCCTACAGGTGAGACTGTCTGAAAGAGTACCCTGTGAATCCACATTTGTTTGACTCATCGCGTCAAGTCTACAAAGACTGGACCAGGGAGGCAGTGAGATGCAGCAGAGGAGGATGTGACAGCAGGCTTTTCAGTGTGGACATTCACAACAGACAGAAACACTGACTGCAGATGTGGACATACCATACATCATACATACAAACTAGTTTGCTTGAAATAGAGTGAGGCTTTTACTATGAAGCAATTGCAGGAAGTGTTGGGTTTACAGCCACTGACAGTGTCCCTGAACGCACCAACAGGAAGAGCTCTCACTCTGCTACACATCAGCTCTGAACCACATGACCCTGTGATATCTAAACTTTAACAAAACAACAGAGCTGACTTATCACTGACTGTGATGGATTAATAATCGGCAGCACTTTGAATCTCTGAAAATGTATTTTCATAGAAATAACCTGAAGTCACGGGCTGCCTGGAAGAAAGATCAGTCTAAACACGGATGTGTGCTCCAGCTGTTCCTCTGATGCTGCTTTAACTTCACACTTCAGTTGTCATGTGAGGCTGCAGCGACAGACAGTCTGAAGGTTTCAGCTCTAAAAACCAACAGGAGGGCTGATCCAGGTTCTTATAAACAGGAAGTGATGTTTACAACACCAAGACAGACTCACTACTACAGCTGATGTCTGCAAAAACACCAACACATCCTCTCTGTTACTTCTTCTTTATGCTTTTAGATGCCGTTTGAAAACTGAAATGTATCACTGCAATTAAAGTGACACAGCTCTCTTTTCTGACTGTATTTTATATTTAATGATGTGTTATTATTATTGTTTTTTATGTCCTTTGTTTGGCACAATATATCATGTTCATCTGTCTCATTTTGTCTTTATTAGGGTTGCAACTAATTATTAGTTATTTTCATTATCAATTAATTTGTCAAATATTTCCCCAACTAATTTGGTGATGAATTAATAATTTGAGCACTAATATTGATGTAGTAGTTAATTTCTTTATATTTTCATACCATGACTGAGTGTTGTGTCATATGTGTATTGTTTCTGTTGTTTTGGGACAATTAAAGTAAAAAGTAAAAAGTAGTTCTAGTGAAAACAGAAGCAGGACATTGTTTATGGAAATAAAGGTTCATGTTGAGCTTTGCTCTGAAATGAGATATCATTCACTTCTACTGTATTAATGTGGAGGCAGAACTATCAGATAAGATGCTATCTGCATGGCTAAATACCCAGTAGGGTCTGTGAAAAAAAAAAGTTTTTGTAATTTGGGTGAACTGACCCTTTAACAGGACAGTGAGCTGGGGTAGTGTGTATTTTCTCCATCAATACGTATCCGTATTGATGGAAACAGATACGTGAGACGTATTTGTGTCTAACAACTACATTAAGATGTTCAGTCATGTAGAAACAATATTTAACCAAATAATGTTACACAAACATGTAGAAGTAAATAGAGAACACTAAAATGCATTATTATTATTACTTTTCTTTTTAAGTGATAGTGAAGTCGTATTAAATCTGTGCAGTCCGATGCCAAATATGAAAAAAACAACAAAAGGTCTTCCAATGGAAGTAACACCCAAATTATTAAGCCTCAGTCCAGTCCTGATGTTTATGATAATCTGTTTTACAGTGGAAGAAGTATTCAGACTCTTTATTTAAAGATCCCATCCAGACATGTTTTAAGATGTACTGTACATAAAATAATTACTTTGAATAATAATGATATGATATGATACGGTTTTTCCACAAAAACAGTCAAATTATCTGGACAAAATCCTTAAATTGGCATCTACTGCTTCTCCTTCATTAAAAATTCCAGAATCTATGAATATGTAAATGTATTTAATTTCTAGTAATTTCTAAGTTTTCCTGCTGGACACAAGATGTCTCCTACTTCACTGTAAAGTCCATTCTCAGTGTGTGTGGACTGGAGGCTTCACATTTCCACATCACATTTGTGTAAAATGAATATTGGACCACGATTGGCTTCCAAACTAGTTGTGATGTCACAAATCCTGCTCGTAGGCCCGCCCCTTAAAATTGGATTTACAATGAGCTCAGAGAAACTTTCCTCCTTCAGCAGATGAATGTGAAAACAAACTCTGCACATACATCATTCTGCACAGTGAAGCTCAAACATCCAACTGTAGGAACAAGAAGAAAAACACATTTTTGGCTGGAGGCCGACTTTAAGTAAAAGTACAATACAATACATAAATATGTAAAAATACTACATTACAAGTAAAAGTCCTGCATGAAAAATCCTACTACAGTAAAAGTACATAAGTATTATGAGCTTAGATTATTAATACTGAAGCATCAGTGTGTAAGCAGCATGTTACTGTTGTAGCTGCTGGAGGTGGAGCTAGTTTCAACTACTTTATATACAGTTAGCTAGTTTAGTCCAGTGGTTCCCAACCTAGGGGTGGGGCCCCTCCAAAGGGTCAGCAGATAAATCTGAGGGGTCGTGAGATGATTAATGGGAGAGGAAAGAAGAAAAAACAAAGTTCTGATACACAAATCTGTTTTCACTTTTTGGACTTTTTCTCTAATCTTTGATTTTTGCTGAAATATTGGATCATTTGAACCTTTTTTGAAATGAAACCATGTGAGAAGTTTAGAGGGAAAAATCACTATTTGGTGGAGCTGTTAACAACTCATAGACATCTGAAATGTGACCCCGACTACACACTGCTTTTTGTAAGACGTCAAAAGCCAAAAAGGTTGGAAACCACTGGTTTCATCTTTAACAATGTGTTGTATTTTAAAAGCTTGTTATATTATCCATTGTGTCAAATCTTCATCTGAAAAGTAACTAAAGCTGTCAAATAAATGTAGTGGAGTAGAAAGTACAATATTTCCCTCTGAAATGTAGTGGAGTGGAAGTATAAAGTAGCATCACATGGAAATACTCAAGTAAAGTACTTGATTAAATGTACTTAGTTACTTTCCACCACTGTCTGTCAGAGAACATGAGTACATTTCACCTGATGAAGTCTGTCTGCATCGCAACAGTCAAACAACAATTTCCTTCAAACTGGATTGAACCTGACCGATCGTGGATTATTGATAACAGAGAGGTTTCCAACCTTTCTGGTTTGTGTCCCTTTAAAATGAAGCAGTATCTTCTCCTGACCTGTTAACACACATTATGGCCTGACAGTTACAAAAAGTGATTTATTATTTGAATAACTTTTAGAGACATGAAGATGTAAAAAAAAAAGAAAAGAAACAAAACACTAAAAAAAAATAAATACTAACTAAATACAGTATATGTTTTTATTTTTCTTCATTTAAATCCAGGGATGTAACGAGTGTTAAGGTCACTGAGGTCATGTCCTCTGAGTTTATTCTGGGAATTCTGGGATTTTAATGTCTTGAGGAAGAGTTTACATCATATAATTTAAGGCAAATTTTGATATTTCTTAATTTTTTTCTTTTTATATCTAAATGCGACAATATTTAGACAGAAAATAAATGAAAGAAAATTGTATTTCTCTATCAGGATTATATTCTGACAGTGGGGAGAATTCTTTAACAGGAGCATTTAGATTGTCATGTATAGAGATTAAATGTACAGACTTATTTTTTTGTGAAAAATAAAATAAAAAAATAAAAATGATTCACTGAGGTCACGTGAGGACACCTGAACGAAGACTGTGAGATGTGGCTGAAAGTTCCAAAAGCTAGTAAGTTATCTTTGAGCTTTGATTATTTTGTTTCATATTCTGTTGCCAGAGGTCAACGCTCAGTTTTTTTGTGACCAGTCAAGTATTTCCATTCTTCTATCAAAACATTGATTTTTGATAAATTTAAAGAAAGAAGACTTCTCTGTTATCCTCCTGTGGTTTGATCAGAATATTTATTGTTTTTTATCTGTGTGACATCACGGCAGCCACTGATCGACTGGATTAACACCCATACTGTGTGGTGCATTCAGGAGCTACCAGGAGTATGGGAAAAACACCTGCCAAACTTCGACATAAACATGCTCAAAAGCTGGATGTCGGATGTTTCCACCTGCACTTAAACACAACTGTCACATTACAAGATTTCCAATTATTCAAAAGTCAAACAGTAACTTTTTACTCTCCATATTTATGAGTAAACGTCGTCGTCTTGCTGTGACGAATGTCTCAACAGACTACAGCATCAGCATGCTAACAATCAAAATGCTAACATGTTGATGTTTACCATGTTCACAGAGTTGGTTTAGTGATTTAGCATGCTAACATTAGCTAATTAGCAGTAAACACGAAGCACAGCTATGACTGATGTCATTAGTTTTGCAGGTATTTGATCACAAACCAAAGTAAATTGTGACCTGATGAAAAGTCAGAAGATCAAAGTTATTACACTTCATGCTGAGGGGAACATGAGTGTGTGAAACTCCAATAGTTGTTGAGCTCCTGAACCGACTGACTGACATGCTTGAATGTGGCTAAAAGTTCATAAATAAGTGATTCCACACTGAAACTCAAAAACAGATTTCTTATTTTGTTTTAAAGGTGGATTTTATAAATTTCATGGACCTGGAGAAATATGTAGTACAGAACCAGTTATTTAATTAGTACATAAAATCAATTTTATCTTCAATTGACTGATTTGAAGTTTTAGTAAATGTTTATTTGACAGATGTATGTTTGACACATCATCAGTCAGATTCACAGCAGAGAGACGATCAAACCGGAAGCACTAATAATTATGACTTTATCATAAACACTATGTATTTCTTTGTCAAGCCACCAACAATATCCTCAGTCAGTATTTCATTATGATTTTTAGACTCCTGATGCTGGATGCTGCTTTCTCAATTTGTACGATTGGAACCAAAATTAAGGTAATTTTTGTCAATATTAATGTTACTTATTGTTTTGTTTTGTTTTTACTTTTCATACACAATGAGTTATATATTTGTCTTGTGTCGGTGCGTTTTTTCATTCTGATCCAGATAAACTGAAGAGTGTTTGCAGACTCTGTGTTCAGCAGAGTTCAGCAGCCATGTTGAGGATTTTAACTCAGACTGTGAAAACTGACCATCATCTTCTTTCTGACTGATGTCGAACTTTGTGAGGAAGTAAAGTGAGACTTTATTTTACTTTTATGTTGTTTGGACGTTTTTAACTATTTTTATTATAAATTATGGTTTTATGTTGTTTTATCTATGGTTTATTTAAAAGCTGCAATGATTAGTCAATTAATTGATTAGCTGGAGGGTGCATCTGCATACATCTCATTAATTTGTTAAATCCCAAAATAAATAATATCCCAGTGTTTATCTCACTCCAACATTTAGATAATATAGTTAATCTCTCAATGGATATCTGACGTGTAACATTATCATCATGAGATATGTGGAGCTCCCAACTATTAATCGCTTAATCATTTATTTGCCAACTATTAAATTAATCCCCAACTATTTTGATAATCAATTAATAATTTTTAAATCATTTTTAATAATTTTTAAATCATTTTTAATAATTTTTAATCATGTTTTAATCGTTTTAACTGCTGGTCGATTAATGATCCTCATCAGTCTGTCACTCCTGGACTCACGTCTGTAAATTCATAAACTTTTTTGTCTTCTGATCCCCAACAAAGTAGAGCTGAGACAGTAAATGTAGAAAATGAATCTAAAAGAATTCTGATTATCGATTATTCGTTCCAATAATATTTTCAAGCAGAAAACACCAAATATTCTCTGATGGCAGTTTCTCTAATGTCTCGGATTTGCTGCTTTTCTCTGCTTTATATCAAAGTAAACAGATTAACTGATAATGAAAACAATCGTTAGCTGGAGGTCTACTTGTGCCTCCTTGTTAGCGGTTGCATGCACCTTGTGAACAGTTCAATCATAATAAGCTTTTTATTTTATTTTCAGAGGCCTGAAGAGGTCAAATGATCCTCTAATTCACGAGAAAAAAACATTAGAGGAAAGCATGAAAAAATAAATATAATTTTGTAGAGCAGAATAAAGCAGCAACTAACAATTATTTTCTCAATTATAGGTTTTACATGCAAAGTTAAATTTTCTATCAATGCTAGTTTATTTTTTATTTGATCTTATTATTCTTTGTTTGTTTGTTTTTATTTGATATGTATGCGTGTAACTAGAGTTAGTATATGAGTTAATTAGTATGTACGTATGCATGTGCATGTAGAGAAAGTACATGTGTGAATGTACAGTGTGTATCCGAGGTGTATATATGAATCGTGTGTATTCAAGAGTGTTTTTTTTCCTGTTCTAGTCACAGTATATCCTGTTCTTATCTAGCACCTTTCAGGAAGGTGCACCTTCGAGCTCGTTGTACTGCCGTGCAATGACAATAAAGATATTCTATTCTATTCTATTCCAATTAATTGGTCATTTTTTAAAATCTTTAATTCACCAGAAAATAGTAAAAAATGTGCATCTCAGTTTGCCAGAATCCAGGTTAACGTCCAAAACTAAAAGATATTCAGTTCACTGTGAAATAAACCTGAGAAAATCAGCAAATTCACACATTGGAGAAGCTGGCACCAGAGAATCTTAGCATTTCTCTCTTTAAAAATGTACTCTAAATGATTTATCAATTATCAAAATAGTTGCAGATTAATTTTCTGTCAATCAGTTAATGGACAAATCAATATGTTTTGTTTAGGTTTCTGTCCTGTTTTTGTATTTTTTTTCTCTCTTTCTGATCTCGCACAGCTGCTGTAACACAGTCATTTCCCTTTGAGATTAATAAAGTATTTTATCTAACTATGTATCTGTTCATCTCTCGACCCCTCACATTTATCCTGCGACCCCTCGCTGGGGTCTCGACCCTCAGATTGGGAACCACCGTGTATGTGTGTGTGTGTGATGATGATGAAGCTGCAGGTGGAGGTGAAGCAGCAGGAACAGGAAGTGAGCAGCTGAGGAAACTGGGCCACACACACACACATACAATGTACACACAGAGACGCAGGTTCGACTCCAGCCTGAAGCCCTGAGTGACATAAACACACACATACACACACACAGCTGCCTTGCTCAGCAGCACCTGGGCAGCTTCCTGCTAATGAGGGTAACCGCCTGTTAAAGCTATGTGACAGGGGGGCGTGGGGGGGCATATAACGGGATGTGTGCATGTGAATGGGGAGGAGGGTAACCCGGGTTATTTAACAGTAGATATAAACACTCAGCCTGACTTCTCTGTTCTTCATCACATGAAAACACGCTCAGTGTTTGGCTAACGAGCTAGCAGCCTGTTAGCTTCCCGCCTGTCTGACGGAGGCGGGTGGAAACAGCGCCGGTGACCGGGGCTCGGGTGTTTCTGACGGACACCGCGCCGCCGACCCGCCGGCCTGACTTCCCGGGGAGTTGTGTGGAAGTCACAGCGGCTCGGCGGCGCACAGAGAGCGGGCTAAGCTACAGCTAACGTCCGTCCCTGCGCTCCGGCTACAGCAGCAGCTAAAGTACAGACTTAGCAGTAAGTTGGTGACGTATTCCCGCTAACCCCGCTCCGCTGAGACAGGCCGGGGTAAAAATCAACGCACTTTTACTTCAATAAAACACACGACAGAAAAAGCTTGGCAGCGGTCGGAGGCGGCGGCAGCGGCGGCGCTTTAACGGAGGATAAAATGTAAAAACCTCACTTACAGTCTCTCCTCTCCGCTCTCCACGGCGGCCATTTTTATTTAAATAAATAATTTTATATTAAAAAAAAAGCCTCCAAACATCTCTGCTCCCTCCTGCTGCACCCCGCCCCCTCCGACTCCATTTCCAACCGCCGTCAGTGACTAAACACCGCGAGATCTGCACGAAGATGACTGCAGCGCAGCGCAGGGGCGGTGTAATACCGCGAGATGTGAACTCAGAGACGGTCATACTGAGACGTTCAGGACAGGCTCTGAAATCTGTAAAAATAACAACTACAAAATCTGTTTTTTACCCATAAAATTTTTAATGAGCACAAATAGTTGAAGGAAAACAACACAGTAAATATTGGCTCACCGGTACAGAATGAAAACATTAAAATCAGCAATGTTAATATAGTTAAATATGCTTAGATAAAACAATAAATATATAAAAACAATCAAATGTCCAAAATATAATGAACCGAAAATAAATTATGGCAGAAAAGCTATTTAAGTAGTATAGTGGTGTTTGTTGATACCTTCACCTGCTGCTGACCAACATTTACACTAAAAACGATACATTTAGGCTACAGAAAATAAAACATATAATAACAAATAATAAAACATATTTTTCTCAAAAGAGGGTTACAGTGTAACATTACAACATTGCATGAGAGTAATATACCTCACAGACTACAATATACTAATAATAATACTAATAATAATAAACTTTATTTATATACTTAGCACCTTTTAAACAGTCACAAAGGGTTTTGCAAAGAGAAAACAAAATTAAAACGAATAAAAAATAGAATAAAAAACTCAAAATACAATAAAATAATATAAAAACTGTAAAATAAACAAATAAAACCCATAGGCTAGTGGAAGTGGAACATAAAACCTAATGTATAACTTAATAATTAATATATAACTTTTATTTAACCAGGTAATCTCATTGAGAGATCTGTTTTGTGAGAGAAAACAAACAGAAGCAGATTCAGCATCGGACACAATCACAGACATTAAACAGACTTGAGGTTAAAAGGTAATTAACATTTTACATGTTTACATCCTCACTTCAAAACTCTTCAGTTTATGTTCAAACACTAACATGTATTCATACGGACAGCAATCTGCCAAATCATAACCACACTGAAATACATCTATATTCAACCAAAAAACAAGACTGAAAGTTTTCCTGCTGCATTTCTGCAACTTGTCCCCGTAAAATACACTGTAGTACGTTCTATAGAGAGACTGTATTTACACAATATACACATTTCTGACACTATCAGCCATTAAAAACTACATATACACAATAAAACAGTGATGTAACTTCACAGACAGCCATAAAAAAGATCCTCATGTGCTGCCTGTTGTTATTGTTTTTATCTCAGTGTGTCTGATTGACACGAGGTGTTGTGTTCATGTCTGCTGGAAGGATTTGCTTTTGTGTGTAAAATGAGCTGCTGTGTCCAGCAGTGTGTTGGTAAAGTGACTGTGAAGAGTTTTGAAGATGTGGACTCAGTACTGAAACATGTAGGGAACCAATCGTAAAACAAAAAAGAAAAAAACTAATAAAGGGAGTTTGTCAATTTTGGTGACATCAGCTGTGAGTCACACACACACACACACACACACACTGAACTAGCAGGGGATTCAGGCATTCCTCAATAAACCACAATCTCACATGATAATCAGTCTGGAAAAGGGAAGGAACGTATGTGTGTGTGTGTAATGGGAGAGTCCCTGTTGACAACACACTCACACTCATTTGTTTGTGTGTGTTGATGTGTGATGTCAGAGTACAGTAAGAATTTCACACTTGCCATACCTCAGTTGGAACAGGGAACTGAACAGTTTCAGTCAAAACTCAGAGAAAATCTTCTCTCACTACTTCCTTTAAAAAAATAACAGTCCGACATTTACTTCAACTAAGGAACCAAATTATATACATCAATACATAAACATACAGTATGCAGTACATTCTATTGAAACTATTTATCTCTGGATCCGGAGTCTGTAGAGGAAAAGGATGAAAGACTGAATGTCAGATAAGATAAACTTTATTGTCCCCTTAAGGATTTTTTTCTTGGTTTCAGTGTTGCTGCATCATATAGTATTAATCTGCAGACACACTTACACACGGTACTCAGCAGCATCTTTACAATCATTCAAACACACACGCAAAAAAAAAAAAAACAGGAAAAAAGAATGTAAAATAAATATTTACAGGTATTAAAAACAAACATGACATGAAATTGTCATTATCCTAATCAATCATCAGTCACCTGTTTTCAACATGTGAAAACAACAAGAAGAAGAAGCAGAACATGCAGCTCAGTCAACCTTTATTTAAACAGGGAGGTCCGATGTCTTTTGGACATTTAAACAAACATTAAAACTTAAAAATGCTAATAAGAGGCAGTGATACAGTGGTTAAAGGATAAGAACAAGAATAAACCAGCATTTACAATTTCGCAGAGGCCACAGTGATGTCTATAATGTATAATGTGCCACAGTAAGTCCAAAATGTTAAAATATTCAATTAACTGTCACATAAAATAAAGAAAAACAACAATTAATTAATCGATTAAAGTAATCGTTGCAGTTCTAATAACAACACCACAAATTAGATAGTTATCTACAGCATAATAGCCCAAGTCAGTGCACATAAATGTTCTTTATGTGCATTAATATTTATATATAATACTAATTATCGATAGTAATACCAATATTTATATCTATAGATACATAAAGAAGAAAAATAATTCTTAAAACGTTTCCAGTGCTTCCACTCACATTAATGAGTATAATATTTCTAAGGCTGCAACTAACGATTATTTTCATTATCGATTAATCTGTTGATTTTTTTCTCTATTAATTAATGAGTTGTTTGGTCTATAAAATGTCAAAAAAAAGTTGGTCACTATTTCCCAGACCCCAAGGTGATGTCCTCAAATGTCTTGTTTTTTCCACAACCCAAAGATAATTAGTTTAATATTATAGAAGACTAAAGAAACCAGAAAATATTCACTGAAGCTGAAATCAGAGAATTTGGAATGAGTTTTTCTTAAAAAATGACTCAAAACAATTAATCAATGATCAGAATCGACATAATCCATGATGATAATGTTAACATGTCAGATATTTCCTTTGAGAGATTGTCTACATTTGGTGTCAGATAAATGCTGGGATGGAGGTTTGAAAGCGGCTGTCACAGCTGTCAATCATGATGTCACACCCCCTTTTTTTTCTTCAAACTAATTAAAAACAAAGCTGAGCAGCAGGAAAATGAGCACTTGGACAAACAACAGTGTGATAAGAACCACTTAAAATGACAGAAAGCATCTTTGGGAAAAATGTATCTGTATACTTTTAGTTTGGCTCATGTCCCATCCTCTAACGTGAGGGGAATTTTCTGAAATGAAACATATTTGCATATTCATAGATTCTGGATTTTCTACTGCGGGGGAAGGTATAGATGTAATTTTAAGGATTTTAACAAGATAATTGAAGACACATATTAGTATTCAAAGTAGAGTATTTTATACACATCTTAAAACATGTCTGCAGGGAATCTTTAAGTATTTAATTTTTGTGCTTGTGATGAAATCATAACACAGGCTTTTATTTTTGAAGACATACAACCGGAAGCAGTGAGCTTGTAAACGCAGTGGGCGGAAGCGGCAGAGTAGCTGAGCTTCAATCAGAGTTTACTTCTCCATTAAAAGATGTCCAGAGGAGATTTCAGAGGACAGTTTCTGTACAACCTGCCAGCCTCCGTCCTCTGGGAGTTCTGCAAGGTCATGGACGGACTGTCAGACCTGGACTGGACCCGTTTCGGTGAGTAAGAACCAGAACTCAGACTATCTGCTAACTGCTAACGGCTAACATGAAGCTGGAGGAAGAATATGTCTGTCTGTGTATGGAAGAAGTATTCACATCTTTTACTTAAGTAAAAGTACACAAGTATTAGCAGCAAAACGTACTTAAAGTATTAAAATAAAAGTAGTGGTTTGGGCCCTCTGACTGATAACGTTAGCTTAAATTATTATCACTGGCAGCAGCTACAACAGCAACAAGCTGCTTACACACTCAAACTGTGGTCCGCGGACCCCCATGTGGGCCTTGAGGGGGTTCCAGAGGGTCTCCTGGAAAAAGGGGAATCATTTATTTTCACTATAATTTCATCCATAAGTAACACAATGACAGAAAGTGTGACTGTTTTGGTCATTGGTTTCATACATTTTCTGTAATAAAACATCTAAAAGCAAAAATCTTGTCAGATGATGGGGGACCCTGGGACAAAATCTTATCAAATGAGGGTCCTTGGTCTAATTTGTGTCAGTTTAGGGGTCCTTGACGTGAAAAAGTTTGAGAACCACTGATCTAATGATGTCATATATAATCAGTGGCGGACTCACTCGCTGTGTGAGGGACAGGGGCGAAAAAATATAAAGGGCACCTGATACATTCAGTGGGGCCCATCAGCAGAGAACAACGTGCATGTTTAGTAAAAAGACTACATTAACATTTTATAGGGTGATTCAGAATATAAGGAAAACAACACCACTGTATTAAAAAGTATGTTTATTTTATATTAAACATTTATTTTGCCAACATCTCTGTAACACCGTGTCCTAGCTGAATGTGATGCGAGCATCAGCGATAAAATCAGTTTGATTGCTTTGTTTTCTATTTGAATGTCCTAACTGGTCACGAGCAACGCAGCGCTGCACTGTGTGATGTAGCGCGCTATTTTGAGCTGAACTTTTATCGAATGCCCTGTTTCTATTTACTTTCTGTTGCTCGTGTTGAAAGCGCATCATGGACAAAGAACAGCTGATTCATTTAGTTGAAATGAAGAGTTATCTCTACGATACCTCCTCATTTCACTACAAAAACCTCAATAAGGTAGCAGCTGACTGGAGGGAGATTACCAGGGAGCTGGTTAAGTCTCTGGTTTCTGGTTAAGTTGCTGTTGGCTATATTGTCATTTCCAGTAAAGAAACATCTAAATATCACAATATAAAACATGTGTTTTCTGTTTAAAAAGTACAAATGTAGGATAGCAAGTACTCACCCATCTTTTACTTGAGTGGATACGTCTCCATTCTGATTTTGATAGCACAGCTGATTGGTACGTGGTTTGTTTACATGACGTAACAGAAGTGCATATTTAATGGATTTAATGTGGACAGAGAGCATCCGATGTTACGTGATGAGACGTGATAGTCGGGCGCTCGCTTGCTGTTAGGACACGGTGTAATAAAATACAGGGAACGGATAACATTTTAAATGTTTATTTCTCAAACACATCTGTAGTAATAACATGGAACTATTAAAATTTTGAGAATTAGCTGTTTTGAGTACTTTGTCAGGGAAGCTGAAATTAAAAGAGAATTCTTTTGGCCATGATGAGTTTGTAAATGTTAATGACCTCGTTATGGTCAGTCAGAAGATCTGAGAGCGTCTGTTTCTAAGCTGAGTCTTGATCAGCTTCAGTTTGGAGAATGATTGCTCGACTGATGCAGTTGTCAGCTTAGACTGCACTGACCCAAAGACAATAGAGCCGTTTAAAGGGTGTTTGGCTGAGCAAACTAGTGAGAAGCACTGTACCAAAACCAACTGAATGGAATAATGTCAGCTACAACAACTACAACATATTTTAAGGGGTCTTTAATTTTCTAATGGTCAGCCTACATAAAGGATACATTCATTTCTACCATGATGGCAAATTTACTCCATCATGAGGGCATCCTATAGGGCAAAGTACCTCATGTTTCATTGGAAAGGGACTTCACCATATTTTTCTTCCATACAGTGAGTGCACCCTATAGGGCATTCACCTCCAATTTCACCTCCTGTACCAACAATAAAACCTTCTGTAGCCAACTGGGTAGCCTTCTGTAGCCTATTTACTCTTTATTGTATTTAATATAAATGAATAATAAATGTAATACCTGAATACCAAATTCCAGAAATCCAAAATTAATTTAACGGCATAAATCTTGTAGACAATTGATTTTCCTAAAATATGTTTGGCTTGAACTTTTTTCTCTTCTTTGTCAGGAGCAGACAGCTGATGTTCCAGTTGTTTTTACCTACTTGTTCTCCTTTTCCTTTAACTTGTTCCTCACGTTGATTCACTTCACAGTTAACAAGGCCAAATGCTTGGGGTGGGCTCAGAAATACCAGCATGTCACAGTGGATGACTAGACAAAAGTCCTATTTACTGAAGAATAGCAGTGACAGGAGGGTGTATGTAAGGAGACAAACAGGAGGGAGAATGATACCGTAGTGTAGACCAACAGTAAAACATGGTGGTGGGAATATTCAAGTTTGGGGGTGTTTTGCCTTCTCTGGAGTTGGACACCTATACCGAACTGACTCCACCCTGACCGAGGAGAAGAACCACTCCATTCTTCAGAGACATGCCAAAGAAGACCAAGGAGTCCTGACTGTCATGGACTTTCCTCCACAGTCACCTGACCTCAACCCCATTGAACATATATGGGGGCATTTGAAGACTGAGAATGCCAAGCATTCTGTGTCACAAGATTTTTTTTTTTCAAATTTTGCTTTATTGGCATGACTGTCACAACAACAATATTGCCAAAGCATCAAGAATCAAAATCAAAATGAAACAAAATGAATATATAGAGCTTAATGACCTCTCAAAATTAAAAATACTCCTAGACCCAAAAATCAGCTTTTTCCAAATTGGGGACATGGCTTATATATATATATATATATATATATATATATATATCTCAACCTCGTCTGTCGAACAGTGACCACATATTGTGTTTTCTCTTGGTTGCAATGACTTTTTTTGTGTCGTCCTTTTTCCAATTTGTGGTCATTGAGACTGTGCTTGGTTAGAATCTGTCTCTGCTTTCTATCTCTGACAGGAGAGAGATTTTCTGCCAATTCATAATCTCTTTTTTGGGCCAGATGACATTCTGATCTACTTTGGCTTTTAGTTTCTTCTTTCCAATGTTCCAGATAAGTTTATTCATATTGCATTATAATTTGGTTTACTCTGATTGGTGTTTGGAAAGCAGCGTAGGTGTGAGACTGGTCAGAGTGTGTCTGAGGGGGGGCAGTTAGTCTCAGCACCAACTGACACAGGACGCCCTTTTCTGGGCTCAGCTCTTGGGTTTGAAGGGCTTTAGAAAGGAGGGTGTTTAGGGGGCTGGATTGTCAAATCATGCTGGGATAACATGGGTCCATTAGTCCATGCCAGCTCGAGTGCATGCTGTCATTAAAGCAAAAGGGGGACATACCAAATAATAGGATATCATTAAATTCATGTACATTTTTCAAAGATTCACCTTTTCACTCCTATTTTTAAGCTGATATTGTCATTTCTAATTAAAAAAATTAGTATCACATTTGAAACAAATGCAAAATAGAAGTATTTTGACTAGTGGTCTCAGACTTTTGGACCTCACTGTACATCATTCTGCACAGTGAAGATCAAACATCCAACTGTAGGAACAAGAAGAAAAACATATTTTTGAGTGGAGGGGGACTTCTTTTCAACAGTTGCTCTGAATATCATTTTGAAGCAGTGTTAGGAGAAGTGTGCATCATGAGGGGTAAGTGTCTGTCTGTGATGGTATATTTCAGACATATTTGCCTACGACCTGGCAGTGCATGAACGTGCAGTGAAGTTCTCAAGACTGCAAGTGTGGGTGTTGGGATGGACCCACTGTATCTGCTCAGGATAAACTGCTGCTTCATCTGAATGCTATGACACACTCAGTAGTCCTGCCATCATCCCTACTTAACTAACTCCATTAGTCTTTATATAATACTTAAGAAATCACATTGTATTTGCACTGATTGAGTAAACTTTTATTCAGTGTTGTGTAATCAACTGTAAATAGAGTATTATTTAAAATTCTGTCTGTCTGTCTGTCGTAGCCTCAGAGGTCCTTAGAGATCAGACTGCTGTGCGATTGGCTGAGAGGAGGCAGAGGCGGACTGACTGGGTGATGAACCAATGGGAGAGCAGGAATGGTCGTGTCGGGGAGCTGCTCGACCTGTTGGAGCGTCTCCAGCTGCTCCACCCCCGGGACCTCATCTTGGGCTGTGAGTTCACCTTTGACCTCTGACTTCTGACCCCTGACCTCTGACTTCTGACAAGAGGACATTTTACAAAAAGTTCTGTCTTTTAACAAATGATGTTTTTCTTTTTCTTTTTTTTTATAGTGAGAGAGAGACACATCTCTTTCTCTTTGTCTTCTTTTCAGTTATTAAACAACCCGGCTGTTGATCACAGCAGCACCAGTCAGCAGACTGCTGCAATGCTGTGTGTGTGTGGTGTGTTGTGACGCTCCTGTACTCATGTCTGCAGCGCTCAGAAAGTTCAGAACTGTTGAACCGAGCTGCTCTGACCTCTGACTGCAGTGACTGAAGCTCATTGTGCTGCAATTAAAGATGGAGAATAATGAATAAATGTTTCTGTATGAAACTACAGTATATGATAACACATCAGCAGCATCAGCCCCTTTGACAGGGGCTGCTCATGTCTGAATGTCTGAATAAACACTCTGAAATATTTGACAGCAGTCTGAACTGAAGTCTGTCAGATGAACATGAAGACCACAGCAGCAGCTCAAACATGTTTCACAACACATTTATTATCTCAATCTTCATATCTGATGCACAAAGAAAATCAAACCACTTTAATAAACTATGAAAGTGACTACTACTACAGGTAAAACATGACACTCATATTCACTCTCAGAGTGAATAATATATTTACCCTAATCAAAGGTAAAGTGTATTGAAGAAAAAACAACTTTATTAGAAACGTTTCTGCTGAACAACAGACATGTCAGAAACATCTCCTGTGGACATTTAAACTAAGCAGCAGCTGCCACATCGTGAGTCTGAAGTAGCTTAAAGTGCCACAGACAGCCCCTCTAATAAGTGTGCTGGTGGTCATTTTGGAAATTATTGCTCCTGCTAATAAGATTCGAAGACTTATAGTAACTTTGATGTCTGTTGTGTGGGCATTGATTGGCAGCTGTGATTGACAGTTGGTTCACCTGCTGCTCTCCCCGACTGCGGGACTCACACTGAGTCAGACTGTTTTTGCAATATTTCACTACATTCAATGTTACTTGATTATGATACCCAAGTATGACAGACCAAGTGTGCAGCACTCGGTGTTCCCAGTAAGCTAGTGTTAGCTTGGGTTTGAGGTAGCGGGGCGTGTTTCCAGAGCGTGAAAGGCAACACCCCACACTCCTTATTTGGAAGGTCCTGGCTCCCGTCACACCTCACTACGTTCATCTTTATATACACTCTATGATTTAAACAAGTCAATCAGTCACAGCGTGTGGACAGGAAGGGTCAGCTGATTATTCAAACTGAATCTGCCTCTCTGTCTGTCTGCAGTTGCGTCCAGTATGAGGTCTTCCACTCCTCCTCCTGCTCCTCCTCCCCCGCCTGACTCTTTGTCTCAGTTCAACCCTCCTCCCAAATCATCTGTGCCCCCGCCCACTCTGATCACCTGCAAACTCAGCACGACAGGTAACAACACACAAACACAGACACACACAGACACACACATCTGTACCTCTATCCTTGTGAGAACATAATGCATTAATAATTAATTAATTAATGCCAAACTGAACCTGAACAGAATTCTTTTTTTTTTTTTTTTTTGTGACCCAACTTTTTTAAAATTTATTTTTACACAAAAGGAATTGTCATACAAAGAAAAACAAGATATATCAGCATCTCTGTTCAGGGTCTTCACATTACCGGAAATCAACAGTATGATCTGAACTATTACGAATTTCTCTGGGGAAGGTGATGTGTGAAAACCACAGCACATCTTACACAATTACATCAGCGTGTTTCCAACCTGCAAAAGAAATTTGTCCACACTTCTGATAGTCTTTTTGTTCTCTGTGTCTTTATGGCTTTCCTTTATAAATTATTTTTACTAGCTGACCTGCTGTTCAGGGTTTCTCAAGAATAAACAGACATTAGCAGAGAAACTGAAGGCTTTATCACAGACTTTGATCACAGTTTAGTTTTAGTGAGGGGTCAGCTGCTGACTGATTAATGTTTAAAGATAAAAGTAAACTACAGAAGCTCGACTGCCCTGCTGTTATTATCAATTAAAACTGCACTTTCACTTTTTACTCGAGTATTTTTTTTGGGCCAGTAATCTACTTTTAACTTTAACTGCCATTTATACCTTCGTTATAACTAGTCTGTTATCTACTATGCATTTTGCTACATTAACCAAAATGAGCTGTCATCCAAGCTGCGTACGCACGGTTACGGAGGAGAGCTTTAACCGGTCTCCCTTGCGGTACAAAGAGACATGCGCTTGTGCCATATATTAATATTAATGAGCTGGACAAATGCAAAAATTGAGAAAATCAGGCAAATTGTTCTACTAATGTAACTCAAATCCAGTAATTGCACACTATACCGCTGGTGGCCATGTTGGAAAGCAGCCTGCATCACCCTTTCACGAGCCAGCAGAAATACTTTAACTTTCTATTAATGGCGTATTAAAAGCGTATTTAGTCTATGCAGAACAAATGTAGGCTACAAACTGTACACTTAATTTTAAATTTACATACTTATTTTTCTTAAAAATATGACACATAGTATGTGAATGTGACCCACATGAATGAAATTATGATAAGAAAATGATGTGTTCCATATTCATTAGATAAAGGAGGAGGAAGACCACTACCCAGACCTGCCCCGCCCCCCTCCAGTCTGCAGTCTGACCTACACCAACCCCCCAAGGTAATACACATACAGTAGTCAATAAATAAACAATAATTAGCACAAATGGGTCATTTCACAAATTCATAAAATCTACTACTACTACTACTAATAATAATAATGATGATGTTGATAATAGTTATAATTACAATGATAATATTATAATAATGATGATAATAATAATATGATGATGTCATCCCTCCAGACCCCCCCAGTGGTGGCAGAGGTGTGTGATGGTGGTGGCAGCGGACCCATGTGCTGGTTGTATGAAGAGGTGTATGCTGGGACGGAGGGGTTCTCCCCTGCCCGGCAGGTGGGGGAGGGGGGGTTTGGAGTTGTGTACAGAGCAACTCTGAGGAACACTGACTGCGCCGTCAAGAGACTCAAACAGGTCAGCCAATCACAGCACAGATCAGACATGACTCATTGTGACTGGGTGAAGCCAAACATATGAGAGAGGAAAAAAAAGTATTTCTGTTAAAGATGAACTGATGTGATACACAAGATGGTTATCAGAGCTGATAATCTGATCATAGATCAGCCACATGTGACTGATCCATAAATACAGTATATTAATCAGTGATCTGCTCCACACAGCGAGCTTTACTGGTTTTATATCTGGGAGAAACAGTGCTGATATCAGATCAGTTATCACTATCAGCAGAGAAACTTTCTGTTTTTTGTTTTTTTTGTTTAGTTTTTTTTGTGAAACACTTTGAAACGATTTAAGTAGTCTTTTCAACTGATCTGTGTTGTTGTCGTTGTTGTTGTAGGACTGTCCGTTTGACAGGACTCTGCTGAAGGAGAGCTTCCACACTGAAGTGGAGAAACTCTCAAAGTGAGTATCATCACAGAGCATCAGCTGAGTGAGAGCTCGCTCACAGCAGAATTTATAAAAACACAAATTTCAGCCCAAAATCTGTTCAAACACACAGTTCACCCTGTTGGCCAATAACAAACCTGTGAGTGAACGGAGAGCTGGAGAATACAAAGTTAACATAGCTTATTATCTGTGTGTTTTATTGAAGCTCCTCTGAGTTTAAACTGCTTCACAACAGAGATGCAGTCAGTAGATGATACAGTTTTAGTGAAATGTTTTAACTTATTGTCCAGTTGGTGATTAGCAAGCGGCTAGCTCCGGGTCTGAAAAGTGAAGCCGACGTGGAAGTGCCTTAAACCTGCTTTCTCTCTAATGGCCAGCAGGGGGCGACTCCACTGGCTCCAAAAAAGTCCAATTCTATGGAAATCTAAGAGAAAATGACCCTACGTCTCACTTGATTTATTACCTCAGTTTCCT
Source organism: Scomberomorus guttatus (assembly GCA_038419695.1). Lineage (NCBI taxonomy): Eukaryota > Metazoa > Chordata > Actinopteri > Scombriformes > Scombridae > Scomberomorus > Scomberomorus guttatus. The sequence continues at coordinate 32,412,973 of CM076449.1, read as the reverse complement.
AATGTGTTTATGGTCTCAATTGCTAATTTCAAGTCTTCTTTAATACATCATGATGTTCATTTAGTAAATTATGGTTGAATTTAGAGTAAAATAGATGATAAAGCAGGGTATGCTTTAGGGTGGGGCTACCTTGTGATTGCCAAGTCGCTACCACGGCGGTATGTGAGGTGCTGTAGTTGGACCCTGGGGAGCTACTCCCCAGCTCCTCACCTCCTCTTGTCCAAATATGGTCACTTCTCATCACTTCTGGCTCCAAAAAAACATGATGGCGACGGTCAAAATGCCAAACGTGAGGCTTCAAATGGGAGCCCACAAACCTATGGGTGACGTCACGGTGGCTACATCCATTATTTTTATACAGTCTATGGTGACTAGCAACACTAATTACTGGGTAGCATCACCAAACTAAAACCTTATTAAATTCTTATACATTCTTATGTATTCATATTCTTATATTCAGTATTCAAACAACAGCAAATAAATGCAAAAACAGTAAATAAAATCCAGGTAAAAACACCTGAAATAAAATTGTTCACATGATAAATACAGTAATAATGAACTATAATGTGATACTCTGATATCACTCTGTTTAGCAACAATACTGTTTTTATTCACCTATAAACTCCTGAAGCTTCTTCATTGCTGTTCTTTCTATTACTGTGAAGTTTCTGTCAGGGAAACTCAACACTTCCTGCACAAAGTTTCACTGTAAAAACCTACCAAGTGTTTGTGCTCTTCAGGTTCAGACATCCGAACATCGTAGATCTGCTGGGTTTCAGTAAAGGACAAGGATCAGTGTGTCTAATCTACAGCTACATGGAGAACAGATCACTAGAGGACCAACTACACAATGTAACACACACACACACACACACACACACACACTCCGTATGTTGTCAGATGTTATACATTTTTTTAACCTGATATGACATATGTATTTCTGTGTGTGTGTGTGTGTGTGTGTGTGTGTGTGTGTAGGAGTGTGGCGCCCTCTCCTGGTCTCAGAGGGTTGGTATTGTTAAAGGAGCATCAACAGCTCTGCAGTTCCTCCACTCGCCTCCTGACGGTCACAACCCTGTCATCCATGGAGACGTGAAGAGGTCAACATCTCATTACATCACATCACAACATGACATCACATCTCCTGCTCTGCTTCATGCTCTCTAAATGTCTCCTGTAAACAGCCAGTTTGCAGCAGGACCTCAGTATCTCTGTCTTCTGTGTATCTGTGTTGCAGTTCAAACATCCTGTTGGACTGCAACCTGGTGGCGAAGCTGGCAGATTTCGGTCTGGCTCGGTTTGTGTCTCGCCCCTCATCAGGGCGCTCAGCATCTCAGACGACGACGGTCGGTAGAACGGAGACGGTGAGAGGAACGCTGGCGTACCTGCCTGATGAATACGTGAGGAATGGAGAGCTGGGAACCGCCGTGGACGTCTACAGCTTTGGAGTGGTGAGACATTGCAGGGGCTGATGGGAATTGTAGTCTGTTAGTTTATCAAAGGCTTAAGCCCCATTCAGACAGGGTGGACATCACCCATGGTGAAATGACAGGATATGGTCTGCAGGACAAAGCCAAAACAGAGAGCTAAAAGCCTCCCCAGGGGGGCAACAGAGGGTTATAAGTGGGGCAAAGATAAAGATTAAATTTAGCTTTAATCACATTGAACGACAGACTTTGGCTGATGTGAGTTTGTTTGGTTTTCAGGCACTTCCATTTTTATTAAATATGATTGTATATCAGAGCTTTGAGCAAAATCTAAGTTTTCCTGTGGTTATTACAACCTGGAGGTGAACACTGTTTACAAGATGTCTCCGACATGACCTGTAGCTCCCTCCAGTAACCACGAGCACAACTGTTCTTTGGTTTGACTGATGGTTTATTTCAAAGTTCACCAGATCAGGATCATCCAGAATTGTCCCATCGTGAAAACTATCAAATAAATAGATAAACATAAAGGAAATGAACGTAAATCTTAATAATATATTCCTTGTCTTGTTTTCTTGTCCTTGCATTAACAGATTCTTGGATATCTGCCTAAATATACACAGCTAACATTCATGTAAATGTACTGTAGTTGCACTGTACAAAGACACATATTCATTTGTTGCATACTTAACATATAAAATAACAAAGAAAGGAAATATGTTTGCTTACTGTGCACAGTACTTCACATTAAATGCTACTTTAATTTCTGACATTGATAACAAACACAACAACAATCCAATTTGACACTAGAAACTCAGTAATTTAGCTAACATTGAACTCATTGGCTGCTTGTTACAGAAGGGAGGAAAATGTTCTTAATTTCGTCATATTTCTTAAGTGCATCATATCACCGTCATCTTGTTGCTTGTGAAGAATAAAGACGCAAAAACTGTAAATATTACACTAACATATATGATGTAATGATTTCCTGTCAGTGACAGTAAGTACCCATCCCTGATGATGTCATCAATCTGTCATCATTTTATAAAAATTTGTTGTCTAAATGATTTCAAGCAAATTGTAGTTGAAAGCTAAAAATAGTTACTGAGGTTTCTGTTGAAAAGTTTGTCTTAAACATCAGTTGGAAAATTTTATATGTAATATGACACTTAACGTGTGTGTGCGTGTGTGCATGTTTCAGGTGTTGTTGGAGGTCCTGACTGGTCGTCGAGCTATGGAGAGAGACGCAAAGTCACGAGAGACGTACCTGGTTAGAACCCTCACACACTGACACACAGTTTAGAAGTTTAACAGGGTTCAATAACAGTCAGAACAATAAGTGAAACGTTCATGTGACGTTTGGGGCGGTGAGTCTTTAATGATGTTCTGGTTCTGGTTCTGTAGAAGAATCTGGTGGACGATGTTCAGGACAGTCCAAATGGTTCAGCAACGTGGAGGAACCAGCTGGACCGCCGGCTGATCTCAGGTCAGTATTGTGTGTTTTTATACTGGTGTTATGTGTCTTATCTGTTCTCTGCAGCTGTTGTAGTAATGGTGTGTCAGCAGGGGGCGTTGAAGAGCCTGCTCACTATATGGAGATGGTGGCTCTGGCCTGCAAGTGTCTGGACAGGAAGAGGAAGAAGAGACCATCCATGACTGAGGTCAGACACACTGTTGGTTTGTTTTGAAGCATGATGTCTGTCTGTCCAGAGACACATCTTCATAAACTACCTCTCAGATTTTAAACACAATATCTGCCAATATTTCTGCTCCCCAGAGGATAAACCCTTCAGATTGAACTTTCCTGTAGCGTCACCTTCAGGACAAACTTTACATTTTTATCTCCACTATAATTGGCCCCACAGCCAAAATATTTGTCCCCTGATGAAAGCTGAAGTTTTGACTTTCATAGTTTTTCACAAATCTGCTGTAGATAACAAAATAAATCCCAGTGAATATCAGCTTGTTCCACAGCAGGAGAGGCATTAAAACCGTGGTGCACCCTGCTGTTTGAACTCTGTGTGCTTCTGAAATTAAGTCTAATAAACCCACCAGAAATTACATTTTAATGTGTGAATTCCAACACTGTTATAATTCCACAACTTTAGCCTGTTGGACCACATTTCTTCACAAACATAAACGGGTGGCAGTCCAACAGAAATGCATTTTTTTTTTTTTTCTTTGAATCAACCATAATGAAGCGGCTGTTGTTTATCATGTGTGGATAACCAATAAAGTATGTCTCTAGTCTCATAGTGACACACAGAACATATATTCATCATGCATGAGTCATTTTTAGACAAATGGGGATTAAAATAAACTCTCTCAGCCCTCACTGATAAAAAAATATGACATCAGATATCTATCTTAAACTGTCAGATTGGTGTCAATCGGTATGAAAGTCAGGACATAATTACAATTCAAAAGTCAAGTTTGCAATTTAATTTTTAAGTTAAGGTTGCAAATTGTGTGAAAGTTTGAAAATGAAAATAGATTGTTATGGCTAAATGTACACCAATAATCAATTTAATTTTAATTGTCATTTTGGATGATGAAACAGTTGTTTCCATTATTGATTTTTCTCTCAATTATTTTCTTGACTATTTGTTTGGTCTATAAAATGTCCAAAAATGGTGAAAATGTCGATCAGTGCTTCCCAAAGCCCGTGGTAAAGTCCTCAATCGTCTTCTTTTGTCCCGACCAACAGTGCATAACCCAAAGATATTCAGTTTACTGGTAATAGGACTAAAAAAAACAGAAAATATTAGAATTTGGACCTTTTTTTTTCTTAAAAAATTACCCAAAATTATTAATCACTTATCAAAATAGTTGATGAGTAATTTTTAGTCAACTAATCGTGGCAGCAATGTAACTGAAATTTCACTGAAATTCAGTTACATTGCTGGTAAGACTCAAACAAATGACCAGGATGTTGTTTGTTCATATTGTGGCTATTGTGATAGTCTGGTTAATTTAAATGTGTGTAACAAACAAGACCTGAGTGCAGATAGAACCAGGAGTTAAAGAGGTCCGGAGTTCCTCAGGGCTCCTGTTTGGATCCTCCTCTGTTCCTCACCTTGACGTTCTCCTCACAGGTGTTTGACATAGTTCAGGACATCAACAACATGGTGAAGAAGACCTTCTCCAGCCCCCTTCCCCTGCCCCACCCTCATCATCACCTACACTCCCAGCCCTTCCCCAGACCCCCCCGCTCCCTGGACTCCAGTGTGGGAGCTCTGTCCCACCAGCTGTCCACACTGGGACCTCTGGAGGACACCCACCAGCTCCCCAAGTCCTCCTGCTGCCTTGCCCCTCCTCACCCGCTCCACTCCTCCGCCTCCCTCCCCCCCACCTCCTCCTCCTCATTTGTTGGCCCATGTGAAACCGATGAGAGTCGAGGTTTCTCCCAGTACGACCTTCGCTCCCCGTTCTCCCAGTTCAGATCTAATGAGGCCAGCTGCAGGTCTCTGTCCCCGTCCACCAGAGACCAGTATCACAGTCCAGCTGGGCCCTCAGAGTCCCGGGTCAGCCAGCCTTCTGTGCCCACTGAGGACCAGTACAACTTCCCTCCCCAGCCCAGCAGCCCAAGTGACAGGATGGGAACCGGGGCCCTCACAGGAGCCCCCAGCGGCCCTCAGCAGGGTGTCACACCAGAACCAGACAGTACAGGACAGAGGACAGCAGGGCTCTACAGCGCCCGAGATTGTCTCTCTCCTGCGGGGTCTCTGCAGTCGTCGTCCCCGGGGCCCTCAGGTAATATTACAGTTTAAAAGGTTTAAAGGGTCAGACCGTGATTTATTCAGTGTTAGTTTACTGATGATGAGGGCAATGTTCTTCAGATGTGGTTTTACTAATTCAGGCTAACATGCGGTTGTCAGGCTAAAATAATCCTGTGAATACTCATCCAGATAATTTGGTTCTTTGAAGGCAGTTTGAGGATTGATTTGTTATCTCAAATCACGAAGGCAAAATGAGTAGAGAGTTGAAACCATGTTCAGCATTCATATGACTGAGTGCTGCTGAAATGAAACAGGTGTGTTGAGAACCCTCCCAGCATGCACTGGGACAATAGATGCTCTATATTGTGCTCCACAGTGTTTCTACTGTTTCCACACACTTGTTTAGGTGAGTTTATGTTGTTTTACTCAGAGTATCCCAAACTAAATTTAAATGAATAAAATTAGTGTACAAACCTTTAATTAGTTGTATATTTTTTCATGTATGAGGTACAGGTAACTCTCCTTTTATTAAAAAAAATTAAATTGTGATAATTACACCAATAAATCATAATCATTTGTCAATAACCTGCATGTTCTCATGTAAAATCATAAGTATATCAATATTCTTTCATTTTAAATGAAAAAAGCGAGTCATTTGTATCTGAAAATTAGCTCATGTTTGGGGTTCACCCTAAAACGTCTTGGTCATGATCCAGCTAACTGCCCATAAGAAACACTACAGCAGGTTTGGGCTTAAGGACTTGTTGCTGTGACAACAGTTCCAGATTAATTTTAAGCAGCTTCGAACGGCCTAAAAATCCAGACTCATGTCAAGTCGTCAACAATTTAATCTGGATAACTCATACGAAGAACGGGGCCCAGAGCTGCTGACAGTTACAATCCCACAACACCTTCATTCTGCACTTTACTGAGTCAAATCTCTTCCTCCATGTTGACCTGATAAATTCATCATAAAGTCAATTTCCACAGCATTAATCATCAGTACAGCAAGCGTCATATCAGGTGTTCACTTTGCCTTTTTCCCTGAGCAATTTTAAACTATCACGAATGAAACTCAACACTTCCTCCAGAATTTTCACATTAATAGTCTTGCAGCTTTCCCTCTATATGTAGGCAAGAAAAAACATCAGGAAGTGTTGAGTTTTGTCTGAGGTTTTGCTGTCAAGTTTCTGCACGCTGTAAAAATCTTCATGTTAGAAAGCAACTTTTATCAATTACAGAGTCTGTAAAATCTTATTTTCTTAAAAGCAGTGGAAAAATCTGTTACCGTGCTGTTTTGTTAGCTGCCACTAAATTCTTCACACTGCACCTCTAAGAAAATAAGACTTTCTGAGCCATGAGCTACTAGGTGTAAATTACATGTCAAAATAGAGATTGACTCCAGTTAACCCAGAATCTGCCCTGCCTGCATTGGAAGGAGACTGATCTAAAAGCTGACGGATGATTTAAAAAATAGAAGAAAGATCAGCAGGTGTATTTAACAGGTTAAAACAAAAACCACCAGTCTGATCTGAAGTTGAGGTGAAGTTGAGGTGAGATCCATCAGATTTGCGGGTTTTTATTGTACTTCTGTCTGTCTGTCACCAGTTGTCATGAATCCCAGTAAGCAGCGATTTCTGGAAAAGAAAACTCTGTACGAAGAGGGAAGGATTCAGACTCCTGAGCTGCTGTCCTCTGATGACCTCTGTACGTAACGACACACTGAGATATTTTATCTCCATTTATCTTCAGTCTCAGATTGTAATTTATCTTATTTCATCCAGTTTTAACTCACCTCTTCATTTTATCATGTTATATTTTATGTTGTATTTGATCTCACATCTCATTTTATCTAATTATCTCATTATTTTCTTATCTTATTTGATCATGCCTCATTTCATATCTCATGCTTAGTTGTATGTCATTTCATTTTACCTCAAACCAGAATCACATATCTTATTTTATTTAGTTACTTCTTCTTACCTCATTTTATCATGTAGTTTCATCTCATGTTATGTCCACATCTCTTTTTCTCACGTCTCATTTTAAATCCTTGTATCTCATTGTATCTTATGTCACTTTATCCCATTTCATCTTATATCTTCTTCAATTCCATCTCACATCTTTTTATCTTGTATCATTTTATCTCGTCAGTTTTATGCCACATCACATCTCATTTTATCTCGTCAACTCATATCTCACAGTCTTTTGTTCCAGCTCGATTTATCATCTCATCTTGTATCTCATCCCATCTCACATCTCGTCTCGTCTACTCTCATATTTTATTTGTTTATTTTATCTCATTTCATCTCACTATTAACTTTTTTCTTGTCTCATTTCATACCTCCCTTCAATCTCATCACATTTTGTCATATCATATCTTATCTTGTTCCATTTCATCCAATGTCACATCTTGTTTTTATCTGACCTCGTCACATCTCAACTCCTCATATCTCACAGTATGTTGTTCCAGCTCGATTTATCATCTCATCTTGTATCTCATCTCATCTCACATTTCATTTTCTCATCTCATCTCATCTGTCATTCACATATATCCCATCTTGCATCTGATTTTATCTTATTTCTTTAAATATTTTTTTCAGTTTCACCCAGTCTCACATCGTTTTTATCTCACCTCATCTCATTTTACTTGTCATCTCTCATTCAGTTTTATGCTGCCTCGCATCTAATTTTCTCATGTTTCATGTCTTCATATTTCCTCATTCTCCTCATATCTCATGGTATTTTGTTGTGACTGAAGTTATCACCTCATCTTGTATCTCATCGCATCTCATCTCATCTCATCTCATGTGTTGTATCAGATGGATCGAGGAGTTCTGAGGATTTCAGAGAACCAGAAGAGAGTGACGAGCTGGATTACCTTCCTGCTAAACACCACTGACTGACTGCTTCTACTGACTGGTTTGACTGCAGGACCAGTCTGCACAGAGCTGAGTCATGTGAGGGAAACTATTTCTACGTGACCAAAGATGAACTGTTTCAAAGTCTGATCAACTGCACTCAGATAGAGCTGTGGGCTCTTTACGACCTTTATCACCATGTTTGTAGAATAAACTGCGGGTTGTCGACAGTGCAGGCGCTGCAGCTGCACCTGTGTCACAGATTTCAGCTATTTGTTGAATCCGTTAAATGTTTTATGGTTTGATATTCTCTGTAGACATTCCAGCAGTGCCACTGCTCTAAAAAGCTGGCGTTTTAAGACCAGGTAGTTTCACTCTAGTCAAACGTCTGCCTCTTCACCACAGTGCTGTCTCACTTATCTGTGCGTTAGTGTGAAGAGTTGTTGAAAGAACATATGAAGCAGCACAAACCTTTCACTACGCTGAAAATCAGCAGGTTTCAACAAATCAATCATGCAGAAATCATACTGAAATCACAGCAGCACTCGCACACCAAAGATTTACAGCAGCAGAGGAATACATAAAGGTACGACAATGTCATCAAAACTGCAATGACATTATATTTTTATCTTTGCCTGGTGGATTGAAAACAATGTTATCTACAACTATTTATTGATATCTATTTACTTGTTTTTTCACAGAGAAATATGTTATGATTCGTAATTCCTTGTCAGTGCTAAAATACCAAATATACAATATTTAAATGTGCCTGTGTTTTGTCCTGTTCGCTTTGACACAAAGTCATAACTTTTATATTGATGTTTAACAACTTTTTGTAAACTTGATTTTATGTGCCTTAATGCACACTTGTGAAGTTTTGCCCTTCCCCTTGATTCAAGATATATGAACAAATTTATTAATGTGGAACTGTTATAGAACACATGAAAATGATGACGTGTTACTTGTGTAAAAGCTGTATTTAACATAAATCACAGACATGTGAAGGAGAAAGAACGAAGAAAAAGAAACTTAAAATGAAATAAAAAATGTCCAGAAGTATTTCAGTAACAATTTAGAGAAAGATTTCAACTGAATAAAAGTTTTTTTCTTTTTTTCTTTTACAGAGATAACATAAATGCCCACATCAGTAATAAAAATTCTTAATATTGTCTTATGAATTAATAATTTACTGACAATAATGTAAAGATTTTCCACCAATCTTTGGGGTGACAGGGATATTATACAAATAATCCTGCCTTGCAGACGCGTGCTGTGTGTCTTAAATAATCACCTCTAGTTTGGTTCTGTGAAGGATTATGATGCTGCCTGTGTCACGTTCAGTCTAACACCTAAACATACCTGCAGAATTTAGGACATCACAACTAGTTTGGAGCCAGTTGTGGTGCAGTATGCATCTTACACGAGTGTGATGTGGACACTTGAAGTCTAAAGTGCACATAGACTAAGAAAGGACTTTATAGTGAAGTAAGAGACGTCTTGTATTTGAAATCAACAATATTTATGTATTCTGGATTTTTACATGAAGGAGAAGGAGGAGATGATAGTTTAAGGATTTTTAATAAGGCATTTTTTGTGGAGAAACCATATCAGACACAAACTATTATTCAGAGAGAGATAACGGAAACTGTTAAACTGTTAAACTGATATTCTCGTCATAAATTTCCAAAATGGACAAAAACTGCATTGTTGAGCAAACACATTGACTATATATACAGTCTATGAGCAGATAGGAGAACTGTCATTCATTTGTTTACTTAAACAAACTTTGCAAACTGCTTTTTGCCAGAAACTGTATTTCGGTGGTCTAATGACCTGATAGATATATTATCTCTTATTAACAGCAACTTTCCTAAGAAAGAAAGATATTGAAGTTTTCAAAGCACTGCGGCTCTGTTCCTTATTGACTGAACTAAAATAAACAAACAATATATTTGACTCTGGGCTAACATTAGCTGACAGGACAGTCTGACATTTCATTTATTTAGCATTAAACAGGATGCGACTGTATCGTGATTTACTGTATGAGGTCAGTGGTGGAAAGTAACTAAGTACATTTACTCAGGTACTGTACTTAAGTACAATTTTGAGGTACTTGTACTTTACTTGAGTATTTCCATGTGATGCTACTTTATACTTCCACTCCACTACATTTCAGAGGGAAATGTTGTACTTTCTACTCCACTACATTTATTTGACAGCTTTAGTTACTTTTCAGATGAAGATTTGACACAATGGATAATATAACAAGCTTTTAAAATACAACACATTGTTAAAGATGAAACCAGTGGTTTCCAACCTTTTTGGCTTTTGACGTCTTACAAAAAGCAGTGTGTAGTCGGGGTCACATTTCAGATGTCTATGAGTTGTTAACAGCTCCACCAAATAGTGATTTTTCCCTCTAAACTTCTCACATGGTTTCATTTCAATAAATGTTCAAATGATCCAATATTTCAGCAAAAATCAAAGATTAGAGAAAAAGTCCAAAAACAGAAAACAGATTCAGAACTTTTTTTCAAAGCTCCACCTCCAGCAGCTACAACAGTAACATGCTGCTTACACACTGATGCTTCAGTATTAATAATCTAATGATGTCATATATAATAATATATCAGTCAGAGGGACCACACCACTACTTTTACTGCAATACTTTAACTACATCAAGCTCATAATACTTATGTACTTTTACTTAAGTAGGATTTTTCATGCAGGACTTTTACTTGTACTGAGTATTTGTACATTGCTGTATTGGTATTTTTACTACAGTAAGGGATTTTGCTGTATGTTGTGTTGCCTCCCTCTGCTGGATCAGCTGTTAGCTTCTCTTGCTGCCATTTTCAGCAGCTCTGTTGTGTTTTGTTTGGTTGCTGTTAGCAGCAAGATGGCGGCTCCCATCCCGGCGCTCAGACCCGCTGCTCTGCATATTTAACAGCAGCTTGCAGTCTGCACAGTACTCTCTTACACTGGTGCATGCAGCAGCCGTGCAGCACAGTCAGCTGCAGCTGGATATGCGTTTCTGTTTCAGCTGGTGTCTGATTGTTAGCCTGAGCAGCTACCGGACTGTCCGCAGCCCTCACTGGGCTAGCTGACACCACACTGACTCTCTCTGACTGGATCACCGGAGAATGTTTATTATTCACTCTGTGTAATAAAACCCACTGAATCTGTGGCAGACAGCCGATTACTGCCCGTTAGTAAACGCTAGGTCGCTACACAGCCGGTGTGTGTGTGTGTATCAAATTAGCCGGCTAGTTAGCTTCAGGAGCTAATTAGCGGGCTAATGCTAATCCCGACTTTTTGACGCATCTCTCGGTTAAATTTGGACTTTTTCTCGCTCGTCGAGGAGCCAGCGGTCATGGCAGCCGAGCCCGCGGTGTTGCAGCCCCGCTGGAAGCGCGTGGTGGGCTGGACCGGGCCGGTGCCGCGGCCCCGGCACGGACACCGGGCCGTGGCTATCAAGGAGCTGATGGTTGTGTTCGGCGGGGGGAATGAGGGAATCGTGGACGAGCTGCACGTCTACAACACAGGTAGTTTCTGTTCATAATATCTATAGTTTTAACCGGTATAATCGTGTTATATTACAAAGAGTTAAACTAACTTTGTGTTTTTATTTTGTTGTGTTTATGGGTTTGAAACTGATGCGGCTGGTTGTGAATCCAGTGTGTTTAGTTGGAGGTTTAGCCTGCTAGGCTAGGCTAGCCGTAGCCCTGCATGCTAACAGGATTAGCTTCTAGCTAGCGGAGCGACTCTCAGACGAAATGGCGCCTTTTTACTGAAAACACTAATGTCGTCACGCGGACACGCCCCTCTGCTGCAGCAGGATGAAGACAACATGGAGACGGTCAAAAAACATTTAAAGACCCCCCCCCCTCCAGACATGTACATAAAATACACTACTTTGAATAATAATTGGTGTTTGATATAATTTTTCCACCAAAAGAGTTCAATTATCTTGTTAAAATCTTTAACAGTACATCTACTCCAACCTACCTCATTAAAAAATTCAGAATCTATGAATATGTAAATATATTTCATTTGGGATTTAACTGCTAGACAGAAGATGTCTCCTACTTTACTGTAAAGGCCATTCTCAGTGTTTGTGCAATGGAGGCTTCAAGTATCCACATCACATTTGATTATTGGACCGGGATTGGCTCCAAAACTAGTTGTGATGTCCTAAATTCTGCAGGTATGTTTAGGTGTTAAACTGAGATTTAAGGTGAGCACAGAGAAACTTTCCCCTTTAAGCAGAATAATGTGAAGCAAGCAGCATCATAATCCTTCACAGAACCAAACTAGAGATGATTATTTAAGATACACAGCGTGCGTCTGCAAGGGAGGATTATTTGTATAATATCCCTGACACCCCAAAAATTGGTGGAAAATCTTTACATTATTGACAGTAAATTATTCATTCATTAGACAAGTTGTCTCCACATAAGACAGTATTAAGAATTTTTATTACTGATGTGGACATTTATGTTATCTCTAAAAAAAAAAAAAACTTTTATTCAGCAGGAATCTTCCTCTGGATTGTTACAGAAATACTTATGGACATTTTTTAAATTTTTATTTTGGTTTCTTTTTCTTTGGTTTCTTGTTCTTTCTCCTTTACATGTCTGACTGTGATCAACTAATTTATTAATCAACCAATTATTGCAGCTCTGCATCATATATCACTCATATGTGACTGATCCACATTAAAACAATTTAATTGTATAATTTTAGCTTTCACTTACATTCATAAAGTTTTTATCTCCACAGTGTCTCTGACCTCATGTTACCTTATATAATAATACTCTCAATCAGTTCCACACAGTGAGCTTTACAGAGTTTACATTTTGAAATAAATATCACTTACATCAGATCAGTTGGCTGTATCAGCAGATACTCTGAGCTGAGGTATCAGCATTTCTATTCAGAGAGAAGTTGGGTCAGTCAGTGCATCCCTAAATAAAGTAGTTAAAATTAGCTTCCTTGCCACTACCTACAGCTGCTCACTTGTTAATTAATCTGTTGTAATATAGTGTATGATAATATAAGTAGACATTCAGTCATATAACTACTAGTACTTGTACTTTTTGTACTTAAGGTACATTTCACTGAATAAATGTATTTATTTTAACTTGGGTAAAATTTTTACTTTTATATTGAGGTCAGTACTGCATCTAATGACAAGTTGTTTGGTCCATAAAATGTCAGAAAATGATGAACAATGTCGATCACTGTTTCCCAAAGCCCAAGATAATGTCCTTAATTGTCTCATTTTGTCCACAATCCAAAAATATTTAGTTTACTGTCATAGATGACTGAAGAAACCAGAATCGATCTCTGGATCACTTGAGGATGGAGGAATGATCAAATAAGACTATTCGAGGGTGGGTCTTCCTCTGTGTCAGGTGTACAGGTGTACCTGTGAACTGTCTCACCTGTTGGTGTCTCCCCCCCCTGCAGCTACCAACCAGTGGTTCATCCCGGCGGTGCGAGGTGACATCCCGCCCGGCTGTGCCGCCTACGGCTTTGTGTGTGATGGGACGAGGCTGCTGGTGTTCGGAGGGATGGTGGAGTATGGCAAATACAGCAACGACCTGTACGAGCTCCAGGTCAGTGATGTCACAGCAGGGGGCGGGGCATGAAGGACACTGACGGTCATTCATGGGGTACATCTCAAGTTAGTTGCAATTAAGAGACTTGAGATGTACCCACAGTCTCATACAGGGATGCACTGACAACAACGACTTATATTGTGTCATATATTTGATATTAGATATATACTGTGTAAATATTTCATGTTTTGTGTTTTATTGTAAAGAACCAGTTCTGTAAAAATACATTTTTGTTTTCCTTCAGGCGAGTCGCTGGGAGTGGAAGCGTCTGAAGGCCAAGCCTCCAAAGAACAACCCGCTCCCCTGCCCTCGCCTTGGACACAGCTTCTCTCTGATTGGCAGTCGCTGCTACCTGTTCGGAGGACTGGCCAATGACAGTGAAGACCCCAAGAACAACATTCCCAGGTAGGAAACATGGAAAGAAGGAATCCCCCGGTGTCTGAACTTTGACCTCATTTGAACCCCACAAAAATACTTTGTTATAAACTGAAAATCTTTGGTCGTTTTTAGAGCAGAACTTCTCCACAAAACATCAGTTTGAAAACACTTCTGATCAGACATGAATCTCACCTCTTTGTGTCTTATTGTCCACACAAATGTTAACTTCACCTCCTCTGATAAAGTGCAGCACACGGCTGCCTCCCTGAGCTTTTCTATGAAGCTCCTGCAGTCTAGAGACACAAACTCAGCAAAGTGTAAGTGAGGAGACACAGAGCTGCTGTTCAGAGGAAACACAGTCCTTTAAACACCTTTAAACAAGTTATAATAACCTCAATTGACTGTCAAGAAATAATAAACTTTGCACTTTAGAATGTGGTGGAATGTTGTTGTTTTTTTAATTTTAGAAAAACTACGACTTTTTCCCCTGAAATTAGTAATTTTTCTTGAAAGAATTCAGACTCTTTTTTTTTTTTTCATGGGTGGGAAAATAACTACTTTTTTTATTGAATCATTATGACTTTTTTCTCATAATATTATGACTTAATTCTCAAAATCTCTTTTATTTCTAACAGTAGCACAAATACGCTGTATACTAAATTCCACATCTAACATCCTGAATATTTTTGCCAGCCAGGACTTCACCCTGAATAAAGATGGTGTCCTTTCTTTAAACTTAATATATTTACAGAGAGGTTAATGCCACCTCAGTTACCTGATTGACCTGACCTTTGACCTCTCCCCTCAGGTATCTGAATGACCTGTACTGTCTGGAGCTGCGGCCGGGATCCAGCGTGGTCGGGTGGGAGCTCCCGGTGACGTCGGGTCCGCCGCCACCGCCAAGAGAGAGTCACACGGCTGTGGTGACGAGCGGCCGCGGAGCCAACCGGCTGATCATCTATGGAGGGATGAGCGGCTGCAGACTGGGAGACCTGTGGGTGCTCGACATCGGTAAGACGTCAGCAGCTGTCAGAGAGAACAACAACTAACCTGTTGTAGTTTCATTCACAAACATGTTCCCAAAGAGTAAAAAGAAAAATTTTTCAGCCTCACACCATCTTCAGATGTCTGATGAAGATGGTGAGTTTGTAATCCCATATGACACAAGTGCTGTAATTGGTTTCTGTTCTGATGATGTCACAGACTCTCTGACGTGGAGCAAACCGGCCCTCAGTGGAACCGCCCCCCTCCCCCGCAGCCTGCACTCTGCCACCACCATCAACAACAAGTAAAACTACACACACATACAAATACTATACAACCTGCACTCTGCCACCACCATCAACAACAAGTAAAACTACACACACATACAAATACTATACAACCTGCACTCTGCCACCACCATCAACAAGTAATACTACACACAAATACTACACACACACACACACACATACTACACACAAGTACAAATACTACACAGAGACACACACACTACACACAAATACAAATACTACACACACACACACATGCAAATACTACAGAGCCTGCACCAGCATTAACAGCAAGTAATACTACACACACATACAAATACTGGAATTACACTGTCTCACCTGTGTATCTCTCCACCTGTCTGTCAGGATGTATGTGTTTGGAGGTTGGGTTCCTCTGGTGATGGATGATGTCAAGGTGGCGACACACGAGAAGGAGTGGAAGTGTACCAACACATTGGCCTGCCTCAACTTGGGTACACACACACACACACACACACTTGTATATCTTTCCGACCTCCACATGAGATTTCGTGGAGCAGAGAGCTTGTGGTGTCAGTTTGTTTATCATAGCAGCTGATAACAGCACAGAACAGAAAAGTTCAAACTGGAACACATTTAGTTTGTAGATTATAACTTTTATTTTATATTTTCAACATGTATCTGCTTCACTCAAACAGTGAGATCTTTTTACAAACATTACAGTGTTATATGCGTGACGTCGCCCTGTAGTTGGGGGTCGGAAATACTGGATTTTCTCTGAAAAAAGGAAAATAACTTGTGTTACAATGAACAGCATTGACCAGGGTCAGTAGTGTAATAAAGCGACTGTTCATTGAATTTACTAAAACTGTGGATTTAGTGTTAAGGTACTCCCTAAGTTAGCATGTCAGTGAGCCAGCACAAACCCTCTATTCCAAAGAGTTCTCCAGCAGCAGCAGGTTCTCCAAAAAAACTGCCAACAGGTGTTAACAATTTCTACTCCCATGCTGACATAGTAGCCAATTACACGATGATGTTTAGATAACATGTTTTTCTCAGTGCTCATGAATACAAAATTAAAGGAGGAAAACTAAAAGGAGAACTCATCCTGACAACAAGTATGACTACCTGTCTAACCACCTGTCTGTCTGTCTCTGATCAGACACCTACCTGTCTAACCACCTGTCTGTCTCTCTCTGATCAGACACCATGTGCTGGGAGACGGTCCTGATGGACAGCCTGGAGGAAAACGTCCCCAGAGCTCGAGCAGGTCACTGCAGTGTGGCCATCAACTCCAGACTCTACATCTGGAGTGGAAGAGATGGATACAGAAAGGCCTGGAACAACCAGGTGTGCTGCAAGGACCTCTGGTACCTGGAGTCAGGTGGGTACTGCTGTCTGATAACTAACACCTGGAGAAAGGTGGGTACTGCTGTTTCACACCTGGACACAGGTAGAGACAGGTCAGAACCTCTGAAAGTTAGAGATGTGACATCAACATCCAGCAGAAACAGGTTGAACTTTGAACTCTTCTGTTGACCTGTCCAACCTGTCTCCTGTTTGTCTGACCCAGTCTTACCTGTCTGTCCTCAGAGCGTCCCAGTGCTCCGTCTCGGGTCCAGCTGGTCCGGGCCAACACCTCGTCTCTGGAGGTGAGCTGGGGGCCATCGCCGACAGCTGACACCTACCTGCTGCAGCTACAAAAGTACGACATTCCTGCCACACCTGCTGCCTCCTCACCTGCCTCCAGCCCCGCCTCCAACCCCATCCCCACTGCCATGCCTGGAGCCAGCTCCCCCAAGAGCCCCACCCCCGTCGCAGCAGCTCCAGCCAACCAAGGCATCCCGCTATCCGGCATCACATTAGTCCCCTCCCCCACAGCCACCGTACCTGGAAACCCATTGGCTGCCGCTGCCAAAAGTCCAGGTAGGTTTACACACCTGTACAGGTAGATCTACAGGTGATAAAGCAGGTACATCTGAATATTCTTTGCCTTTGTTGTGTATTTCTGCAGCTGTCCTGAAAGTGGCAGCTCCAAGCGCCGCAGGTGGAGCCTCCATCGTCACAGTCCGACAGGCCACGCCCAAATCCCCTGTTGCCGTGACGACACTTCCTGCAGGTGTTCGCATGGTGGTACCATCTCAGACCGGTCAGGGGACGGTACGTTGATCTTTATGTTGGTTTAAATTCTCTTTCTTGGATCATGTGACTAATATAACTTAACGTGATTGGACAGAGGTCTGATCAACTTCATTGCGGCTTGATCTATGCAGAGCTTTCAACCACATTTCCTTGTCTTCATCAGCAGCTGGAGTTTGGAGACGGTGCAATTATCACCTAAATATGCTGTTGTGATAATAGGTGATATTTAAACACCTGTTATCATGTGACTCAAATTCCATACATACAGTAGGTCACATAACTGCACCATTTCCATGGCAACTGAGCAAACTCCATCTGCTGATGAAAGCTCTGGAACAATCCAGTGAGTGCTGAGGAGTTTTGAGCTCAATGTCAAACTTCTTCTGAGCGTTCCTCCTTCCTGTCTGCTCTCAGCCAATAGGAGGCAGTCCTCAGATGAGCGGGATGGCGGCGCTGGCAGCAGCGGCCGCAGCCACTCAGAAGATTCCTCCATCCACAGCGACGGTGCTGAACGTTCCGGCAGGAGCCACGATGGTGAAGACGATGGCGGTCAGTCCAGGAACCAGCAGTCTGCCGGTCAAAGTGGCCACTCCGGTCACGATGGTATAAATCACTCTGATGTCACCGTTAGATCAGCTGCTTCTGCATCAGCTGCCATGTTTCACTGCAGACACAGCTCTGAAACAAGTTTTTATGAAACAGCATTTCAAGGTTCAATCAGTTTCCTTTCTTTAATGTAATTGTTCTCCGTGCATCATAAAGTTAAACAAACAGCTTCCTGTCTGTGAGTCAATATTCATGTTTACAATCATGTAAAAAAACAACCAGTGTTGCCAACTATTTTCATCAGGAAGTAGCTAAAGCCGACTCAAAAGTTGCTAGATGATGTCAGATGCCAATTTGCATATCTGAAATCATAACGTAATTACATATTCATGATTTTAAAAAATCTAAGTGAAGAAAATGAAGTTAAAACTGACTAACTAGCTATATCATTAGCTTTTTAAGCATTTTTATTTCAAGCAGCTACTTGATCCAAACATCCTCTCCTTCTTACATTAGATGAGAGGATTTGTTGTCAAACAGTCATTTGAAAATCTTTGAATGAGTTGAAGGAATCACTGTGACGTCACATCTCACAGACCAAACGAGTAATCCAGAAACATATCAACAGGTGAATCGATGACGCAGGTTTAATCTGTCCTCTGTTTCCTGTCAGGTGAGTAACCAGGCCACTCGAATACTGAAAACTGCCGCCGCGCAGGCAGGTGGAGCCTCTGTCGTTTCGACCCCCGGGACGCCCAGCCGACCAATCATCACGGTCCACAAGTCGGGCACAGTGACGGTCTCCCAGCAGACTCAGGTGGTCACCACGGTGGTGGGCGGAGTCACAAAGACCATCACGCTTGTCAACAGCCCGCTGAGCATGGGAGGAGGTGGAGCTCTGGTGAGTGATATCACCTACTGCTCACCGTCCAGCTCAAGCTGACAGACAGTCCGCTAATGACATCACTCCTCCCTCTTTTTCAGCTCGGTAACCTCAGCAATCTGGGGAAGGTGATGTCAGTGGTCCAGACCAAACCAGTTCAGAGTGGAACACTTACTGGTCAGGCTGGGAACAACCCAATCACCCAGATTCTACAGGTACTGACATCTACTGAGCACTGCTGACATCTACTGAGGAGTGATTGAAGTTAACTCTTTAAATCACAGATCTCTCTCCCTCCCTCCCTCTCTCTGTGTATCAGACAAAGGGCGCTCTCCCGCCAGGTACCATCTTGAAGTTGGTGACATCAGCAGACGGTAAACAGACCACCATCCTCAGCACTGCACAGGCCAGCTCCACGGCAACCAAACCAACCATCCTGGGTGTCACCCCGGCAACCTCCAAAGCCGGAAACACCATCATCAAGACCATCCCACTGTCTGCGTTGCAGGGCGGGGCAGGTACAGGACACACGAACACACCTGAACACCTGATCTTTATTATTATTTATTATTGATTATTGACTGAGTGAAGTTCCTCCCCCCTTAGGTGGTAACAGTCCAATCACAATCCTCACCACCAAGGTGGTGACACCAGGAGCTGCTGGAAAAATCCTCACTACTGTCCCTAAAATCACTGCAGCCGGCCAGCAGGGGGTCACACAGGTAACACACACACACACACACACACACACACACACACACACACACACACACGCGCGCACACACACAGACTGAACAAACACTCTATGTGCGTGTGTGTATCCAGGTGGTGTTGAAAGGAGCTCCGGGGACACCAGGGACAATCCTCAGGACCGTCCCAATGAGCGGAGTCAGACTAGTGTCACCGGGAGCAGCCAGCTCCAAACCCACCGTTACCACGCTGGTCGTCAAGGCAACCACAGGTAAACACCTGACACTTGGTGTGTGTCCTGCCCTCAGAGAGTTTCAGACTCAGACAGGCGCGTCTGTTTTGTCTCTGCAGGTGTCTCTAGTCTGGGGACGGTAACAGGAAGTGTCTCCTCCCCAGTAGCTGGAGGAGCCGCCACGAATGCCTCCCTGGCAACGCCCATCACCACCCTGGCAACTATCGCCACACTGGCCAGCCAGGTCACCACGGCAACCGCTGCCACAGTGGGACCCAAACAGGTAAAAATACATTTATTTTATATTTCTGTACTGTCGTAGTACTGCAGATTTGTCTTTGTACTGTAGTATAGTATTGTAGTAATACTGTAGTAATACCACAGTTTTGTATCTGCAGGTGACTCTGATCACGACTCCGAGCGGCGCTGAGGCTCAGCCGTTGGTCCAGGATCTGCCAGTCTCCTTCATGGCCTCCCCTACCTCAGAAGAACCTGGAAGTACTACAAGTACTACTACAACTACTGCAGCAGGACAGACAGGAGACCCTGCTGCTGCTACAGGTGCAGTAACCAGAACAACTACTAGTACTACTGCTAGTGTTAATACTACTTGTTACAGTTACTCTACAGGAGAAACAACCATGACCACTAATACTACAATTCTACCATCAGTACTGCCATCAGTACTCAGTACCTTCAGTGAGTAAATGTGAGTGTAAACATGTGATGTCACTGTGATGATGCTGCAGTGACGTTGGTCTGCTCCAACCCGCCCTGTGAGACGCACGACACCGGCACCACCAACACTGCCACTGTCGCCACGGCAACCATGGGGGGTAACAACAGAGTGTGTTCCAACCCGCCCTGTGAGACGCACGACACCGGCACCACCAACACTGCCACTGTCGCCACGGCAACCATGGGGGGTAACAACAGAGTGTGTTCCAACCCGCCCTGTGAGACGCACGACACCGGCACCACCAACACTGCCACTGTCGCCACGGCTACCATGGGGGGTAACAACAGAGTGTGTTCCAACCCGCCCTGTGAGACGCACGACACCGGCACCACCAACACCGCCACGGTGGCGTCTGCCAGCATGAGCCGAACGCTGCAGGTGAGCCGGAAATCTGTAATATTTTACAACAGGTGATAAAATAACTACTAACTGAAAAAATGCTGGAAGTCCTGGAAAATGATTTTTAAAAAGTCCTGGAAAATTGGAAAACAAGTTTTTATTTTCAGTAAGATGACGAGCAGGTTGTTTTTATGAAATGTGACAAAAGAAAAGTCTCTTTTTAACCTGATTGTTTGTGTATCTGCAGGGTCAGAATTATTGTACATGAATGAAGGAACGAATTGAACATATCAATGACTGAAATCCCCTCCCTCCTCCTCCTCCTCCTCCTCCTCCTCCTCCTCCTCCTCAGGTGTGTTCAAACCAGCCTTCAGCTCAGCAGTCTGGTCCTGATCCTCCACCTGCTGTCACTCTGAATGGAGGAACCACCTGCTCGAATCCACCATGTGAGACCCACGAGACCGGAACCACCAACACCACCACCACAGCAGGAGCCGGAGGACTCAGACAGGTGAGTCACCAGGTGAGCACTAATTGGTTAAAGAGATATAGATTTCTGTAGATAATCACTGACTGTTGGTTTCAGGTGTGTTCAAATCCACCATGTGAGACCCACGAGACCGGAACCACCAACACTGCAACCACAGCAGGAGCCGGAGGACTCAGTCAGGTGAGAGAACACCTGCAGACAGCCTCAAAAATCCGGACCTGCAGGACGGCTGGTTGTGCTGAGGATGTTTTTTAAAATAGTTCAGAAAGTAAAAACCAAAGATACACTGAAGTGTTTATAAGCTCACTAATAATTTCAACATCTGAGAAATAAGACATTCAACGTCGATCCAAAACTTGATCAGTGTTGAGTTCCACATATTAATACATAGCATTCATACATTCATGTGCATGCTTATGTTTTCTTGCTGTTTACAATATATTCAGTACTCACATAAATCCACCAGCCTTTTATAGGTATTACAATATATAAATGTATATGAAAAATGGATATAAATATACTTTATATTTATAAATGTACGTCAGGTGTGTTCAAATCCACCGTGTGAGACCCACGAGACCGGAACCACCAACACTGCAACCACAGCAGGAGCCGGAGGACTCAAACAGGTGAGAGAAGACCTGCGGACAGGTGTACGCTGATAATCAGTTATTGGTTAAAGGTGAAAGATTTCTGTAGATAATCACTGACTGTTGGTTTCAGGTGTGTTCAAATCCACCGTGTGAGACCCACGAGACCGGAACCACCAACACTGCAACTACAGCTACAGGTAACCAGCTGACACACCTGGACTCTACCTGCTGCTCAGACCATGGAAATCATGGAAATTGATTAGGAACAAAATCTAGAAAATGTTTTCTTTGAAAATGATTTGAAGTCCTGGAAATTATCATTTCTTTTAAATTTTGATAGACAAAAAGTTTTTTCTTTCTTTACCAGAAAGTACTGGTAACAAGTTAAAAAAGAAAATGATTTTTAAACACATTTTTTTGTTTTTGAAAATGATCAAAAAATCATTTTAAAGGTCCTGGAAAATTGTCTTTAATGATCAGACTGCAGGTACGTTCGGACAGGAAGTAACCTCATTTCCTCTCCAGCTCAACAGGGTGGAGACAACACGCAGGACTCCACAGACCCCTCCTCCTCTTCCTCTGACCCCGCCCCCTCCACCACCGCCAGTCAGGGCAGAGCTGTTACCACGGTTACACAGGCCACACCTACACCTGGACCTTCCATACCTGTAAGTGACACACATACATACACACACACACACACAATCTTCATCATCATCGTCATCATCATCATGTGTCTGCAGGAGATCTCCTCATTGGTTGGAGAGGACAGGGCGGAGTCCTCTGAGGCGGAGGCTGTTGCCTTGGTGACGGCAGCGGCAGAAGAGGGGCCTTTGCAGACGGATAGCCAATCAGAGGATGTTATGTCATCAGCAGCGTCAGTGTTACAGGTTCACGTGGAGGGCAGCGCGGCAGTACAGGTACACACACACACACACACACACACACATTCCCCTCAACCTGACATTTAAGGACAGGTTCACAGTTTTTTAAGTCTGTCCTAAAACAACAGACAGGAGCTCAAATGATAATTGAAACATGTTTTTCTTGCTGTAATTTTTCCTCCTGTTCATATTGAGCATCAGAGGATCCTTCCTAATGTCCTCCATCACTTCTTTTGTCCTCCATCACTGTCAAAGTGAGGCTTACAAAAAGTCCTGGAAAATCATTCTTTTAAAGCCCTGGAAAATGATAAAAAGTCCTGGAAAATTATTGTTAAAAGGTCTTGGAAATATTTAAAAAAGAAAATTATTTTTTAAAAGTTCTCTGTCCATGTCTCAGATGGCGTCCACAGACAGCGGTCTTCCTCAGCAGCTAATGTCATCGGAAGGGGACGGCGGTGAGGTGGACTCTGGAATGACAACTCTGTTGGTGACAGGACTGACCCCGGATCAGCTGGCTGTTAGTGCGGCGACAGAGGAGGCCACTCAGCAGCCGACGATACAGGCAGTACTGCAGGCAGCCGGACAGATGGGTGAGACACAGACACATCTGTAACATGAGACACTGTAGACCGCGTCAGTGACTAATCTGATCTGACTTAACTGCAGAAACACTCAGTCCACTCTGATTATACAGTCACACTTTCTCATTCAAGGGAATGTGTGTCCAAACTTTTGACTGGTACTATATGTGTTCTTCACATTAATGTTAATGTGTGTTTGTAGGAGAGGGGGCGGTGAATCAGTCCATCCCCATCGTGCTGACCCAGCAGGAGCTGGCAGCTCTGGTCCAACAGCAGCAGCAGCTGCAGGACATCCACAACCAACCAGAGCACAGCAACATACCCACAGGTACAACACAACCTGAACCAAGTGTTAAAATGTTTAGAGTTAAGTAAAGACTGATCACCTCCCTCCTCCTCCCTCCCTGTCCTGAAAGGAGACCCTGAACATCCAGTCAGTTCAGGTCCTGAATCATCATTGATGATCATTTTTATCATTGGTTTATAAAATGGGAGGAAATTGTGAGTCCAAGGTGACGTCTTTTAGTCCACAACCTAAAGATATTTACGTTATTGTTTATTATTATTTAACACGCTTTGTCTGCTGTTGAAAGTTTCTGTATAAACAAACTTTCTGACTTTGTCATAAAGCTTCAAAAACATTTTCATTTTCTCATTTAACATCCTGTGTGTTTCCCAGAGGGCCTTGCTCCAGCAGACAGCCTCAATGACCCAGCAGCTGAGAGTAACGGACACGAGCTGACATCATCAGCGGTGACAAGTGCTGTGGCCCGATTGGCCAGCACGTTCGGCCCCGCCCCTCCTCTGACAGCCAGCCCGGCTAAGATTCAGACTCCCACCGCCACGCTCAGCGAGGTGTCCAATGGCATCGGAGCGACTGCAGGGGTGAGACACAAACACGCAGATCAACAGCAGGAAGCATGACTGAAACAACACGCTAACTGTATATGTGTGTGTCTGTGTGCGTGTGTGTGTAGAAACAGGGTGTCCCGGTGATGAGGTCATCAGTGAAGGACAGTCAGTGGTACGACGTCGGGATCGTCAAGGTTACCAACATGGTGGTCTCTCACTACTACGTCCCCTACGATGACGTCATGATCGATGTAAGAAATGAAAACATGAGTTCAGCTCCTATTTACTGACGATCTGTGGCCTCGTCTCAGGCGCTCAACAGCAGAATTACATTTCTCTACATTACATTTACTAGTTGGACAGTTAAAAAGATGCGTTACAAAGTTAGTTTAGTGGAGCAACACAAGACCAAAGAGGAGAAATGTCTGTTATTTTTCTGTTTCTCTCAGGTCTATCCTGCATATTTTTCCTGGCTTTTATGTCTCAGCAGCTCCAGTCCAGTTAGGGTTGCAAACTACAGTAGCAGGATTTCGCTACCTTTTCTCATTCTTTACTGGAAATGTCAATTTCTCAAATACATCCATAGATGTTCAAGCTGAAATCCGATCTAGAATATGAGAGTGGACAAACAATGCATGGAAAAAACGCTTATGTGCATGTGCGACAAGCCAACATCAGCTCATCTGCAAGGTAGAAAAAAAACGCCCTGATTTTTGACTTGCAGGGAGCTAAAAACGTTTATGTCAAGTTTTGGAACTTTGACCATGTTTAACATCCGACATGAGAACAGGAAATAAATGACAGTTGTATAACAAATATTTCTCACATACAGAGTTCCTCCTACAGGATGCTGCAGACCCAAAAGTGTCTTCTCTTCGACCAGTGTTCGAAGTTCAACAGCAGAAAAACACTTTAGTTTGAGCTCCGTTCCTTTCCACACGTGCAATACATGTCAAAACAGCTGACATCAGCTCCGACTCAGCAGCTCTAACTCAGCAGCACTTTATGTAAATCAGATGAACTGCAGCTTATTTATGTACATCTGTAGTCTCAGTAGATACCCTGTTAAGTTAAAATATTGCAATGACACAAAAGTTTTCACCCCTGAGGATATTTGCTCAGTCTGTCGCAAATTACCGTCAGGGCCGAAAACTTTTGCAGAACTTTCAGAACATGGTTTACATTCAGACCAGGTTATTGATGACGCGTCTCCCTGCAGGATGACTCAGGTGTGATGCCGGATTACAGTCAGATGAGGAAGGTGGAGCTGCAGCCGGGGACGGCCTATAAGTTCCGGGTGGCGGGGATCAATATCTGCGGGCGTGGAGCGTTCTCAGAGGTCTCTGCATTTAAAACATGTCTGCCCGGTTTCCCCGGAGCACCCTGCGCCATCAAGATCAGCAAGGTGAGACGCACTTCCTGTTTTTTAATGTTTGAATGTTTCTTCCTGACATTTCATACATTTAACTTTATTTAAAGCAGTTTAACTGAACAGTTTCAGCCGGGTCTGTGTCAGCAAGCTGGGTCACCATGAAAACAGTCATCACTGCTGTGCATCACACTTCTCATCCTTCTTCTCATAACATAGATGTGCCTGGTTTCTACTGATTGCTCTATTCTGTTTCTATTCTGTGTCTAATGTGTCTATACCAGGGTACATTCAAATTTAGAACAAATTTTAACAGAACCTGTGAGGAACAGCACCTTATTCTGCCATATGTGTGTTCTTATGGTCAGACTGACAATGAAATAAACTTGAACTGAACTGATCTGATCGTGTTCTGGTCCTGCAGAACCTGGACGGAGCTCAGCTCACCTGGGAGCCTCCTGCCGTCACATCAGGGAAGATCACCGAGTATTCAGTCTATCTGGCCATCCAGTCCAGCCAGGCCACCGCTTCCGGGTCCGGCTCTGGTCCGGCCCAGCTGGCCTTCATGAGAGTCTACTGCGGTCCCACCCCGTCCTGCCTGGTCCAGGCCTCCAGTCTCGCCAACGCCCATATCGACTACACCACCAAGCCCGCCATTATCTTCCGCATCGCCGCTCGCAACCAGAAGGGCTACGGACCGGCCACACAGGTCCGGTGGCTACAAGGTGAGAATTATACTCTACTATACTACTAGAATAAAACCACATATACACAATAAAAATGAAGTTATTGCTGTTTTTTTATGTTGTACCCAGCAGATGCTTAAATGCGACTTCTCTCCCTGCAGTCAACTCCCCTCTCATCCCGTCTTACAGCCAGACAGAGCTCGTTATGTTAATAATAACTGTTACGAACGATCTCAAAACAAACATTAATTGTATGTATTTATTGAGTCTAATTAGCCAAGTATCTTAACTGAGTCGTAGGGCTGTAAACAGCATATTGTACCTGCAGTTCGACAGCTGCTGTGAATGTGAATGAGACCTGGCTTTGCACCCGCTGAACTGCAGAGATTCAGAAAGTGACCAGAAAGGCTCAACTTTATGTTGTTTACTACTCCACTCCACTACGTGAAATAACTTTAAACAAAATTGAGGAAAAGCTGATCCTCACGGTCTCCGGCTTCCACGACAACCTGTGGAAACAAATCACATTATTGGTTGATCAGTATTCCGGCTGTGTCAGAAAACATTTTTACATTAAAGAAATGTATTTTTTATTGTGCTCTAAACATTTGTACATGTGTAGTAGTAATAATGATATTATTATTATTATTATTATTATCGTTGTCTGCACTGAAATTTCATTCAGTGCGTCTCTAATAAGCAGCAGGAGGGCTGCAGGTTGGGTGGCTGCAGGAAAGAAGTAAAAGTACAAACTTGATGTAGAGTGACGAGTTGTGTTCAGTGTTTGGTGTCGTCTCGTCACACAGCTGAAGACGTCTGTATGTTTTCTCTGTTTCCTGTAGAAACCAGTAAAGATGCCAAACCAGCAGTGAAGAGACCAGGAGCGTCTCCTGATTAGTAAGAACTGATTCTATTTACTCACATATACAGGAAATATACATTTATGCTGATATATATTCAGACATGTGCTTCATATGGTGACATCATCGAAATAGACTATAAAGTGAAACAGGGTCCAGCATTTTGGACCCATGAAGACATCTACAGCAGAGGTGCAGATATCCTGACTTTTAGTCCAGAAACACTCAATCCTACATTTCCCATAACACACCTGGACAGTCTTTCATTAGAGCCCCTCTGCAGGTAAACAGCCACGTCTTTAAGCTCCACACCGCCAGTTGATAACACACTTTCTGTAATGTTGTAATGAGAAGTGTGTAGTCTGATGACATCACTATGACATCATCAGGCTGCAGACGACATCATGCTTCTGTTCTTCATGTGTAAAATCAGTGTGCTGTCCCTTTAAATCTCATTAAATCTTAATGTTTTTCTCTCCTCAGTAAACCTGTTGGACAAAAGAAGTTCAGAGCCGACCAATAGGAAGAGGAGCTTATGGCCTGCCGGGGACTGTGATTGGTTAAAGTTGTCCTGAGCTCAAGGCGGGGCTCTGACAGCTTCCTGTCCCGCAGGAAACAAAAATAAAAGACTTGTAGGATATTTGTACATTATCGACCAATCAGAACTTTCTCCTGGTTTTTTTTTTTTTTTTTTTTTTTTTTTCCTGTTTTCTGTCATGGAGACGGTGAGGGTCGGGCCAACAGCATTTCACCTTCAACTAAAATTAATAAAGTTTATTTGAGTTTATTAAATGTAGGTAGGTGATTGGTGAGGTCAAAGTTCACGGTGCTGTAGGGGGCAGAGTTTAAATTATTTTCTTTCTGTAGCATCAAAATATTTAGTTTTTCCTTTTTTTATAAACGACTGTAAGAAAACATTTCTTCTTCTGTGGTTTCTTCTTCTGTTAATGAAGCGTTCGTCTGAGCAGGAAGTGAGTGAATTTTCAGCTGTTTGAAAAACAAACCTGTTTGTGAATATTCTCTCGAACAATAAAGATTTTTAGAGCATTTTTTTACAGGCAGTGTGGAGTCCCACTTCCTGATGCTTTTGTTCATTTTTGGACTTAAATCTTTTTTAATGTCCGACCTGCAGGCAGCTCCATGTGTTCAGCAGAACTTTAACTTTATTTACTGAATACAAACGTTTCTCAGTGTCTCAGAATGACATTTATTACAAATCAACTGAGAACATAAACACGATCAAATAAATCAATAAAAACAGTTTCAAAATGATTATAAACTTTCAGTTAAGTGTCATGAAGGATCGCAGCAAAAGACCGAACTCTTACTAGTCGAGGTCCAAAAAAATTCCCTCAAAGAAACAATTTAACGCAGAAGTGAAAGAAGCCCAAAGACCCTGAAAATGCAGCAGAAAACACTAAAAGACCTCAATGATGAAGAAAACTCAGAGAGCGGACGATAGCGGTCAAGCATTTGACTTTATAAGTCAAAATTATGAGTTAAAAAGATTGTTTTTTAAAAATATTTGACTTTTTATCTATTGTGATTTACAAAGTCAAAATTTTGACTTTTCTCATTATTCTGATTTAGTAGGTCAAAATTCTGACATACTATGAGCATTTCTCTTTTATTATGACAAACTTTTCTTGGTTTTCTTTTACTTCCATAATAAAGAAAAAACACTGTAAAAAAGAAAAATCAAAATTTCAAGGCAAAAAACTTCGTTTGAGTGAAGTAATTTGTTTAATTCTTTAAGTTCAGAATTTGAATTTGTCCAACTTTTACTTCTGTTAACTTTTAAGATGAAAATAGATGAAACATTAGTTGGCACATAGAGTATTATCTTTAGCTCTTTCACACAATAACTGTTGAAAAGAAAGGATTTCCATAATAAGCATAAAATATTACATAACAGTAAATCAAGAAAAAATGTAAGTAACATTCAAACAAAAAAAATATGAAGCAAAAACAAAAACAGTTGAACTGGAACCATAAACTCTTTGGTAAAAACATGAAGTTTAAAGATTAATGTTTGGCCTAAAAATATAAAAACTGAAGAGGATTTTTTTTGTGCGTCCTCGGGGAGTCGGTGGACTCTTGTTGGCCTCGTACAGATTCTCTGTTGATGATGAAAGAGCCTGAATGGCAAACAGGTTCCAGCAGACAGGGAGGGTTGAAGCTTCTGTGGATTTTGAAGTTAATGTTCGAGTTGGGAAGAAAGATGGACATTAACAGACAAAGGGGTCTGCAGCGGTGTTGGCTGGATTGAATTTTTAGCTGAAGGTATATGAGAACATAGAAACATGGAGCAGAAGGCTTTACAGACCGCAGCGTCTGTGGTGGGAGGTCGATAAGGCTCACAGGAGGGTTTAAGAAGTTTTCAGATGACTGATAAATGGGAGGCGGGACTGTTTCCAGCAGGGGAGAGCTACTAGCAGATGAGTTTCAGCAGACAGGAAGGTTTGCAGTTTTCATCTTTTTTTTAAAGTAATGCTCAAAATGTCACAATTTTGCAAGAAGTTTTTAACACTAAAGCAAGAAACAGCTTGTAAAGAGCAGCATTGGATTTACAGAGAAATACTGTTTTGGACTTTGTTAGCCAAGAGAGCCACTGGATTGGCAGACATGTATCAAAGTTTTAAGAACTGTAATTTCTGTGGTTTCAGAATAACAAGCTTTGATTGACAGTTTTTCAATAGACACTTCCAGGTCTTTTACAGGATGTCAGATGGCTAAGAAACAGGAGGAAGAGTGTGAAGAAAACTACTGAAAGAAAGACCAACATTGGAAGAAAAAAGGGACTGCAGCTTTTTTTCTAGCTGGATTTAAGGTGGGCCACGTTGAAGGCCCACATTGTGTAGGCAGGTGCCGTTTGGGGCACAAACCAAGAAGTTACTGATGAACAGCAGAATTGGAGGAAGACTCCTGGTTTAACAGGATAATATTACAGGGCTTTTTAGCACAAAGTATATGAGAACATAGAAACATGGAGCAGAAGGATTTACAAACTGCAGCATCTGTGGTGGGAGGTCGATAAGGCTCCCAGGAGGATTTGAGAAGTTTCCACATGATAAATGGGAGGCAGGACTTTGCACTGGCTGTTTTTAGTAGGAGAGAACTACTGGGACATTTCAGCAGACAGGGAGGGTTGCAGTTTTTGTCGGTTTAATTGTCTGTAATTTTTGTTGCTGAGGTTGTTGGATCTGATTCGGGCTCCAACATGTACAGATGGATGGTAGATTTGAGAAGTTTCCATCTGGAGTAAAGAGACTTTTAAAAACAGCTGCAGACACTCTGATTGGTCCTGATACCAAACAGAAGTACAGAACTCAAACTGTCCCAATGAAAAACATCTTCATGCGATCTGTTGCAGCAAAAATAAAAATCACAACCAGCTGATAATAAATAAAGAATTTTATTGTATATTTATATACTGTAAATATATCCAGAGTACAATAATGAATACAATAACAGGTTATACTTATATTTCAAGTATAGACTCAGTTATAGCATGAGATACGTCGCAGTGCGTTCTTGGCAGATTAGGAAGAATATTCAAAGAATAAACAGCACAGAAGAGAGAAGTTATCTGGAAGAATCCCATCATGCAGTGCAGTATATTGCAGATAACTTTGGTGTCGACCAAAATAAAATATGTTTAGTTAATTTACAAAAGCAGAGAAAACAGCAGCTGAATCCACACCAACTAAAAACAAGACGAACTTCACCCATAAGTGCCTAAAGTCAATTTAAATATCTCATCAATAACTGATCCATCACAGATGATTTGTGAAGATTTAAACAGAGAGAATTTATTTTGTCATTTTGATTCTGTCACACATCTTGTCTCTGATATTTCATAATGCAAATATTTATTTTATATCTTTCACATTCAACACTGATGCAGTTTGGATAAAGTTAAATATAAAATGTTAGTGACACCAACATCCAAACATCTCAAATCAAACTCAACACTAATAATAATTAACTGTTCATGATGGGATAATATGACTCTAAAGCTGCTGTTATATTTCTCTGTTGATTTATTAATTTAACTTTAACTTGTGGCTTATTTTGCTCCTGAAGCAGGTTTAGAGTTGCGTTCATAAATCGGTGAAGCTTGTTGGAGCAGATTCACGTGTAAATGCTGTTTTCTCTGCAGCTGAGCGACGACACAACGCTGCAGATGAATAACTGTACACATAATTACTGTAAACTCAGTTCACACTACTGCAGTTGTTTGTAGTTACATTCAACAGTCATTCGTCAACACTTTTGACACCTTCACTCTGACCCCCGCCCCGTTACATCACTTCCTGCAACACAAAAACAGAAACACTCCGGGCCGCCCGCTACTTCTTCTCTGATTCATATCGTCGACTTTTTCAAGTTTTCAACGATCGTCATTAAACTGTTTAATGTCAAAGTGAAAAAATCTCTACACCTTGATTTAAATTGAAAGTATAAATCACAAAATAATTGATAACATGTTTCTGATGTTCTTCCTCTGGTTTCTACTTTACAGTGAACCTAGAGTCATTATTTCAGATGTTTTCAGTTTGACATTAAAGAGTTCAGCTGCTGATCATAATCAATAAAACATGAAGGAGCCACAATGTTTTCACATTAGAACATTAACTTGAAACCTTCTCCAGACACAGCAGTGTTTCTATTGGCCGAACCAGCAAAGCACCACTCACATACAAACATGTACATATATGACATTTTTACAGCAGATCAATGACTCCGCTTCCCTCTGAGTCGTTATAAACACTGATCAATCATTATTGTCTTCTGATCAATATTTCTCTATTGCTAATACTTCTTCACAGCTAAAAAGAAATTCACATCAGAAACAACACAAAAACATAAAAAATATTATATATAATGCTCCTAAACCTGAAAAAAAAACGTCCTAAAAAACCCTAAACACAAAAAAACCCAACCTGAAGACGATCTACCTGAAACAGTGACTCCGCCCACAGACACCTTCACTTTGAGCAGGTTTGTTTCCACACAAAAACGTCTGTCAGCAGTCGATAAACTGAAAATAGTTTGTTCCACTTAAAGGCTTCAAAATCTTCTGTGTGTGGATTTAAACAGAAATAGGACAGAACAGTCGCTCTTAATTTCTTCTCAAACCATCATAAAAACATTTTCTTTCCTGTCCAGCTGGTCGGTCTGTGCAGAGAACAAACTGTAAACTGAAGTTTCTTCTCTTGTGTTTGCGGTGAAACATGCAGATGTGAAACTGAAGCCTCGAGTGCAGAGAAAAACAGAAAACCTGCTCACAGATGTTTAAACCAAACCGGCCAATCAGAGTCCTCCACTGTCTTCTGACATGTCATGTGGTTCAGGGAGGAGGGGGCGGTGATGTCACTGCGGCTCCAGTGACATCACATCGTCCTCTCCTGGTCTCAGTGAGAAAACTGTGATCCAGTTTTCAACATAAATAAATCCTTAAAAACAGCAGCTGTTTAGTGCAGATTTACAGTATTACTGCATATATGACTGTATTTACACTCAGTGTCCAGTTTATTAGGTACACCTAACTAAAACTAAAGCAGTCTGATACAACAGTCCAGTACAGTTATTATATAACTAACTTATACAACTAAAACTTGAGATGCTAGGTGTACCTAATAATCTGGACACAGAGTGTATATTTACAGTATTATTGTGTACATTTACTACTAATACTGTGTACAATAACAGTATTACAGTCTGACTGAACGACACACATGCAGAACAGCAGAAACCAGTTTCACTCTGGTTCAGAATAAACAAACATGGCTCCTTTTACAATAAATAACACTGTGCGGTAAGTGAAACGCACTCAGAGTCACAAACAGATCAGAACCAACTTTTTAAAAAAGACTTTCTGCCTTCAGTTTGTTTCCGTACTCAGATCTGAGTATAAAACATCACAACATCTGTCTCCTGATGTGGCGTTTCCGGGAGGTTTCCTTGACAACAAAGCTGCATGACATAATTCCAGGTTTTCCAGGATCCTTCTAGGAGTCTTTTAAAAACATGAGTTTAATCTGAGCAGTGAAAATGGAAGACAGAAATCACTCCAACATCTGAAGCTGCCACTCATCCCTTCATTCATTCACTCATTCATTCACTGACGTAAAGTTCTGAATGCTGGAAACCAAACCACCTGTTGTCGTTAATAACAACATGCTGTTCTCTGATTGGTCAGATGGCTGCTGTGATTCATTATTGCATCCAAAAGTTTAGCAGGACGTGTTTTTGTGTGTCGTCTTCTTCTCTTGATAAATCATTTCAGTTTTAAGTTTCTCTTCCAGAAAAGCAAACATTTGTCATCGCTTCCTTTCCGTTCATCTTCCCTTTGTTTGTCCTGTCTTTAGCAGGCTCCGCCTCCCTGATGATGTCAGAAGAGTAGACTCCGCCTCCTGGTCGGACTGTTCGCTGGACAGAAAAAACAAACAGATTAACATCAGTTACGGTTTGATCCACAGAGTCAAACCAGCATGTAGTTCTCCCAGCTATCACTCCACCTCCCTCACCACCACCACAAACATGACATCACAAAAAAAAAAACCTCAGCATCTGTGTGTGTGTGTGTGTGTGTGTGTGTGTTAGTTACCTGGATCAGGTGCGACTGTTGGTCTGATTGCTTCTTTTTCTAGTTGAATTTCTGGCAGACTGAAGATGGACATCGCTGAAAGGAGAGTCAGAGCGTGAGTTTGTGATGTCACAGTACACAATGACATCACAACCACAGTATCACAGGGGTCAAAGGTCAGTTTCAACTTACTGTCAGGAAGTGTCAGCACTCGGTTTCCAAGGTTACTGAAGTAACGATGATTCATTGACTCGTCCGCTGAAATCCTCTTCTTCCCTTCAAACTACAGAAAATACAAACAAAATTAAGGAACTGATTTATTTCCTTGTGAGGAAAATAACTATTTATTGTTTTAAACAAGATAATGACGACACATTGTTGTGATCGGCACAGTCTAAATCTGATTTCTCCACATGAACAATCATAATCTGAGTGTACTGGCTTAAAACACTGAATATGAACACTTTATTCATGATAATGTTATTTTAGTTGATTTCATATTTTTATATTTTTGGATCCTATGAAACGTTTACTGACCTGCAGGAACTTTGACAACAGCTCCACTCCTTCATTGCTGAGCCTGAACACACACACACACACACACACACACATTATGTCTCCATGCATTAACATACAGCAGCATTAACAATCTGAAGGCAAACTTTTCTAAAACACTTTAATCATTAAAAAACGGGCAGCTGTGGCTCAGGAGGTAGAGAGGGTTGTCCACTAAGGTGGGTGGTTTGATCCCCGACTCCTCCCGTGCACATGTCAAAGTGTCCTTGGGCAAGATACTGAACCCCAAAATTGCTCCCAGTGATTGTAACAGGACCTTGCATTGTAGCTTGCCCCCGTACTGTGAGTGTGTGAATGGGTGAATGAGCAGCAGAAACATTGTAAAGCGCTTTGGATAAAAGCGCTATATACAGTAAATGCAGCCGTTTAATTCATAAAACACTGATCGGAGTTAAAATCCTGCAGAATGTCTCTTTAATGTGCATATTCCATGAAAGGAGGAGGAGGAGAAGAATCATCCTCATGAAACGGTGACTTCCAGACAGACAGAGCGAACTCGCCTGGAATAAGTAGTCCTGGTCTGTCTTCTGGAGAGGGGAGCTCACCAGCAAGCGCCTGGTGGCATGACCGACACCCATCGAGCCCATTCAGACTCAGCCTGAGGGAACATCAAGAGGTCACCGCCTCCAGGCTGGGTGTAAGGGTTGGGTGTGTGGCCAGTTGGACATCAGGCTGAATGCTGCTGCTGCAGAGAACAAGAGGGTCATCTCTCTGAGACTGAGGGTCACTAAGAGGAAGTCTGACTTTTGTCTGTGCTAATAAACTGAACAACAGTTCAGAGTGTCCAGCCTTCTAAAAGTCTCTGGAGGTGTGGAGAAACCTGGAGGGGGAGATTGGAGGAAGAACCTGCCTTGTCTGAACCAGAGTGATGTTTTGTTGCTGGACTTCAGTGACAGACATGGACAAACACCATGTTCAAGCGTTGGGTTCCTCAGTGAACCTGGTTGATGATCGACTTTGTTCTCGTGTCATCAGGGGTTAAGATTAACGTGGCTGTATAATCCTTCACACATGCTTGTCGGACAGTGGAAATGCCTATACACGGCCATTTCTGTCACTTTCCGAAACATTCAGACCCACTTCATGCAGTGATTGGGCAGCTGTGTGGAGGTGAGAAAGGAGCCGGGGTTTGAAGCTCTCGTTTTTCACTCGGCTTTTGAGTGAAGTCATTCAGAACAACTATAAACAAATTAAATTTCCATGGTCAGACAACACGTCATAAGAACCAGTTCATACATCAAGCTTTATAATCACCACCTGGTGGCTGGTGGTGAGTTGGATCAGGAGGCTGATGGACAAACCTTGTAAACCAGAGCCAGTAGTGAGGGTGAACCTGGAACCTGAAGTTACTGTCCAAGAAGTAGTCTTTCACTCCCACCTCCTGGTCGGGGTGGTAGTTTCCATTTTTACAAAGGGGACAGGAGGGTTTATCACACTGTTCAGAAGACTCCAACTGATTGTCAGACCTCAGAATCAGGAGGAGTGATGTGGATTGAGTCCTTCTCACAGAAGAGTGGACCAGCCATGTACAGTTTATTTATTTAGAACCAAAGAAGTCGTAATCTCACAAGAAAAGGTTGTTTTGTTGTGAGAATAAGGTCGTGATTTAGGTAACATTTAGAAAGTGTATTTTAGTTGTGTACCTAGGTTTGTAGTTTAGTTGTATACATGTGTGTACAGTTGTGTATGTGTGTGTGTAGTTGTGTACCTGGGTGTGTGGTTACTCAGTCTCTCTGCTCTGTACTGAGGATAGTTGTACGTCACAAACTCCTCATTAGAACTGATCCCAGGCCAGCTCTGCTCTGTGGGAGTACCTGCACACAAAAGACATCATTTATACACCAAATATACATAATATACATCAAATAAACAGTTTTGCATGAATAAAAATAAGAGGCACCAGTGATGAAACAGAAGCTGATTGGTTCTCACCCAGCAATTTGAAGATGAAGTGAAGTTCCTCCTCCACTGTGGAACCAGGGAAAAGAGGTCGACCTGTTGCCATCTCATAGAAGATACAACCAACACCCCTACAGAGAGACAGACAGATGGAGAGACAGACAGACAGACAGACAGACAGACAGTAAGACAGTAAGACAGGTGTTCAGAGCCCCATACTGAAGTCAGGATCTTCGAAAAAACAGTTGTGATCAGTTGGTCTGATGTTTGTAAAGTACCTGAGATGTAGCTAATGTTTACCACAGTAGAAGAATGTTTGTTGTCAAGGCAACAAAGTGATGTCAGATTTTGTGGTAATAGTACTACAGTACTGACCACATGTCGATGTGCGTGGAGTAGTCGGTGCTGCCGAGCAGGATGTCCGGCGGTCTGTACCACAGCGTCACCACCTCGTTGGAGTACGTCTTTGTAGGGATCGACTTCGCTCGGGCCAAACCTGGCACACACAACAGCTCAGTGACATCATTACAATACATTTTTTCAATTTGGCAGAACTCTGTCCACAGTGACTAACAATAAAGAAATCAAATGCAGCGCAGCCCCCTAAACAAGAAAGGAGTCATCAGAAAGTGCAGGAAAAAATACAGAGGTAGATGGATTTTAGATTTTCACTGTGGTACCGTGGAACATATAGGCAGGAATTGGTGTTGAGGTCATTTTTCTGCTGTATGGAGACACTTTAGTGTCCTTTACTGTTCACATGGACTCACCAAAGTCTGCCAGTTTGAGCTCTCCTCGCTCATTGATCAGCAGGTTTTGGGGCTTCAGGTCTCGGTGAAGAACCTTCCTGCGGTGACAATAGGACAAACCTCGCAGTAACTGGAAAAGAAAGAGCTGAGGAGAGAAAACCAGTACAGTCACTCTAGAAAATCTACTGGAAAGAACCCAATTTCCTTACAGATATGTTACAGCCTGACGTGCTTTCTTTCCCCTGAGATCGTCTTCTCAGGCACAACTTCTTGCCAAGTGAGTTTTGTATTAAAGTGTGTCAGACCTGACACTGTATCAGTGTTCCCCCCTCATCATGTGTAAATGTTGTGACTGGACAGAGTACAAATATCTAATATCAGCAGTACTGACAATACATGAGAGTGACGTTTTCTCACTTTGACGTTGTGAACATGGATGGTGTTTCCACAGTCGTCCAGGTACTGTTTCAGATCTTTGTCCTGAAACAAACAATAAGAATCATCTTTATTGGCCAAATATGTTTACACATAAAAGGAATTTGACTTGTTTAGTGGCTCTCAGTGTATTCACACACATCACAAAACAACAATCTTCAGAAAGACATACAAGGAATGTCGCAAACACACCAAACCTCATTAAAAGCTCAATACATCAAAAAACAAGACGTGTGCGTGTGTGTGTGTGTGTCTCACCAGATACTCAAACACCAGTGTGAGGGATTTCTGCGTGTGAATGATGTCATGAAGCGTGACGATGTTGGCGTGTTTCAGGTCCTTCAACAGAGACACTGAGGGAGAAAGCACACACACACACATTAATACACCCACACAAAATACAGACCCCCCCCCCCAATAATATTCATATGCTCCTCAGTACTGCAGTACCTTCTCTGATTGCAGTACACGGAGCTCCTTCTTCATGTTCCAGACGAATTTCCTTCAGAGCCACAAGGTTTTCAGTCAGTTTACTGCGACCCTTATACACTGTAGCATAGGTCCCCTACAGACAGACAGGTGAGAGACAGACAGGTAGAGAGACATATGATCTGTATGATGACGTGTGTCAGTACTACAGACTGAACCATAACTGTTATTTCTAAATCCTTCAAAGTGGAACCAGCAGTGTCTGATGTGTTTGTATTTTTTATATATCTGTGTTTAAACCAAGCTCCCAGGAGCAGTGCCGGACTGCAAAGCCAATTTGACAGAACCTTGTAATTACAACTTCCAGGTCACGTGATACAAACTAAAGAGCATTTTTTCCATCCATAATCATTAGAAGAGGACCCAGGCACAGGGGATGCACGAGCCAGTGCATTCTTAGTGCTGGTCCCAAGCCCAGATAAATGGGGAGGGTTGCGTCAGGAAGGGCATCCAGCGTAAAACCTATGACATATTAAATATGCAGATCATAAATTACATTTTAATACCGGATCGGTCAATAAAGTTGATCAGCCACAGCATGAAGTTATGGGAAAGAGTAGTGGAAGGTGAGGTGATAATTAGTGAGCAGCAGTTTGGTTTCTTGCCAGGAAAGAGCACTACAGATGCAATGTTTGCTTTGAGAATATTGATGGAGAAGTATAGAGAAGGTCAGAAGGAGTTGCATTGTGTCTTTGACAGACAGGAGGCGGAGCTGGAGGTGGCAGAGGTGAAGATGCTTAGATTTTTGTTGGGAGTGACGAGGATGGACGGGATTAGGAATGAGTATATAAGAGGGACGGCTCAGGTTGGACGGTTTGGAGACAAAGCGAGAGGCGAGATTGAGATGGTTTGGACATATGAGAGATGCTGGTTATATTGGGAGAGGGAGGCTGAAAAGGGAGGAAAAGAGGAAGGCCAAAGAGGAGGTTTATTGGATATGGTGAGGGAAGACATGCAGGAGGTTGGCGCGACAGAGGAAGACACAGAGGACGGGAACAGATGGAAACGGATGATCCGCTGTGGTGACCCCTAACAGGAACAGCCGAAAGAAGAAGAATCATTAGAAAAAGAGCGGCTGTAAAACGGTGAATAAATATTAGAGCGAAATGACTCGTTTTATTATTAATTGATCCATTCGGTCAAATAACATTTGGAAAGTCTATGATTAAATTATTTTATCCCTATTCAAGTGAACAAGGAGCCAACAGGAAGTCAGCCGGCTCGGCTGGAGAAGGACTCTACTTAACACAGAAAAACATGAGGAAACATGGTGGACTTTTTCTGGCTTCATGCACCACTCAGCAACTTGGTATCCAGTTCTCCTTAATACATCCACAATCTGAAACCAACACATATAAGCAGATGTGTCCTCACCTCTCCCAGTTTGTCCAGTTTGATGTACGTCTCCAGTTTCCCAAAACCGATCTCTGACTTCAGACACAAACACAGAGAGGAACACAGAGAGGAGAGGGTTAATCTACTGAAACAACACAACTAATACAAC
Organism: Scomberomorus guttatus; assembly: GCA_038419695.1. Lineage (NCBI taxonomy): Eukaryota > Metazoa > Chordata > Actinopteri > Scombriformes > Scombridae > Scomberomorus > Scomberomorus guttatus. Next base: position 32,373,584 of record CM076449.1, on the reverse strand, counting down.
ACTAACTGTGAAACGCCTGCATGACAGGAAACAACAGAATCAGAGTAGAAGCAGGTAATGTACCAGAGAGACTCTGCGCAGCCGCCTGCTGATTGGCTGCTCAAACAGAGCTGGACCAATCAGATTAAACTTCTCCAGGTAATCATCTGGAAGCCGAATGTCTGCCGGTAATGACAGACGTTTGTTGATGTCCTGAAACACGAGAGAGAGAGGGAGGCGTCATGTTTCTGACAGCACCAATCAATAAACAGGATGCTGCTCGTCAATAACAGCATGGATTTACCTGTTTTTCCATCCACCTGTTTTTCTTCACATTTTCTATCTGCACGTAAAAATGTGTGTGTGTGTGTGTGTGTGTGTGTGTGTGTGAGTGTGTGTGTGTGTGCATACCTCAGTAGAGATCTTCTTGTTCCTCAGTCGGACTCTAACTGGACTCTGAACGTCGTCTGAAGAAGAAGCTGGATCACTTTCTCCATCTGAACTCATCTTCACATCCTCATGGACGATTTCTGGTGACACACACACACACACACGTGAAACATGCTTCATGAGCGAAGCCTGCTGATTGGCTGTCGGTTCGTCTCACATTTAACTTTCTTCATTTAGAACTACAGTGGACGATGAGGACAAAATTCATGTCGTTATGCAAACGTCTCTGAAGTGTTTTATATAAAAACTTTAACTAGTTTACTACAAACTACATGTACAAATATTACATGATTGTAGTATTAGTACCCAGTCTGATGCTATGGTTGTAGTACTGTAGTATATATTTGCTGTAATAGTACCCAGTCTGGTGTTGTGGTTGTAGTACTGTAGTATATAGTGCTGTGGTTGTAGTACTGTAGTACTGTAAATGTTTGCAGTATTAGCACCCAGTCTGATGCTATGGTTGTAGTACTGTAGTATATATTTGCAGTATTAGTACCCAGTCTGGTGCTGTGTTTGTAGTACTGTAGTTTATATTTGCAGTATTAGTACCCAGTCTGGTGCTGTGTTTGTAGTACTGTAGTTTATATTTGCAGTATTAGTACCCAGTCTGGTGCTGTGTTTGTAGTACTGTAGTTTATATTTGCAGTATTAGTACCCAGTCTGGTGCTGTGGTTCAGGTAGGAGCTCAGGCTGCGTCCCAGACCTCGAGGTCTCCTCAGTGAGCTGCTGTACGACTGAAGGAGAGACTGAACTGACGAAGATGATCCTCTGACCTTCACTCCTCCTGATGAAGCACGCATAGAACCCACCTCTGGGGGGGGGGGGGGGGGGGGGGGGGGGGGGGATGATGGAGAGATGAAGGAGAGATGATAGACAGATGAAGGTGAGATGAAGGAGAGATGGAGAGATGAAGGAGAGATGAAGGTGAAATGATGGAGAGATGGAGAGATGAAGGAGAGATGAAGATGAGATGAAGGAGAGATGGAGAGATGAAGGTGAGATGAAGGAGAGATGAAGATGAGATGAAGGAGAGATGGAGAGATGAAGGTCAGATGAAGGAGAGATGTAGAAGAGATGAAGGAGAGATGAAGGTGAGATGAAGATGAGATGAAGGTGAAATGAAGGAGATGAAGGAGAGATGAAGGTGAGATGATGGAGAGATGAAGGAGAGATGAAGGTGAGATGAAGATGAGATGAAGGTGAGATGATGGAGAGATGAAGGAGAGATGAAGATGAGATGAAGGTGAAATGAAGGAGATGAAGGAGAGATGAAGGTGAGATGATGGAGAGATGAAGATGAGATGAAGGTGAAATGAAGGAGATGAAGGAGAGATGAAGGTGAGATGAAGGAGAGATGAAGGTGAGATGAAGGAGAGATGAAGGTGAGATGAAGGTGAGATGAAGGAGACATGAAGGTGAGATGAAGGTGAGATGAAGGTGAGATGAAGGAGATATGAAGGGGGAGGGGTTCAGGAGTCAGGGTGGTTGGTGATTGGTTGATTTAGAAAACAAAGACGAGAAAAAAAAACAGGTTGAAGGAGCAAAAAAATGACAAAATGAAAACGTGTGAGTAGATCAGGGCAACAGATTAATTAGTTAATTAACTGATTGATTGATTGACAGATCCATCAGACAACCAATCAAAATCATAGATCCAACCAACCAATCAGGTGACAGGGAGGAGTCAGGCTGCATGCATATTCACACTTCCACCTGCCCAGTGAAACCTGCTATGGCTAGTCTGATGTGTCGTCACTGAGCAGGTTGGAGCTTCAGTGCCTTGCTCAGGAGCACTTCAGAGACTAAAGTCATTACTGCAACGTCCAATCGAAGTTCATCTTGGCATGGATTATTTATTTTATTTTTTATTCACTTTTAGCCTCAGACTGCCTCTGCTTCTGCCACAGTTCAACCCACTGTTGCAGAATCCTTGAAGTGTCTTATGCTCCCTCTTCAAAACAAAACATGCTCATGTGATTTTATCCATCTGTGGTATTGTGAAATAAATGAATGCATAATAATTGTGAAACTGTGATTTTTGCTCAGGCTATAATCATCCTATCAAAATCTTAATTGTTGCATCCCTATTTTCCTCCCTATCAAAATCACATTTTGTGTCGTGGTACCTTTTGTTATCAGGAGGTGATTACATATGACTCTTCATTTGTAGTAGTTTTAAAGAATCACATTATTTTCCTTTGCTTGCAATTTTTCCGCAAAAAGAGCACATAAAACATCACAAATTGTATGGCAATTTTTGAGAAAAGCTGCTGCAAAATCAAACATATTTGGCCGCAATAATCACAATAAGAACTTTGCGAAATCCTGGAGGAACTGATCTTAGTAGGTGTATTTTTAGACAGCAGTTTATGATATATGCCATCACACAGCCGCCAGTACACATTCCTTCATGCACTCGCCTTAACGTTGCCACCAATCTCTCGTCTGCAGTCCCAATCAATGTCATTCAAAACTCCACAGTCTGGCGCCGACGAAAGGGTAAACTGCTCCTTATCCTTCTCCTGGTAATCCTTAAATTGGCACTATCCACTCGTCATGCACCAACGCAGATTTACCTGTCCTCACTAACAAATGTCACACCTGCATACACGAGTGGAGCAACGTTGTTGACATGATCCCATCTCCAACAGCTCAGCAGCTATTGTCACTTCCTGTCAGCTTCCATCTCATATCATATTTTAGGCTCTGCCATATTTAAAAGCCGGTGAACAAGGTGCGAGCAAACACCTGAGTGGGGATGCACCTGATGGACACTGTGGTCCAGACCTATAATGATTCTAACTCAGGTCTCTCTTGGGACCAGATTCACGTCCCCTGAGGAGCTCAAGTGCAGTTTACAACATGTTGATGTGGCTCAATAAACACAGGTGACAGAAAGACCTGAGGGATTGTGTATGTTACCTGAGTCACTGTGTGATGTCACATCCTGGTTGATGGAGTCAGTCAGCGTCCTGTCTCCTCCCCCGGCCCCTCCCCTCCCCAGGGTGAGTGACAGCTGCCGTTTGATCTTCCTCATCCTCTCCATGAGGGGGGGCAGGGGGGGCCGTGATGCTGAGGGGGGCGGGGCAGCCAGCTTAGACTGCACACCTGGACAGGTACACATAGGAAGTGAAGGTTACAATCACAAAATGTATCCAAACTAAAAACACATTTATTTTATATAATTAAGAGAAATGAAACTCAGATAAACCAAAGAGTCCAGGAGAGACAGCAAGGTTGTCTGACAGATTAAACACTGACCACCTGTTCATCTCACCACACCTGTTACAAGCTGCCGTCTGATCACTGAGTCCAGAGGAAATAAGGCGTCATTTAGTGACGTGGTGACAGGTAAGTCCAGGTAAATATACTGCTGCGTTTATTTACATTACGAGGTTGTTTTAATTCCTGACCACAAAGCTAACAGCTAACATGCTAACAGCTGACTGACAGGTGATCTACCTGACAGCTGTTACGTCACTGCGGGGTTTAAAACGTCACAGTGCGACAGAAACACTGACTTCACTGAACATAAATAATTAAATCTACAGGAGTGTTTCTGTTTGAGCCTGTTAGCCTGCAGCTAGCAGCTAGCCGCTAATGTTTATGTTCCTCTGATTCTCTGTGATATATCTGATCACGTCTATGTGCTGCAGCTGCGATATCATCTGTAACGGTTCTGCATTCATCTAGAGGGAGTGGGACCCGTCTATTTCCTGCACTAACTGTCATCAGTGTTATAAATAGAAGCGGAGGCGGAGCGGGTTTATCTCTGGACCTGCTGCTCCGGTAACACGGCGCCGTTATTTTTCTACATGAAGCGGTCTTCAGGTTAAACACGAAGCCCCGCGGTGTGTGTAGCTGCTACTCACCGGGAGGTTCGGTTCGTCCCGGGTTATCTCTGGCTCGGTTCAGTCTGACCGTGTCTCGGATCTTTCTGTCTCCCAGTAATCTGCAGCCATGTTGCTGCTCCGCTCCTCCGGTGCGTCCTGACGGAGACACTCACCGCACCGTGAGTGACGTCACGTCACAGCACGGTGTGTAGCCCCCGGCCCGCGTCCCGCCCCTTCTCGTCCACCGGCTGTTGGGGAAAAGTACTTTCACTCAAGTGCAATTTTGAGGTACTTGTACTTTACTTGAGTATTTCCATGTGATGCTACTTTATACTTCCACTCCACTACATTTCAGAGGGAAATATTGTACTTTCTACTCCACTACATTTATTTGACAGCTTTAGTTACTTTTCAGATGAAGATTTGACACAATGGATAATATAACAAGCTTTTAAAATACAACACATTGTTAAAGATGAAACCAGTGGTTTCCAACCTTTTTGGCTTTTGACGTCTTACAAAAAGCAGTGTGTAGTCGGGGTCACATTTCAGATGTCTATGAGTTGTTAACAGCTCCACCAAATAGTGATTTTTCCCTCTAAACTTCTCACATGGTTTCATTTCAATAAATGTTCAAATGATCCAATATTTCAGCAAAAATCAAAGATTAGAGAAAAAGTCCAAAAACTGAAAAGAGATTTGTGTATCAGAACTTTTTCTTCTTTCCTCTTTCACCAATACTTGTATAGTACCACTACTAACAAGTATTGTGTGTATGTAACCAAAGCCTGATATATCTTATTCCTCTGTTCCTCAAGACCTCCGTTGTTGTCCCAAAAACTATTAAAAACACGTCAGTGAGCCACACCGCTGCACTGGGTGACATGTTCCTTCATTATGAAGAGTTTGGTCATGTTAGTTTGTCTCCAAAGATTAATAACAGCGATCACATTTTCAGTCTCTGGAGAGTAGTTACTTGTAAGGCAGACACCACTGAACGTGGTTCTGTTTATGGCTTCACTAACTTGTTGTGCTACATAGACTATGACAACAACTTCTTGACTTTGAGCTACATTATACATTTCTCAAAGAACTTCAGTATAAAGTCAAGAAGATGTTTTTCCAACATCCAGACAAACACACTGCATAGAGAGGATTAAGAAGCTGATTGGCTGAAGCGGGATTACAAGGAACTGCTGATCAGCACTTCATCTTCTCTCAGCTTGAATCAGAGATAAGAAATACAACAGACAGACAAAAACACAGACAGAGACACATACAGAGAGACATAAAGGAGAGAGAGACAGAACAAAAGACAGAGAGAGGATTGAAGAAGAACAGGAGGGGAAATACAGAGGAAACTAAGACCATCACTACAACAGCTGGTACTGAGTTACTGATACTACTGATAATACTGCTGCTGCTACTACTGATAATACTGCTGCTACTACTACTGATAATACTGCTGCTGTCTCTGTCTCTGTGTCTCATGTTGTCTCGGTCTCTCTCTGTGTCTCAGCATGTTGCTGCTCACGGTGCTGGTGGTTCTGGTCGGTCTGTACGTTTTGTGTCGTTGGTTGATTCCCTGGTTGGTTCAGACTAACGCCACTCTGGCTCTGCTGTGGTACGACGTCCTGCTGGAGACAACGCTCGACCTCCTGACCAGAAAATCACGACCCCAGGTGACCTCTGAGTACCTGTTTGTTTAACTGTCTGACTGCCTGTTTGTCTCGCTTTCTATCTGTCTGATGGTCTTTCTGTCTGTCTGACTCTCAGCGCCTTCTTCAGGCTGTCAGTATAAATGCAGTCAGAGGAAATCCAGACAGCGTCATCACAGCCATCGATCACTTCTGTAAACACACAGAGTGGGCCATGAACGTAGGAGACGAGAAAGGTACACACACACACACACACACACACACACACACACACACACAGAGTTTTGGATTTGAATATTGTCATTCTCTCTGTCCATCTCCCAGGAGCCATCTTGGACTCCATTGTCATGGAAACCTCTCCATCCACAGTGCTGGAGTTGGGAACATACTGTGGTTATTCTGCTGTCCGTATCACCAGGCTGTTGCCACCAGCAACAAGGCTGATTACCGTGGAGATGAACCCTGAGTACGCTTGCGTGGCGCGACAGGTCATCCAGCATGCAGGGCTGCAAGACAAGGTCAGAGGTCAGACTGTAGGGTAGAATAGTAGGGTAGGGTTTTCATAATTGGAGATAAAGAAGGTTGCTGGTTTGAAACTTCAGACTGTGCAGAGAACAGCTGCAGCAGTGCCCACCCATGTACTCGGATCATATTTAGATGCAGTACATACACTCTGTACCAGTTATGGCTCAGGTGTTAGACACTACCACAGCTCAGATGACACTATGACCAGCTATGAAACAGCTGGAAGACCACTCAGTTAACCTGCCAGGTGCAAATCCAGCTGTCACAGGACAGCACTCCAAATGAGAGTCCATATTGTATGGACTGTGGCCCAGGAGGATCGCTACGTTAAGCCATGTGCTGCTATGGTGAGTCAAGTGTCGGCTGCCAGATTTATGTGAAGTTCAGGGGGTCAAACCAGAAGCCCCACACAAAATAGGAGGACACCTCACCACAAGCTCCAGGATGTAGCCAAACCCACTGTCCTGAGCTGTCCTGAGCTGTCCTGCCTTTCCCTTTTTACATCTGCTGGATTGTGAGACAGTCTAATGAGACAATCTATCCTTGGTGACTGGTTGCCCAAGGCAGTCAGGTTGGTAACAGACAGTTGGTCTGTTCTCCTGTGTGCATGTGTCTGATAAAGGTAAACTTTTGAGATCCTGACAGGACACAGCAGTGATTCCTCCCTCACACTTGGTTGACCGGTGTTGGATGCTGAGTTTTGGCATAGCACACACTGCAGGAAGCAGCATTCCCCATGCACTGAGAGGGCGTGGAGTTCTCCATCTCTTTTAGCCAACACAAAGGCCAACAATGATGCAGACTGTTTCAAGGAACTTAAATGGCTCATGCTGCAAAGCCTCCTTCAAATACCACAGTGGGACAGCTGGCCTTCTGTGGTAGGGAATAACCCAATGAGGCTGAAGGTGCCATGCCCTTCTGCAGCATTTCCTAGAGGAACTGGAGGATGTCATGGGTGGTGCAGAAGAGGGGATCCACCTGTCTCAAATTGCACCATGTGTCGAACACTCCCCAATGATAGGAATCTGTCACCCTAGTTGATGGAGCTCAGGCTCCCTGCAAAGTGCTAACTAGAGAAACTCCATGGCAAGTAACTCAGCTGTCTCTGGCGCCAGGCCCGAAGCTTGAGCCTCTCAGCAAAAGGATGGAAAAGAGTTCTGTGGGTTGGAGACACCAGGGATGTCTTCTAAAGGAGATGCAATTGCTGAAACCCAGATCATTTGTGGCGAATTGGGGGAGGAGTGGGGGTGGGGGTTGGGGGGGGGGGTGTAAACAGGAGGCCCTGTGCACACTGATGTGCCATCGCATTTGTGTACAAGGCCGGATTGTCTCGCATTGTGAAGAAAAAGAGTGGACAGTAAACCTGGACACAGACAGATCAGCTACTTCTGTACCAAAGTGCTCCCAGATCTTCTTTACCACATCGAGTTCAGCCTCCATTTTCCACAGAGGACTGCCCCTCTGGAGAGCTCATCCACTGTGAGATTCCTGGCATATTCATTGCCTTTAGGGACTCGGACCAGGGATGACCTGGACCACTCCCATATCTGAGCCAATCTAAAAAAAGGCGTAAAGGGCTTAAGCCCACCTCCCTGTTCATACTGTATAAACTGCTGCCAATGTTCTGTCCTCACAAGCTTGTGACAGTTCTTCAGCTCCTGCAGGAAGTACATAAGAGCTGGTAGACAGCCTTCAGGACATTGTTTTGCTGTGCTAACCTGCTAATTTGGCTGACTGCTCCCACTAATAGAGAGCCACATGTCTGCAGATTCTTCTGTGGGTTTGAGGATCAGGAGGCAGTGCTGCACTGGACACATGTTAAGAAGATCCAGGGGCACTATGACTGCCATCAAATCTTAGAAGCAGAGACACCAAAGTGAAACTGTGATAGGTAAGCCCTGAGGGTGGCCTGTTGTCCAAGAGTTAAAGAAAGTCTCCCATCTTGGCATCCAACCACATGCCTGTGGAACTCTGTGGACTGGGAGGGCCTCTGGTTTAGGCGCAAGTCTAGGTCCTCTAAATGCTGGAAGAGCCGGGACACATTCCTGCATCATTGCTTTTCTAAGTGAGCACATACCAGCCAGTTGTCTAGGTAATTGACCTGCCATATGGTCCCAGGACTGCGTTCATGCACCTTATGATCATGCAGCGACTGTGCAACTGAACCAGCAAAACTGATGCTGCCACAATTCCACCAACCTGAGCAAGATCTCTATAGAGGGTCTACTATCTACTGTCTTTATAATTACAAGACAAACAAAATCTGTAACTCTGTCCTGTGACCCGTCAAATTTTGTTATTGAAAATTTCATCTATATTTACATTTATAAATATACATATTCCACACAGAAACATACAGATAGCCACACCGCAAACATACTGATGTGTTTATGTACTGTATATCAATATGTTTGCGGTGTGGCTATCTGTATGTTTCTGTATGGAACATGTACAGGCCGTGAAAACAAATTTCCTGCAGGACAATAAAAACTATATTTATCTATATTGTCCAACCAACACACTCCATATGTGACAGATAACACCTGGGGTCACAGCAGGTAGAGTCACAGTCTGGTCTTAATCATTTTTAACTGTCTGGATGAAAGTTGTTATTGAAGGGTTATTGATCTGCTTATTGATTATTGATTACCTCCTTCAGGTGTGTGTGTTGGAAGGTGAGTCAGCTGACCTGATTCCCAAGATGGCCGACATGTTTGGAATCCAGACATTTGACTTGATTTTCCTCGACCACTGGAAGGACCGCTACCTGCCTGACATCAGACTGCTAGAGGTAACAACCTTTGACCTCTGACCTCTGACCCTGCTGTATGTTATGACCTCTGACCTTTGACCCCTCCCGTCCTCCCCTGCAGGACTGCGGTCTGCTGGCTCAGGGCTCGGTGGTCCTGGCTGATAACGTGGTCTGTCCTGGAGCTCCAGACTACCTGAAGTACGTCAGATCCAACCTGAAGTACAGCAGCAGGTTCTACCAGGCTCACCTGGAGTACACCAGAGTCCTGGATGGACTGGAGAGATCTGAGTACCTGGGAGCCAGACAGACAGGTAGAGAGACAGACGCCCAGACAGACAGGTAGAGAGACAGACTGAATCTGCTTCAGCGTGTTTACATCTGATCTCAAACATCCCATCAACACACCTGGATCAGGTAGCAGACGTTTGTGCTGAATATGTCACAAATTAGCACCAACACAATTATAATGATAAATAAACACTCTTTGATTTCATAAGTTCAGTTTTCAGTTTTATGGAGCCCACAGACAGATATTTTGGGAGGATAAGGAAGCATTCATTGTTTGACTTCCAATCAATACCTGCACTTCCTGTTAGTGTGTCCTGCGCTCTGGTGCCCAGAAAGGTGCTCAAAAACTCAATCTGTTTGGATGAAACCTTCTGCTTAATGAATGTGATGTGATGTTAGCTTAGTTTCTGAAATGTGTGTGAATAGTTTGGTCACACAAGGCTTCACACTCTTCTTTTTCTCTTAACTCTAAAAACAGATCTTTTAGTTTTCTAAGTAACTATTCACACATATTGTAGAATTATATTGTTTACAAAACATCCTCATTGAATGTTCAAAACCTTTGTTGTTGAACGTAATCGGGTTTTACAGATCAATCCATTATCATTGGTCTGACAGGTGACAATCAGTGTGATGCTGCTGAAGCTGTGTGTTTGAACAAAATGTTCCGGATGTTCAAGTCATTAATGGTATTACTGGGTATAAAGCACTTCAAACTGTGCTACTGATGATGAGGGCGACTCTGTTAACATGTGTTTATCTGTTTATGATAGATGTTTGTTTCACATTATTTAACAGTTTAATTGTGATTCTTTACAAAATGTTTATCTGCATACGATGTAATGACACACATACACTTCATGTTTATGTGGTAATTATAGATGATGTAAATGTATAAAATTTATTCTGTCTCTTCATGGATATCAAACGATTAAACACCCTCTGGTAGTGGATCTCGTCCTCCAAGATGTTCTACTCTCCAGGTGAGGCTCCTCACTGACAGGTGAGAGTGTCCACTCAGTTTACTATGACTGTAAAGCTTTGCTGCTTTCACCTGAAGAACACTGAGACTGTGTAACTCAGACTGATGAAGCTTCATATTAACTTCAGATAAACTTTAGATTCTTTTCTCTTCTTCTAGGATCTAAGATAGATTTTGTCCCCCGATCACTTATGATGTAAAGATCTCCTACAATACAATGAAAATGTATAAGCTTTGTGAAAGTAGAATTTATGGCAGAGCTGTTGTATTGGATTGCATTAGATTGCACAGGTATTCCTAATAAAGTGCTCGGTGAGTGTGTATCCATGTTGTATGAAGATGTGAACGTGTCCTTTAAAACTGAAGCCATGTCTTGTCACAGGATGTCTGAGTGTGCTTTTGATTCTCAGATATTATTGGAGTCATCTGTGGAGAAAGAACTGTCAGTATGTCAAACAAAAAGAGAAAACATTAGAGAAAAGTTTTAACATTAACATGATTTCATGCTTTATAAACATGGTCTGGTCTCTAACGGGTCACCTGTGTGAAGTTACAGGTCAGAGGTCCAAACTTAAATTATCTTTATTGTGATTTAACAGAAAAGAAATACAAACAGTAAAAATCATCGAAGTTCTGACGAGCTCGTTCAGGTGTGTTTCAGTCAGCATACAACTGTGAAACAAGTTCATTCATTCATCAATAAACTCTGATCAGATTAATAAACTCCAATCTGATCCATCAGCTGGGGAAATGCCTGTCTCTGGGTAGAAACAGAAAGCAGCAAGTTGGTGAAGCTGAGAGTCCCTGGTGAGGAGCATGATGGGATACTGGCAGAGTGACCTGGAGGATTTCATCACAATGACCAATCACAGCAGAGATCTGTCAGGTATTGATTATAACTAAATGATAACACTGATCAGAAAGCTCCTGCACCCTCTGATGACTCCGCCCACTGCCCAGACCAGCCTGTGATTGGTTGGTGAAGGCAGGCGTGTCAGTTCAGCCAATGAACTGACAGCTGTCACTGTGATTGACTGGAGTTGAAGATCTTGGCCAGCAGGGAGACATTTGATTGGCTCTTCTGCTGTATGAGGCGGGCCTTGTCCAGGTGCTTCTGGGTAACAGAGTCTTTCTGTTTCTTCTTCTTCTTCTGGATCTCCTCCTCTGTCTGACGCTGCGTAAAGTCCCACGTCTTCTCGTCCACCTGATAACGACAAATAAAGTTTTAACAAAATGGAGACAAAGTTTTAAAAGACGCAGAAATGAATGAAACTTTTGACAGCCAATATGACACCTCACACTGCAAAGTTGTATTATGAATATTAAATCCATGAAGGTTTTATATTCAACTTTCTCAGAGCCTAGAAAAGCCATCATAAAATCTGTGATGTCATCCCAACACACAGTTAATATATTCAGCAGGCCGCACAACGTGGAAGCTAGAAAACTTTTTTGGCTCATTTGTCAGGCGAGCACTTTTCATTCGATTGAACAAGCACCATCTTTGAGTCTGGTATCCAGTTCTTATAATATATCCATGGGAACAGCACTAGGCTGTGAAGCCAATTTGACATAGAGGCCAAACCATGTAATTACAACCTCTAGGTCTGTCATGTGATGGTCACATGGTCAATACATTTTTTGGAGTGTCACAACCCCCATAAAATTTATTATCAGAATTTGATCCATTTGGTCCAATAACATTTGGAAAGTCTTAAAAGCTGCATGATTAAATTATTTTATCCCCATTCAAGTGAGCGAGGAGCCAAAAGGAAGTCAGCCGGCTCGTCTGGAGAAGGAGTCTATTGAGCATGCTCTATGGGCCCAAAAACATGAAGCATGAGGAAACATGGTGGACTTTTTTCAGCTTTATGTGCCTCTGAGCAACTTTCATAGGATCCAGGGTGTCCTTGGTACATCCATGGTGGAGACAAATCTAAAACTACATTTTGAAAGTTTAAACTTTATTTTAAAATATTTTGTTTTAAACATTTGAATCTTTTTTGAAAGTTAAAACTTGCACGTTGAAAGTTTCATGTCATACCCATCTCTGCCCTCTCCAAGGTGAGAGATAGAAGGCAAAAAGTGCCAGAAAGTTAAAACTTTCCAAATGGCTCCACTTGTTCGGTTCTACCTGTGTGGTTTGGTTTACCTGCTGTCCGTCTCTCTGTCTCTTCCTCCTCAGTTTGTCCAGGTTAGCGCTCTTGTCCACGTTGTTCAGGTAGAAGTTAGTTTCTCTCTTGGCCTGAGACACTTCAGTCCTCAGCCTCTGCTGCAGGACCATCTGCTCGTAAGCCAGACGCTCGCTCAGGTGAGTCCACTGGAACCTGTGCAGGTACTACACACACAGACAGAAAGACAGGTAAACAGATGGTCCAGCGCCTGAAATGATCCACACAGAGTTCTGGTGAGTAAAGTGTAGTTCAGTCCGGTTAAATCAGACTCCTTGGTACGATTCATTTAATCAGAAAAATGGAATAAAATAATGGCATGTTCTCAGATAGTCAAATATATACTGACATCAAAATCATGACTATCTGACAACAGATAGACATTAAATAAAGACATTAAAAACAAAATGCTCACTAACAATGCTGCCTTCTTATCAGTGAAAGGTTTAATGGTCTGTGAGTTCTGCTCACATTCTTCATGGAAAACTAAGAAGAGAGTTCTTTTGTTGGAAAACTTACAGTTCCTCATTATTTCTGTTGTAATTTAAAAGATCAAACAGTACATATTTATACAGTAAAGAAAAATCAGCCATAAATGTGTCATTAATAAACTTAGAGACCTCTTGCCACAACTGTTTAGTAACAATGCCAAAATAAATGAGGCACAGTGTGATGATTTTAGTTTAAGGTTTCAAAGGGTGTGATGTCCGCTGTTGCCGGGCAGAACGTACCTTGATGCACCAGAGGTCGGAGGCGAACGGTTGGCGTTTCCTGGTCGCCATGGGAGTGTTGTGGAGAGACGCTGCCACTCGCTTCGCCACGCGTTTATCTCTGAACTCCACCCACCCCTCGGTGAAATCACACCTCCTCAAACCAGATTTCCTCTTCCTCCTCCTCACCTCCCGATCTGCAGGATCAATACAGCAGTGATCAGAAAATACAGCCTGACCGATCGATACAGTGTGTGTGTGTGTGTGTATGTGTGTGTGTGTGTGTATGTACGTGCGTCAGGGTAGGAAATTAACTTTTCTTTACAAAGGCTTTTTTTGCCCTCATGATATATATTTCATGATTTTATTTCATTTTTGGGCATTTTGGATAATTTCCAGGACTATTTTTTTTATAAATGATGGGAAATACTTTACCTCTATGTCGCATGACAGACCAATATTCACTGACTATTTTTACCCATTTAATGCATATTTTATTTTCAAAAGTATAAACAATAAACACAACGTTACACAATGTCACAGTTAAACATCTCTGCAACACTGCTGATTGTCTGGCATGTTATGTGCGGCACTCTATGGTTTAAAATAACATGCGCTATGACAGCTTTGGTAGCTTTTTTAGGCACAGAGCAGACCGGGAGAGGCTCAGCGACTGTCCACAGTTCTGACCTACTTTCATTTCCAACTGATTGTGACTCAGCTGGAAGTGCGACAGGTTTGTGGATTAAAAAACACTCCATGTTGGTAACGTTATCGTTAGTGGCTGTCGTGGCTGCCTCACAACCTTGCCATGCTTGAGCAAGAGGAGGAGGAGGAGGGGTGGGGGCGGGTGCGGGTGCAGATACGGAAGCCTAGCTGTCCCAGACATTTCCAAGCTGCACTTTGAATACCGAGCAAAATCTGGACACCCCTGTCATCTCAATTCCAAGGACTATTTTACATTTTGTAGGGGCATTTTGCCCCGAGCCCCTGTTAGTTCCCAACTCTGGTGTGTGTGTGTTTGTGTGTGTATATGTGTGTGTGCATGTGTGTGTTACCCTCAGGTTGTAAGAAGATGCGTCCGATCTCTCCGTACACCGACAGCAGGTTCCTCATGTGTTTAGGGCGGAGCCTCGGCGGAATGTGACCCACGTAGATGATTCCTGGAACACATTTCCTGTCTGAACAGGAAGCCACTGAACCCCCTTTCTGCTTGCTCTTCTTCTTTTTCATATCGGCACCATCTTCATCATCATCTTTGTTTCTCTCTGAGTTTTCATCTTGATCATCTCCTCCTCCATCATCATCATCATCATCATCGTCGTCGTCGTCGTCGTCGTTTCCTCTCTCTGCTGCTTCTCCTTCCTCCTCATCCTCTTCTTCCTCCCCCTCCTCCTCTTCCTCTCTCTGAGCTGCAGTCTTCTTCTCCTCCTCTTCCTCTCTTCTCTCCATCTCTCTGCAGTCTGCTCACTACAAACAATAGAAACAATAAAGACTGATCAGTGTTGATCACAGACTGACAAAAGTATGTGGACAGCAGTGTTTCCAGTGTTTTGAAGTCTTTGCTGCAGAGTTCGGCTGCTCCACTAATACAGAACTGAGTTTATTCTGCAGACTGATAAACAAACAGGATCAACATGTTTCTACAATCAGCCCTCATGTCCGTCTGCTTCACTGGAGACGTTTCAGAGTCTATAATATAGTTCAGACTTGTTTTAAAGACATTTATCTTGTTTTACATCAGACTGAATCTGCAGCTGTTTTAGATGCCAACAGATGTTTTGTGCCTCTAATTTTCTCTGTGATCATTTAAACATCGTTACAGCCACAACAGAAAACAACATTTACAAAATCTCACAGTCGACTCCTCAGAGATCAGATCTTCTGGTGTTTGAAGGAAAGTTATCAGCTGTTTAAAGATGCTAACTGTCTCTGTCAGTCTGACTGCTGCTGAAACTAAACTTTCTGTCTGCTGCCTCCTTCTCTGCCTTTAACTTATAAAGTTTCACTTGACTTGAAGTTTGTGAACTTTGTTACAGATAATTCTCAGAAATCTGAGTGTTTAAAAGAAAAACGTTTCTGAGACGGCTTCACTTTTTCTTTTTCACTTTTTTTCTTGTTTTTTTTTTTGGGTGCAGAGAGACATAAACACATGACAAGAACTAAACAAAACCCAACCAAACAAAAACAAAACAAATAATAATAAAACAAAAATCATCCGATATAATAACAGTAATTACAATAATTAGAATAATAATGCCAGCCAGTTATCGCTGCTAAGATCGGTTGTTCGGGACGCACGTGTGTGTGTTTGTGATTATTGATCGGAGACTATATGAGACGTGATGATGATCCAACAAGTTCCACCGCTAAGAGTCTGAGTCCCAGTTTAACCTGCAGCAGGTTTTCAATCAATAACTAAAGAGTCAAAACCTGATCAATATTGATTACTGATATCTTCAACACGCTGTCTCTATTTACAACTCATACATATACTCACATCATGTATTGATCTTTATCAATAAATGTGTAACAATAAACACGACAGTGAACCTTGTTCATACCCGGTCTGGTTGATCAGATAATCTGATTTATGATCAATAATAGACGATTTTGATGTTCTCGTGTTTCATCAGCTGTTTGCTTTTTGTCAGAATCTCTAAAAGAAAGAATCTCACCTTCAGTGTGATTAAAACTCATCAAACACAAATAAAAACACGGCGGCTACTCGGGCTCACGTGCGGAAACACTGTCGCGTCCTAATGACGTAACGGAGCGACAAAATTAGCGGGTATACAACTTCCTGTTGTGCCCTCAAAATAAAACTCTGGGAACAGGGGGGAAATTATTCTGGAGAAAAAAAATAGTTTGTGTTTTTAACATCCATCAGTCTATTATCAATCTATTCCATCGATTACCTGCTGACAGTCACACTTTATTTACACCACCTGGCTGCAGAAACTCATCTTTTCAGTTTCACTCACCCTTCATTTCCTGGTAATCTGTCTGGGAATGAGTTACATGTAAAGTGGAGACAAAGTTGTGAGAAAGTTATCAGAGTTTAGTTTGGAGTAGATCAGACTTTATTGATCAGCGAGGATATTCACATGTTACAGCAGAACAAGAAACACTGAGAGGAAGAAACAGATACAGAAATATTTGAATGAAATGAAATAAAATAACAAATTATTTTATTATGAAGTTTGGATTAAAACTCTTTCTACTTTAATGCCATGGCCTTCAAATGAAGCTGCCTGTCAAGTCAGTGTAGTGGAGCGGATAAATGTAGTGGAGTAGAAAGTACAATATTTCCCTCTAAAATGTAGTAGAGTGGAAGTATAAAGTAGCATC
Organism: Scomberomorus guttatus; assembly: GCA_038419695.1. Taxonomy (NCBI): domain Eukaryota; kingdom Metazoa; phylum Chordata; class Actinopteri; order Scombriformes; family Scombridae; genus Scomberomorus; species Scomberomorus guttatus. Next base: position 32,356,882 of record CM076449.1, on the reverse strand, counting down.
AAATGGAAATACTCAAATAAAGTACAAGTACCTCAAAATTGTACTTAATTGTCACTGACCAGGGATTAAAACTGCACTCTAACAATAGAAAAATACAGAATAAAACTAATTAACTATATGAAAGGTTAAGGTCAATAAAGTTTCATATGAATCATCAGCGTTAATAAAACAAACATTTTAAAGTGTAAACTGTCAGTGTTTTATCAGGACGCCGCTTCTGGAAGTCGAAGAAGTCTTATTTTGAAAAGTCTAGCCGGAACTGTATTTGTTTTGACCACGCCCCCCCGGAGTGAAAGGCATGCTGGGATACCTCCTGTCACGGCGGGATGTTTTGAGGAGGAGGCTCACGTTGGCTGTTAGCAGTGAAGATGCAGAGACCAGTTTCCAGTTTGTCTCTGGGTTCCAGTGTGAAGGTGAAACTGGTCAGCGCTGGTTTCCAGTTCACCGCAGACCTGCTGCACCTCAAACCGCTCCAACTCAGCAAAGGTACAAAATCCCAACATAGGCTTTAACTGCACAGCCAATTTATATGTTACGGTTTGTTTCCTACATTATAAGAAACGTTACGAGGTGAATGAGTGTTGCTGAGCGCAGTTGAACTTACGTTAACGTACGAGTATTGATTAAAGTAAAACTGATAAGACTTTGTGTTCTGTTCGTGTTTTCAGCAGCTGCCGTCACTATGACAACCACGACTCATTCGGCTGAAAGTCTCCAGTTAACACGGTCACTCGTTAAACCGAAACACCGGCTAATCGCCAAACTCCGTTCATAGTACGTCGGTTTTTAGCTTCTTGTCGTATTTGTGAACATAAACACTTTAAATGAAGTAAAACGACGATCTATTCTTAATCAACGTATCGCTCTGATTAATTCGGGATGTGGAAAAAACACCAAGCAGTTACTTATTTAAAATTAGGAAACAAATTTACTGCAACCACATAACTGTTCAGAATTGCTCTGTTTATAGTTTTCTGACTTATGACTGCACATAAACACTAATTCTAAAACACTTAAGAAATGATGTTATGGATTGATTTTACTTCTTTTTTTGTGAATAATATTTTATTGTGTTTGTTTTTTTTCATTTGTATAGCATTCAAAATAACTTAGAAAGCAAACAACTCAAAAGGCAAATGAGCCAAAATAAAACAAGTAAAAAAAGAAACGGACAAGAGAAGAAACAAAAGAAGATACATGTAAAAAAAATAAATTATAATAACAATTAATAAGATAATAAGATACTTACACACACACACACACATACATGTATACATGTACACACACATACATATACATACAGTATTTTATATGAGGGGGGAGAGGTACATCAACCCTTTAAAAAAACATTTTACAGCCACATGTGCGAGGTTACATATAGTGGTTTATATAGAATCTGGCTTTTGATGAGTTTTCAATTATTTCCTTTCATGCACAATTTAATTTAGCTGTTGATCTTTCGAAAATGAAGATATCATAGAATGTATATATCCAAATTTGAATTAATTGTTTGGCGATCAGTCCAGTTTTTTAGAATAACCATCTCTACTGCTGTTGAAGCAGCTAAAATTATCTGTTGGAGGGACAGAAAGAGATTATTACTATTTTATCTCATGGTAAATTCAGCATGTAGACAGAACTCAGAGCAGTTCTTAATTAAATAAAATTTACTTAAATTAAATAAAAATACTGCTGTATCAGTTGGTGTCCAACAGAAACATGTGATAGAACTTACTGATGACCCGTTTAGTAAAAACCAACCTGAGCTCTGGTGCTGCAGCTCTCTGAACACATGTAGCTGTTTGTTTGAAGTTGCTTTCAGAGGCTTTGGACAGAAGAGTCTGTGTAATTGTGTTGCAGAGGCTGGTCTGTCCCAGCAGGAGGCGCTGGAGGTGCTGCAGGCTGTGGGGAGAGAGGAGGAAGGAGGTGATGCGGCAGCAGCAGGAGGAGGAGGAGCGTCTCTGACAGCTCTGGATCTCCTGCAGAAGGAGGAGGAGCTGAGGAGCATCGTGACATTCTCCTCACAGCTGGATGCTGCACTCGGAGGAGGATTGCCTGTCGGGAAAACCACAGAGATCTGTGGAGTTCCAGGAATCGGAAAAACACAACTTTGGTGAGAAACATACACACACACACACACACACACACACACAGTTAAATCAACCCTAAAATGTAAAGAAAGCCAGTGCAGTGATGCTAAGACAGCTGTAATGTGGTCCCTTTTGTCAATAATTAGTTCATTCTTCCATAAAAAGAAACTTCAAATATCAAAGATTAAATTGTCTTTATAAACGACGCTCTGATGAGCAGCTGTCTGTCCCTTTGGGTACATCTCAATTCCCTGAATTGCATCCACGTTTCCCTCACTTGCACCTTAGTCCCTCCCACTAAAGATGTGAGGAGAGAGGTAATATGTTTTTAGAGAAATGAGACGTCCTTTCCTCTGAAACGTAATGTGAAGCGACGTCCGTTTCTGATGACAGTGACAGCTGACCACAGCTGATCAGCTGTCAGTCGGCTTTAACAGCTGTACCGACTTTTGATGCAGTTTGTGTCTGTACGCGTGCACTGTGCTGACACTAATAAAGGTGAACAGCTGTTTCCTCTCTGCAGCCTGTTACCTGCTCGACAAACACCTGCACATGAATAAACACCTGCATTCTGTATTCATACTGTGTCCTGCTCAGAGGCACAGGAACCATTTCTACTGGCAGAGTGCGTTTGTATTATTTATTATTATTGTTTGCATCTGTATTTATATTCTGATTGTGAATTAATTAATTAATAATTCAGAATATGATTATGGTGTCTTTTGAACACTGGAAATGATTTATTAGGCTAAATGTTTCAGGGAAAATTGAAATAATATAACTCATAATAAACTAATAATAAACCTGACACTCAGGAATTTTCAGCCTCACGTGTGACTGAATGGAATAAAATATAAATGTGTTTAAAATGTGTTTCTTGCTGACAGAAAGATTCTCCCTGACTTTAATTTTATCCATAATAAAAGGTAACGGGGGAAATTACACATCATGAAAAGTAATCTTTCTAAATCTTTCTAATGAATGAAGAAAGTTGTTGATGGTTCTTTTGTTGATCAGACTGAGAGTTAACACAGATGCACTATTTTTAACTAGATGATGAATCAGAAAACAAATAAAATCACCAATAAGGGGGCGTGTCGGCCGGTAAAAGACTCTCACAAAGCTGCTCTCGTGTATCCTCGCTCATGGCGCCTCAGAGATCCTCCTCAGTTCTCGCTCCTCAGAGCAGAAATAAGAGCTTTGAGACGACCTTCATGACGGCGGACCAGAACAGCTTCCAGGTAAAGTGAGGATCGAGGAATGATCAAATAAGGGACCCTTTGTATCGATCTCTAAGACGACGTTTCTGCTGACTAACAGGTGGTGGCGGTAACTCACCTGTAAAGGCAGAGAAGAAGAAGAAGACTGTTAGTAAACAACACAGGATTCACACGGTTTCCTGTTGAAGGAAAAACATTCAGCATGTGTGACTTTAAACTGTAAACAGGAAGTCCACAGGGAGCTTTAATGATTATCTGTTTATTGATGACATCACTGTCTCAGTCTGCCGCTGGTTGATGTTGAAGTGATCATGTGACCTGTGTGTGATGATGTCAGTATGCAGCTGGCAGTGGACGTTCAGGTGCCGCAGTGTTTCGGGGGGGTCGGAGGTCAGGTGGTCTTCATCGACACCGAGGGAAGCTTCATTGTTCAGAGAGTCGTTGACATCGCCACCGCCGCTGTCCAACACTGCTCCCTATTGGCCGAGGACGCCGAGCAACGAGAAGCCATGACGACCTTCACCTTGGAAACTATCCTGTCCAACATGTTCGTGGTACGCTGACTGGTTGTCATGGTAACAGCGACCTGATGATGATGATGATGATGATGTTTTATCAGTCCCTGCTCAGTTTAAATAAAATATTGGTAAAATATAAGAATTATATCAGTAAAAGTAAAACTTGGTCTGTTTTGTGTCAGGTGCGTTGCCATGACTACGTGGAGCTGCTGGCTGAGATTCACCTGCTACCTGACTTCCTGTCTCAGCACCCGAGGGTCCGCCTCCTGGTGATTGACAGCGTGGCGTTCCCGTTCCGGAAGCTCTTTGACGAGCTGTCGCAGAGGACACGCCTCCTCAACGGCCTCGCCCAGCAGCTCATCGCCATGGCAACCAGCCACAACATCGCCGTGGTGATGACCAACCAAATGACCACCCGGGTGCAGGGTAGCCAATCACAGCTGGTCCCTGCTCTCGGGGACATCTGGGGCCACGCCCCCACCATCAGGCTACTCCTACACTGGGCAGGGGCACGGCGGCTGGCGGCCATCTTTAAATCTCCAGGTCACATGGATGCCACCATCCAATACCAGATTACCGTCGATGGGTTCAGAGACGCCGAACAGTCAGAGCAGCCACAGAGCAAACGACCCCGAACACACACTGACCAATCAGCTGCCAGCCAGAGAGACAGCAGCAGCTGACAGAGACCGCCAGCCAATCAGAGACTGAGCTGTTTGTTTTGAACTTTCAGTTTGTAAATGTTTTCAGTTGAAACAGATGCCAGAGTTTAAATTGGAGTCAGAGAGCCAATCATCAGTCAGTCTGTCAGAATCACTCAGCATTAATCCGCATTTATCAGTTATCATTCAGTTATTAACCATCAGTAGATTCTGATTCATCAGAGCTGCAACTAACAATTCATTATTGATTAATCTGCACATTATTTTTTTGATTCATTTTGTCCGTTAAATGTCAGAAAATAATGAAAAATGTTTCTTTAAAGCCAACGGTGACGTCTTCTTTTTTTGTCTCATTTGTGGTCTAAAACACCAAGATATTCACTTTATTACATTATTATTACAGTAAATTATGTAAATATGCAACAACACGTAAACATATGAATAATATCAGCAGTGTTTTCTGTCGGAGCCTGTCGACTCTCACACTTGTGTCCTCAGACTGAAACTTCACTTTAATCATTTCAGACTTTTTGTCACTTTGGAAACCTGTCGACCAGGTACCAGACAGTAAATATTTACAGGCTGCTGTTCCCACGGCAACAGCTGTTCTCAACACAAAAACAAACAAGTTCTATTTATTTATTTATTTATCTGTGTGTGAGTGAGTGAGTGAAGATCAAAGTGAGTTTAAACCTCAGCAGGTAAACGGTGAACACGGTGGATTTCAAAGTTTATCTGAAGCTAATATGAAGCTTCAGTCGTCCAAATGAGTCAAATCAAGTAGATATCTTTCAACGTTACAGTCTTTTTAGTGCCAAAGTCCCTCTTTTTGTTACTATACTTCCACCGCAGCTCAACAGGGAAACACTGTCCGAGGAAACACAAAGAGGGAATTTGATGCTAAAAAGACTGTAAATGTGGCAGATATCCACTTGATATGACTAACTCAGACTGCTGAAGACTCATATAAGCTTCACATCTACTTTTAAATGCATTTTGCACTAAATGACTGTGTGGACACACTGTGGATTTTGGCCTCCATCACTTCCATTAAAGCACATTTGAAGGGGATCTTTTAATATCCAGTATGAACAGGAGGAATGATTACAGCGAGGAAAACCTCTTTCACTGTTCATATGGACACCTGACTGCTGTTTAAAGACACACTTGAAGAATTGTGAACATGTCATTTAAATCTTTTTACTGCAGTGTCTCAGAATACATGTGGACTGGTGTTTCATATTTCATCATCTATAAATAACTCTTCATTATGATAATTGGATAGTGATAATTATACCAAACTGTATGTTCTCATCTAAAATCATAATTATATCAACATTCTCTCATTATTATCTGTTACCTGAAACACCTGAACAGGTAAACACACACACACACACACACACACACACACACACACACACACACACACACAGAGACTGTTATAACTGTCACACCACTAGAGGTCAGAGATGCTCCACTCTGACCACAAACACGAAGCTGAAATCTTTACACAACATCACACACAAACACACACAGCCGAGTTATAATGCGAGTGTTTTAATAAGAGGCAGACAGACGGGTTTTCCGTCCGAGCTGATTGGAGCAGCAGCAGCAGGAGGAGGAGGAGGAGGAGGAGGTGGTGGTGAACCGTGGGAGAAGTTTCACGCGTGTCGGACTCACCGGAGCAGACCGGCAGCTCTGTGGACCTGAAGCCGGACCGGAGCGCAGCTCGGCGGGTCAGGACTGTCAGCAGACCCGGAGGAGACGACATTTCTCTCCGGTGAGTTTCTCTTTGATTCTCCTGAACTGTAACACATAAAAACCAGTTTAATCAGTGAGTGAAACCAGTTCAGCTGCTGATAAACACTGACATCATTATTCAGTCATATAAAGGTATATGTAAATTAGTAATAATTTCATATAAATTATTTTCCCTCTGTGAGGCTGACAGCTGCTTCAGGGGATCAATACAGCTGTTTATCTTATTGTGATAAACTTTTTATTGATATTTACAGTAAATATATCTTAGTTGTTTTTTTAACTGGCTGATTGACTGTTTATTGATTATAACGATCCGATAATTTATCTATCATATGAGTGTTAAGTTTTTAAATTTAAACTTTGAGACTGAATGAACATAAGCTCAGTCCTCATGATTAATATCACTTATTTTATATTTATTAAACTCTGCTGGATTCTTTTCACTGAATCTCATTAATCACTTCAGTCATTAATTGATCAAACTCCCCAAACATCCATTTGGAGTCTTTAAGTCTCTGTTTTCTGTCAGGAACCTGAATCTCTTTGGACTGTTGGTCAGACAGAATGAGACATTTGAGACTTTGGACCCTGAGAAACTGTTTTATGACATTTTTAGAAACAAAAATAATTAATTAATGAAAATAATGATCAGTTTCAGATGAAGTTTGAAAGTCTGTTGTTGGATTTGTTACATTCAGTTTGGGACTTTCTGCATCCTGTGTTATTGATCATTATTGATAATTTCTGCTCATATGTGTAATGGATGCCGTGTGTGTGTGTGTGTGTGTGTGTGTGTGTGTGTGTGTGTGTGTGTGTGTGTGTGTGTGTGTGTGTGTGTGTGTCCTCTCTGGTTTCTTCAGTTATTTCCCATATTTATGGATTTTTTGGGGGGTTGTCTTTGTCTTCTCAGATGTAAAAAAGGTTCCACTATGACACCCAACTATTTATCATTAATAATCAGTCTATAAAGAGTTATTAAATGGTTTATAACACACTATAATATCATTGTTAGCAGATATAAGTGTTAGTGGTAAATGTATTAGTCAAGCATGGACACAAGTACACAACAAGTATCAGCAGCAAAATAACAATGAATGAATAAAACAGTGAGCAGAAATAAAGAACAAAAGGACATTTACACTCAAATTCCAATTCAGCATCAATCAGTTTTTTATACATAATCAATACTTCTGGTTCCTCCTGTAGTAAACCACCGATACCACATCCAGGCTGTGGGACGCGTCTCAGCCGCCATATTGCTCCAGTGTTCTAGCAGCTTGTGCTGCGTTTGGATGTTCTAAAGAAAGAAATGCAAAAACCAAGAAACAAGGAATAATTTGATGGGCGACTAGTTATTACACAACACTACTGTCACCAACATGTTGAATTTAATATACTGTTATTACTATAAGCAATGTTAAGTGGCTTTTAATCTTTGCAGTAGGACTTTCTATTGTGTATTTATGAGTGAAGTGAATTTGTAGCTTCCATTTATTATTTATTGATAGCAAACCTGGATACAGTCACATGCACACACAGGAGCCAGTGTCCAAACACTGACCTGATGATCTCCCTCAAAGAATAAATGCCGCTTATACGTCAACTAAACTCATATGAGATTAGGGCTAAATTTATATTGATCATGTCTCTCAAACACAAACATGCAGCCTACAACTCATTTTCATTTTGCTTTTGTTTCTATGAAACAGCTGATTGATAATATTGTTTTATATATTCTTAATAAAACTAAGTGAGATAAATAAAGTTAATCTTACGGAGCCCTTAAAGTCCTGAAAGGTGATACTTTTTTATCTTGTGCAAACTATACTATAAATTCATACAGTATGTGTAAAACATTTAACCTTTATTAATGACTTATAATCATTTATAACTGCAGGACTGATGACTTATCAGTGACTATAAAACAATTATTTACTGTTTACAAAACCCAAGAACTTATTACTAAACCTTCTTTTGGGTGAAGCTAGACGACAAAAAGACAAAATAGCACGTTGAATGTTTCTGTAGGATAAAGTAAAACATCTGTAATAGTTATATTATAAGAGAGTCAAAAAGTTTTTTGAACAGGCTGCAAAATGCTGAGACTGCATTCACAGTGCACCATCAGGATGTTTAGAGCCAAGCCAGGCTGACCATTCCAAAACTTTAATGATTCTGAATCATTAAAATGGGTAAATGTATCACACTTTCTGATAAGTCATCAGGTCTGCAGTTATAAATGATTATAAGTCATTAAAAAAGGGTTAGTGTTTCACATTTTCTAAGTCATCAGGTCTGCAGTTATATTTAATAAGTCATTAATGAAAATAATGAAGGTCTGCACTTATAAATGTTAATAAATTGTTAATAAATGGATTTTTGTCTGGATGCCCTGCAGCCATTTCTGTCTTCCCGTTATGTGCAAGAGCAGCAAGAATTTAATTGTATGACATTCAAGGGTGAAAATAAAACTTAATTAGCTGAGTTCTGTCATGATATGGTGGCTGTGTGTATCTGAAGGTGGCGGGCTGCATGTTAGAGACGCACATGAATATATAGTAAATTATCTTGTGTGCCAGACAAAAAAGTGTCACCTTTCTAGGCTTTAGGTGCTCCGTATAACAGGCACGTAATTACCACAGGGGACGGGGGGGTCACATCCCCCCAATTTATGAAACATGGAAATTTGTCCCTCCCAATATTTGTAATTGACAAGACATCAGACTCCCCCAGAAGCTGAAAGCACGCTAATGTGTTCCCTTGATTTTCAGTATTAAACCGACTCCAAAACACATTGGATGTGTATCATTCACAGAAAACCTGCTGCGTCTCGTTTGTGTTCACTTAAACAACAACAGTGAATACAACAGCTGTGAGCACGGTGCCAAATCTTTGGGTCCGTCCTGTAGGTCCTGTGGGCAGTCAATGCTTCAGCCCCGAATGGTTTGAGCTGAGCGCCGCATATTTCTGGTCCCTCAGAACTGGTATTTTAATGTAACAGAGCTGAACTTAATGTGGAGCGTTGGAGGGAGGGGGAGAAATACACATAACCAGACACATACAGGCCATGGATGTATTACAGGCAGTAAAGTTATTTTTACAGTGAGTGGAGCGGTTTCCAGTATTTCAGGCTTTTCTCCACATTTCAGCACAGGGATTGGTTCATAATGGAAACTGCAGAGAGCCCAAAAGCCTCAGTTTGCGTGGCTTTGGTCAGCAGAGGTGTGCACACAGAGCCCTCCAACATCACAAACCAACTTTTGTGTATTTTGCTTCTTTTACTTCTCTAGTATTTCACATCTATTACATAATCTATTAAAATGTCATCAAAGTACAGCTATTAACGTGACTCAGGCAGGTGTGAAACATTAATGTCTGAATTTTACAATAATGTTGTTCAGGTGTCTATGAATGTATTTGGGATTTGGCAGAAACATCAGTACTGATGTTCTGTTTGTTGCCCACAGCTGGCTGTGTGTCAGATTCTTTCCTTTGAGTTTATTAAATACCTGCAGCATCACACAGCAGCAGAAACGATAAGTGCATCTGTAAATTGAGACGGTAATGTGTGCATTTATGCATGTGGCATGGCAGTGGTAACTTCATTAACACCGGATCGGTCAGGATCTGCTACACATCTACACCGTTGACTGTATATAAAGAGGTCAGCTGTTACACGCAGATTGCAGGTTTGTTTGTAATAAAGCAGCCCTTATGGATGAATCCTGAGCCTTATCAGAGCAGTCAGGACATTTTTATTTTAAGTAACTAAAATCCAAGATAATCCAAGAAAACCCCATACCCAAGTGGTCCCCCCAACGTCTAACTGACAATGTCTACCGTATAATCTAAATGAGCGATTGATATAGTGTATTTTACAACCATTTATGTTCAAAATCTATATTCAGGCACAAACGAGGTTTCTGAGTTTCTTAGAATAGAAAACAACACTTCTCAGGAATGCCAGTTTCTGTTGACTTAAAGCCAGGATGTCAGGGATTATGTAGGGGTAACGTATAGAAACTGTATGTGTTTTGAATCTATGCCAAGTGATGGATGTAGAAACAGATGCTGAGTGGAACTTATATAAACTGGACTCTCACCACCACTCTTTGTCATACTTTTGGCAAGCTTTGTGATGACCAGAGCTCGTATTAAAGAGATGCCTGAAAAGTTAATTTGTGTCCTCTGATCCATTCTTGGCCAAGTGGAATAACCATTATTGGGAAACCGACTATAAGTGATGACAGTCTGTAAACATCAACATCTCACAGATTCATGCTGTTTGTTCATTGCTTGTTTATAAACTGTGTGAGTAGCAGGTGGGGCTTCCAGCGAGCAGTGAGGGGTAGGTGATTGATTGATTGATTGATTGATTGATTGGTTTCAGGTGCCTTCAGCAGGATGAAAACCCTCCACTGAATGTCACGTCAGTATGACATCATCCGGCACTGCCCTCGCCTCCCTCCCCCTCCTCTTTCATCATCATCATCATCAGGACTCGCTCTGGATTGGACGAGCACCCTGTCTGTCATCCCTGTGGCCCCGCCTCCTGCTGTTCCTCTGGCTGGGGACTGGTGGACAGGTGTTCCAGGTGAGCGCGTCCCACCAGCACTTCCACCCCCACTCCATAAAGATCCCCGGTGACATAACGCTGGGTGGCCTGTTCCCCATCCATGCCCGCGGGCCCCACGGTCTGCCCTGCGGAGAGCTGAAGAAGGAGAAGGGCATCCACCGCATGGAGGCCATGTTGTACGCTCTGGACCAGATCAACAGCGACCCTGAGCTGCTGCCCAACATCACGCTGGGCGCTCGCATCCTGGACACCTGCTCCAGAGACACCTACGCTCTGGAGCAGTCGCTCACCTTCGTCCAGGCCCTGATCCAGAAAGACACATCCGACATCCGCTGCTCCAACGGAGAGCCGCCCATCATCCGCAAACCTGAGCGCGTGGTGGGAGTGATCGGAGCCTCGGCCAGCTCCGTGTCCATCATGGTGGCCAACATCCTGCGACTGTTTGAGGTAAAAACTGATAATACTCTGTAAACTCATCAATATACCAGGTAAAATATAGATAATACACATTAATATACAGATAATACACAGCTACAGCAGTACAAACAGCTCTGTGTCCATCATGGTGACCAACATCCTACGATAGATCAAGGTGATGATAAACTCATCAATATACCTGTTAATATACTGTTAATACACATTAATATACCAATAATATACAGATAATACACATTAATATACAGATAATATACAGCTACAGCAGACAGCAGCAAACAGCTCTATGTCCATCATGGTGACCAACATCCTGCGACTGTTCGAGGTAAACTCATCAATATACCTGTTAATATATCTAATGCTGTAGACCTCTGTTGTTGTCCAAAAACTATTTAAAAACATGTCAAAGAGTCACACAGCTGCACTGGGTGACATGTTCCTTCATTATGAAGAGTTTGGTCATGTTAGTTTATTTAGAAACGGCTCCAAGTAAAGGATAATCAATGAGTAGGTGTGCCTTAAAACTGTTTAACGCACACCTACAAGTTGATTATCCTATTTATACCATGGTCATTTGCCAACAATATAAAATAAAAGCATTCGCAAATATACTCGCCACCAGCCTGAACCGAGGCATAAAATTCACATAAGGTGTCATTAAGCATAACCGCAGAATGTGTCTCCAAATCAGTGTTCCTTTGTTTTTGGTAGAGAAAGTCTCTCAGTATATTAACTGCCCATTTTGTTGCCTTCTTTGTATTAATCTCATCCTTCTCTTCCTCTATCATTTTAAGCTCTTCAGGTGTCAGTTTCTTGTGCTGTTTTTCACTTGGTTTCTTTCTTTTCTTCTCCATCTCTTTTTCCTCTGCTGCGTCTCATTCTTCAAAACTTCATAAGGAGTAAGCTTTAACAGCTGTGCTCTTTAATGATGCTATGGTTACAGGTTGGGCAGCGGATGAATTTAAAACGGTGATTAAATTTGAGCCAAACTACGTGTGCTTTAAACGGTTTTAACGCACACCTGCCGGCCAATCAGAGAAGAGTATTGACCCAGACCATGGTGTAAAGACTAATAACTGCTACAGAGGAGAGATATATATATAAGATATATCAGGCTTTGGATACACACACAATACTTGTTAGTAGATCAGTTCATTGTTGGTTTGGATCCAAACATGAGATTTGTTGACAATAAGAAAAATATAGAAAGACTTTTCTTTAAACTCAGTTCAAACCAAACAGACGGTTCAGTTAATTTTTTCGCAGATTTCCTTCTCAGTCTGTTCTGGTTCTGATCAGTGGATCAGAGGAAGCTCCCAAACTGCAGCTGATTCATAAATAGAAAATTATTAAATTTCAGTTGTGTTAATGTTGCTGTGAAAAAATCCTTTGAATTCCCAAAATTCAGCTTCTCAGAAAAAACTTAGTGAGCGAAAGCCTGACAGTCTGAACTCTGGGCAGACAACAGACAGACAGACAGGTAAACAGACAGACAGTCTGGACGGTGGATTAATGTTAGAAACAGACAGTTTGTGTCTGGATGACTGATGGTCTCTAATGAAAGCTTTTAATGAGTGTGTGTGTGTGTGTGTGTTCATTCATTCCAGTTCAGCAGATTATTAGATTATTATAACTGCAGTTTGTTAAAATCATCAAACTAAAATGCACAGGTGCATCATGGGAATATTTGACCAATAACTGATAACCGATCATTACCAAACCTGATCAATAAATCCAGTGTTTTTATAGGGGTTCTAATTTTAGTCAGGAACGCATCTAATTTTGGTGCTGTGGCTCTGACAAACTGAACACAGACTAACAGAAACACAACATGCGATCAACATGTGGTAAACATGCAGATATATTGAAGAGTTACATACATGTCACATGTCACATACAGGAAGTGGAGGGAGTGAGAGCAGCCAGCAGAACAGCAGTGAGGACAAAGAAAAATGTTTCAGTGAAGCACCTGTTCAGACACATACATGACCAGAGGAACATGTGACTATAACATGTAGAGCTGCAACGATTAGTCGATTTTTTGCTTTGAATCATTTTTTAGGCCAAATTCTCTGATTCCAGCATCTTAAACGTGAATATTTTCTGGTTTCTTTAGTCGTCTATGACAGTAAACTGAATATCTTTGGGTTGTGGACAAAATAAGACATTTGAAGATGTCATCTTGGGCTTTGAGAAACAGTGATCCACATTTTCACCATTTTCAGACATTTTATTGACCAAACGACTAATTGATTAATCTAGAAAATAATCAACAGATTAATTGATAATGAAAATAATCGTTAGTTGCATCCCTAATATCATGACTTCCTGCCTGTCTGAACTACAGCGGGGCGTCAGAGAATTACTATAGACTTCATTAATTATAATTATGTGCAGTTTTGTTTAAAATCAAGCCTGATTGATGATGAGAAATGTCAGGAGTGAGATATTTTCACAGGAAGTACAGAACATACATGTGTGAACAGCACATACAGCAGTCAGTGTATATAAACAGAATATAGAAGAAGAAGCATCTTCAGCAGCATCTTGGTTCATTATGTGGACTGGTTCAAATTTTGGTTTCATATTTCATCATCTATAAATAACTCTTCATTATGATAATTGGATATTTTTGTGTGAATTTATGTTTATTTGGGGAACAACTGAGTATGAGAAAACTGCATTTATATCATATGTTATGTAATCAATCAGCCTGGTGGGAGAAGCTTCACATATTTAAATGGTGGAGGAGTCAGAGGAGGGAACATCTACTGATTCACACCCAAGCATCACAGTCATTGCAGAATTGTTGTAAATAGTTTTTCTCATAGATTTTTCCCCCTTTTTCAGTGTGTATATATACATACAGACAGGTACCGGTACAGGTCTGAATGCTCGACCCCTACAGTGAGGGGATCTGGTGGCTCTGTTATGCTGTGAGGGGGATTTTGCTGGCATGGTTTGGGTCCACTCGTCCCCTTAGAGGGAAGGGTCACTGCAGATCAATACAAAGTTGTTCTGAGTGATCACCTTTATCCTATGATGAAACATTTCTATCCTGATGGGAGTGGTCTCATCCATAGGGCACGAGGGGTCACTGAATGGTTTGATGAGTATGAAAATGTTATGAATCATATGCTATGGCCTTCGCAGTCATCGGATCTCAACCCAATTGAACACCTATGGGAGATTTTGGACCGCTGTGTTAGACAGCGCTCTCCACCACCGTCATCAAAACACCAAATGAGGGAATAAGGTAGTTCCAAAGAGTCAATGCCAAGACACACTGAAGCTGTTCTGGCGTCACATGGTGGCCCAACACCTTACTAAGACACTTTTTGTTGGTTTTTCCGCTCATCCAAGGGTCTTCTTCAGTTCTAACTGACTGGTCCCAGGTATTTAACCTCTGTGGGTCATTATCAAGGTCATTGATACCACTGGTTCGTTAGTGCTCCTGGCTGTTGTAATGACAGTTGTTAACAGTCGTTGGAGTCACCTGAGGCCAACAGTCAACCAATCAGGAGCTGCAGCGTGTGATTCCACAGATGCTGCAGCTCCTTCAATAAGACTTTACATTAAAATTGATTTATTCATTCTTCAGTTAGTTTTTATTAAAACATTTCTTCATAAAAATTATTTTCTTACTTTTTATTTAGTTTTAGTCTCTTTTTCGTCGTGTAGAAAGGTATTTACATATAGCACAAATATTTTCCATCAGTTTTTGTTGATGCTCCACACAGCTGTCCAATCAGTGTGCACAGTGCGCGTTGCATGATGGGTACAGACACGATGAGACGCTGACAGATGAGCAGTTAGTTTGAATCAGCTGGAGGCTGAAACACAAAATCTTGTTTGTTTCGCTCCACTGAAGCGTTTCTCTGTCGGCACAGTAATGATGATGATGATGAAGATGACGGTCATAACGAGGTCTGCTTTTAGGAGCTCGTTAATGTGGAGTCCTTCATTAATCTGCGCACACACACACACAAACAAACACACACACAAACACACACACACACACACACACACATACAGGGTTAATGTGATTGTTTTTGGGTTTATTGAAGCTCTGACACACATTCTGCTGTTACACAACACTAATCCTCTCACTGTGTGTGTGTGTGTGTGTGTGTGTGTGTGTGTGTGTGTGTGTGTGTGTGTGTGTGTGTGTGTGTGTGTGTGTGTGTGTGTGTGTGTGTGTTTCCAGTATGACCAATCGGCTGTATGTTTGTCAGATGCTTTGACTGTAGTTCAGTTTAAATGAACTCAGGTGAGTTTGGTTTGTTCAGGCTGCTGTGAAGGCTGTCAGTCAAACTCTGGTCTGTGTTTGTGTTTTAATTAACTCTGTATCCTAGAAATTAGGTTTATATTCTACTAAATGACAACAGCAAACTGCTTGCAGTAAACATAATGCTGCCTGACTTATGTTTTCTCTCAACACAGTAAGAAAATTCTGTTAATTAATTTGCAAAAGTATTGATGCTGTCAGCTTACTGGCCGTGACACAGAGCGTAATTGACCCACAACATCATTGCTGGATTTCGAAGACGCATGTATGCTTATGCTTTGTTGATTTCCCGTAAGTTTTCAACTGCATGTAGCCCCATATTCTAGCTTGCAGGCTTTCTGAAATATCTGGCATTGACTTTGGCACTATTTAGCCGGTCGACCTTCTAACAATGAGCTCACAGAGAACCTGTGTTAATGACACTTTGTCTGAGGCCCTGATGTGTTCTACAGGATCACCTCAGGGGTGTGTTTTATCGCCCTTGTTATTTGTGCTCTACACCAATGACTGCCAGAGTATGTTTAAGTCAAGCTTCATAATCAAATTGGCTGATGATTCGGTGATTGTCAGCCTCCTGATGGACCGTGAGGTGGGCCGTGGTCCAGCCTTGGACAGTTTCATCAAATCGTGTGATGACTCATACAACTCAATGTCTCTAAGACAAAAGAGACACTCATCGACTTTTGCTGGAACCCTCCTGTCACAGCACCTACTTTGATCAATGGCTGTGGAGACAGCTATTACAGGTACTTTGGCACCATCCTGGATGAAAAAATGACTTTTGATGCCAACACTGAGTCCATCTGCGAAACGGCCAATCAGAGACTATTTTTCTTGAGAAAGTTGAGGGGTTTTGACGTTGACAGATCTCGCTTGAAAATGTTTTATTATTGAGTCAATTTTAACCTTTGCAATGATTTGTTGGTTTGGAAATCTCAGCATGGTTAACAAAAATAGGCTGGGAAAGATTGTTAAACTTTGCCAAAAGACCATTGGCACCAACTTGAATGATCTTGGCCATGTTGGCCATGTTTATCAAGTTTGATCCACTCAGAGGGCAAAGACCATTCTGGTGGACCCTTAACACCGTCTTTATGCAGAGTTTTGACTCCTGCCATCAGGGAGGAGGTACACTTTCCCAAAGAGGGTCAAATCAAAGAGATATCTGAGATCATTTGTTCCCTCAACTGTTGGATTCTTAAACAAGCTGTAGACATGGTTGCTATTGCACACATACTTTAACAAAGGACTGATTGGCTGTTAGTCCTTCTATAGTTCATTGTAACTTTTTTATGATGACATCTACTGTATGTTTATTATATGTATTTATGTCTTTCTATCTATTTTTATGATGTGTATCGGTTGTGTTGACTACTGTTTACAAACCAAATTGCCCCTCTGGGACAATAAAGACTATCCAATCAAATCCAGTAAAATGTTCACTGACATGTTTCATTTGTTTTAATCTTGCAGTCCAATATCAGCTGGTAGTAACTTCGGCATTATGAAACAGTTTTAATGTTGTGTTTAGATGCTGGCAGCACTCTATTAAGATTAGAGAAAGATTATGGTCTCTGTTTGATACAGAAAAAGTCTGCAGCGATTTGAAGCACGAGAAACGACATGTTATTATATTAGCATTTAAGTGGAACCGCCATCTTTCACTAACATTAAAGGATAATTCTGGTGACTTTCTGTGATTTTCGTATTGTCAACAAATCTCATGTGCAGAGCCAAACCAACAATGAACTTATCCTACTTACAAGTATTGTGTGTATATCCAAAGCAGTGTCCACAGACCTGGGTCCTCACTCATGTGCCGTCTTCCTGACACAGAAATGCTTTCCGGAGAGTGAAAACTTGATGGTGTTATTAGTCTTTGGAGCCGTTTCTAAACAAATTAACGTGACCAAACTCTTCATGATGAAGGAACATGTGACCCAGTGCAGCGGTGTGGCTCACTGATGTGTTGTCTACAGTACAAAGGAATAAGATATATAAGACTTTGGATACACACACAATACTTCAGTTCAGTTCATTGTTGGTTTGGCTGACATTTGTTGACAATAAGAAAAGTATAGAAAACCACCAGCCAGGGTTCATATTGTGCTTTTAGTAATTTTCTGTCATTTATATCCTGTTCTGATGTTGGATGTTAAACATGGTCAAAATTCCAAAACTTGAGGTGAACGTATGTAAAATGCTCACTGTGACACAAAGCCCAGGTTTCAGCTGCCCTGAACACTTTGTTTGTTTTTTTTTACTTCCCGACAAGATGAGGTCAGCTTGTCAGGAAAGTACAAAAGTCGCCACCATCCACCCCGACCTCCTCTCTGTGACTTCAGTGCAACATATAAATGTAGTTTGTCTGTGAACACAATCCAGGCAGAGATTATATAATTCATAAAACAATTTAGCCAAATATAAAGGTAACTTCTGGGAGAGTTGCTCCCTCACGTCTTCAGTGGGAAGAACTAAGACATGAGGATAAGACACCAGTGATGGGAATAAGACATTGAAGACAAATAAGAAGCTCCTGAGGTGTTGTACACACCTGTATGTCTAAAAGCTGATTGGTTGGTTGGAAACAAAGAGTGAAAAACCTGAATGTTCTACAAGTTGTGTGTAAATATACAGCGCACATAAGGAAAGGACGTCTCTGAGACCTTCAAACATGCAGTCATGTAGAAAGATCATAATAGAAATCCACAGAGGAGATTGTTCAGTGTTTCTGCATGTGTAGATACTATTGAAGGAAGATATTTTAAACGGCACAATGAATGCAGAAGATTTTATTGATTTTCTGCATATTTGAGATGTAATTTTGAAAGAGTCTCAAACTGTTTTCATCTGTCACATCAGGGATCAGCTCTCCTCTGATCGACCTGCAGTAGATTCTCTGCTGTGTGTTTTTTTTCTCTTCAGCTGATTCTTCTGTTGTCATGTTGTGTGTATTTGTGTATGTTTTCAACATGAAGCTGTAAAGTCTCATTCTGAACAGCAGTTCCTGATAAACACTGATTATTGATTATTGATGTCTCTCTCAGATCCCTCAGGTGAGCTACGCGTCCACGGCTCCGGAGCTGAGCGATAATAACCGCTATGACTTCTTCTCTCGGGTGGTTCCTCCGGACTCGTACCAGGCTCAGGCCATGCTGGACATTGTCAAAGCTATGGGCTGGAACTACGTGTCCACACTGGCCTCGGAGGGAAACTACGGAGAGAGCGGAGTGGACGCCTTCATGCAGATCTCCAGAGAGGCTGGTACCATGTTTTATTTTTTCTACTTTTTCTTACTGAAAAAGTTGAAGGCTTATGATTACTTCTTTTTAACCCTCTGCAGTTCAGGTTCATTTTGATTAGTTTATACTTATGATTTATCTAGCACCTTTTTAAACTGTCCTCACCCCTCATGCATGTGTCCTCTTTTTCAGCACAAACTCAGCTATGAGTCAAACTTTTCAATTTGTCTATTTAACAAAGTATAAAGCTGCCAGGAACCCAAATTACAAGAAAAACTGTGTGATCTACAGTTAGACTGATGTAGGAGGATGTGCACCTGTCTGTGTCTCAGTAGACCTGTCTGTCTCTCAGTGGTGTTATATATGAACCTGTCTGTGTCTCAGTAGACCTGTCTGTCTCTCAGTGGTGTTATATATGAACCTGTCTGTGTCTCAGTAGACCTGTCTGTCTCTCAGTGGTGTTATATATGAACCTGTCTGTGTCTCAGTAGACCTGTCTGTCTCTCAGTGGTGTTATATATGAACCTGTCTGTGTCTCAGTAGACTTTTCTGTCTCTCAGTGGTGTTATATATGAACCTGTCTGTGTCTCAGTAGACCTGTCTGTCTCCCAGTGGTGTTATATATGAACCTGTCTGTGTCTCAGTAGACCTGTCTGTCTCTCAGTGGTGTTATATATGAACCTGTCTGTGTCTCAGTAGACCTGTCTGTCTCTCAGTGGTGTTATATATGAACCTGTCTGTGTCTCAGTAGACCTGTCTGTCTCTCAGTGGTGTTATATATGAACCTGTCTGTGTCTCAGTAGACCTGTCTGTCTCTCAGTGGTGTTATATATGAACCTGTCTGTGTCTCAGTAGACCTGTCTGTCTCTCAGTGGTGTTATATATGAACCTGTCTGTGTCTCAGTAGACCTGTCTGTCTCTCAGTGGTGTTATATATGAACCTGTCTGTGTCTCAGTAGACCTGTCTGTCTCTCAGTGGTGTTATATATGAACCTGTCTGTGTCTCAGTAGACCTGTCTGTCTCTCAGTGGTGTTATATATGAACCTGTCTGTGTCTCAGTAGACCTGTCTGTCTCTCAGTGGTGTTATATATGAACCTGTCTGTGTCTCAGTAGACCTGTCTGTCTCCCAGTGGTGTTATATATGAACCTGTCTGTGTCTCAGTAGACCTGTCTGTCTTTCAGGTGGAGTGTGTATCGCTCAGTCGGTGAAGATTCCTCGCGAGCCTTCGGACGGAGAGTTCGATAAGATCATCAAACGTCTGATGGAGACGAGTAACGCCAGAGGAGTGATCATCTTCGCCAACGAAGACGACATCAAGTAAACAACATAAACAAACAAACATAGTTCATATAAACAAACAATCAAACAAACATCATCAATTCATGTAAACAAACAAACATCATCACATTCAATCCAATCCGTGTTTTAGAATCCTGACTCGATGGTCACATGACTCCACTCTGACTCCGCCCCTCTATTCCTGATAGGCGGGTCCTCGAGGCGGCGAAGCGGGCCAACCTGACGGGTCACTTCCTGTTTGTGGGGTCAGACAGCTGGGGAGCAAAAAGTTCACCAATTGCAGAGCTGGAGGACGTCGCCGAGGGCGCCGTCACCATCCTGCCCAAACGGGCGTGCATCGACGGTAACGACAGGAAGTAACAACCTGACAGAGTGTGTGTTTGTGTGTGTATAACTGTGTGTGTGTGTGTGTGTGTGTGTGTGTATTTCTCTATGTGTGTGTGTTTATGTAACTGTGTGTGTGTGTGTGTGTTTGTTTCAGGTTTCGATCAATACTTCATGTCTCGTTCTCTGGAGAACAACCGGAGGAACATCTGGTTCGCTGAGTTCTGGGAGGACGACTTCAGGTGTAAACTGACTCGACCTGGAATCAAACTGGACCCTGACAAGAAAAAATGCACAGGTACGCTCACACCTGAGGGGGCGGAGTCTGTGTGTGAGTGTGACGTCATGTGACCGTGCGTGTCCCGGCAGGTGAGGAGAGGATCGGTCGGGACTCGTCGTATGAGCAGGAGGGGAAGGTGCAGTTTGTGATCGATGCGGTGTACTCGGTGGCGTACGCGCTGCACAGCATGCACCAGGACCTGTGTCCCGGCAGCTCCGGAGTCTGCAGCAACATGGACCCTGTGGAGGGACGCTCGCTGCTCGACTACATCCGAGCCGTCAACTTCAACGGTGAGACTGGCTGTCCTCCTCTCTGCTCACAAACATTTATTCATTGATTGGCTTATTTAACAGGGGCATTAATAACACAGATGTTAGACAGTCACCCTAAACACAAAGATACAATTTAAAATGACGAAGAAGTTATTGAGATACCATACAGGACATCATACTACACAGTCAGGTACTAATTAAAACATGCAACACAGAAACACCTCAGCAGGTTCTGTCACACCTGGAGAGTCGTTAGAGCCACATGTGACAGTGATTAGTCCACCTGGCTGTCATGTGACAGTGGTTAGTGAGTCCAGGTTATTACATGGTGTTGCAGACCAGCTCCTGTGTTGATTGATGGTTGTTTGCCGCAGACGTCCTCCTGTCTTCTCCGTCCAACATGTGTCCACTGCTGTCCTCAAAAGGGGGGGCGGGGTGTGGACCTGAGGAGTCTTCAAACATGTTTTACACTCACTTTTCTGGCTTCCAGCAGAAAGGACACAAACTGTCCGGGAAGACATTTTCAGATCAGAACAAACTGCAGCAGCTTCATCCTGTTAGAGATCAAATCCATATTTTATAAAGACGGGAAGCTGCAGCAGCTGGAAGACTGAGAGGATGTGATGTAGAACAGGCAGAGCTGCACGCCATGAGACCAGTCTGTCTCTCTGCCTGTCTGTCTGACTGACTACCCGTCCCTCTCTCTACATGAATCTTCTTCTCTCTTGTCTCAATATTTAATCATTCAGTAGAGTCGTGTTCATATATAGGATGTTCATGTATTTTGGGAGTTTGGATTTTAATGAACTCCCTCCACCCCAAGTTGTTCCCTCCATGTGTCTCTCTGAGCTCCAGGACAGAATCTGGTGGAAAATATTTAGAGAGAAATCTGTATCTGTAACATTTATGTAACATAGACCTCTGAGAGACAATAAAGCCTTTACTGTAACAGACAGATGCAGCCAACAAAGTTCTAGATTGACTGTCTGAAAGTGTTTATGTTTGACAGGACAACCAGCCTTTCAGAGTAGAATCCCTTAGTAACATGAGACGAGTCGTCGACATGCTGTGTTCTGCTGCTGTTCTGCCATTTAGGGGAAAAAAAGGATCTTTGGAGACTTTAATGCTGGATTTTAATAGAGACATGTTTGTCAGCGTTACCTGAAGCCTCAGGTTCAGGTGTGGTTAGACTTGAAGGTGGAGAGGGAGATAGGGGGTTGAAAGAAACCAGTGTTGACTGTCGCTAGCAGACGGGATGTGAACATCACAGCAGTGTCTAAGTCAGACACTTTTTTGATGCATCCACCATAACATCCTCCACCTCTGCGGTCCGACCTCACAGAGGTGTTTGTCGTAAAGAACAAACGGCACAAAGAACGTTGTTTTAAGGCTTCTGCAGAAACAGCTGAGTGGAGTTTAGTCGTGTTCTTCAGAGTTGATCTGTACACAAAATAATCAAGTCTGACCAGGAACAGACGTGGAGACAGATGGATGGATGGTTATATTAGAATATAACAGTGATTAACAGTGATTACACTGATCAGTGTTCTCTGTGTTCTGTATGGTATTCTGTGTTCTGTGTGTTCTCTATGATGTTCTACCTTCTGTATGGTGCTCTGTGATCTATGGCTGTATTTGGAACCACCTACCAGATACTACCAACATATGCAGTATGCAGTATGTATATACTGTATACTGCTTTTCATATTAGTATGCAGCATGAAACCAGGCTTAGCCGGTTTCCGGGTTTGGAAAGCCGAAGTAAACAATAGTATAGCTAATGGCAACGGTCGAGATGACCGGCCGGTCTCACCCAGCCAGCTCCTCACATATCCAAAAACATTGGAGCTAATTTCCAAACAGGCATTATTTGGATAAATTGACCACATATCGGGTTATTGGTTACTTTCTTGCCTGAAAAAAATATTCAAACTTAATAAAGTCACATATTAACATCTCCACTGTGCTGCTGTCCTTTCCTGTATGGTGTTCTGTGATCTATGTGTTCTGTCTGTTCTGTATGTTCTATGTTCTGTGTGGTTCAGGTTCAGGTCTGAGGAGATAACGTGAGTTTGACTTTCATAGCAGGTTTTTCTTTATTCAGAGACAGTGAGAGATAATCAGTTAATGCACTTTACATGTTTCCTCTCAGCACTGTGTGTATGTGTGTGTCTTTGTGTGTGTGTGTGCGTGTGTGTGTGTGTGTGTGTGTTAATAATTAAAGTGAGCAGCTGCTGAAAACACTCTGCAGGAAGAAAAAGAGAACATGTTCTCTTCACCTGTTCTTTATCACATTTGGAATAAAATAAAAACGTTACATTTCTGTATAATATTTGTTGCTGCCACAAGAGTTTGTCTGAAGGTAAAGTGAATCTTTATGTGTTTATTGGACAGAATAACAGCACTGCCTCTGTGGACCTATGGTTCCTTATATGTACACATATCAACACATTACATAGATTACAGATGTGATAACATAACTGCCTCTCTGTCAGTCAGGTTGTTTTCTTGTTAGTGGAGCTGAGTTGAGATGATGATGTCACAGTTCAGTCAGATACAGGTGGGTTAAAGCTGAGCTGGTGATGTCATCAACAGCAAATGATCGTCCACCTGTTGGAGTCCTCAGGTGAACTTGTTGAACCTGTCTGTCTCTCTGTCCTACAGGAAGTGCAGGTACCAGTGTTTTGTTCAATGAGAACGGAGATGCGCCCGGTCGCTACGACATCTTCCAGTTCCAGATGACCAATCACAGCCACCCAGGCTACCATGTCATCGGCCAGTGGACTAATAACCTGCGACTCAATGTAAGACTCTGATTGGACCAAACATGACATGTAAAATATGTGACAGTGTTTAGATTTATATGTCTCTCTCCACCTCTCTCTCACCTGTCACCTGTCACCTGTCTGTGTCTGTACCTGTCTTTCTGCACCTGTCTGTCTGACTCAGCTGGAGGAGATGCAGTGGTCTGGAGGAGATAAATCAGTTCCTGAATCCATCTGTAGTTTTCCGTGTCAACCAGGAGAGAGGAAGAAGATGGTGAAGGGCGTTCCGTGCTGCTGGCACTGTGAGGTAAACTCGTCATGTCACGTATGATCATCATCAAGTCACATTTGGAACATGTTTAAATCTACTGTCATCCACACTCACACACCTGTCTGTGTCTCTGACCTGTCTGCAGCTCTGTGATGGGTATCAGTACCAGCTAGATGAGTTTAACTGTGAGACCTGTCCGTCAGACATGCGCCCCGTTCCAAACAGAACCGCCTGTCGTCCGACTCCGATCATCAAACTGGAGTGGAACTCCCCCTGGGCTCTAGTGCCCGCCTCCCTGGCCACACTCGGTATCTTAGCAACCAGCGGCGTGGTGATCACCTTCATCCGTTTTAACGACACGCCCATCGTTAGAGCGTCAGGAAGAGAGCTCAGCTACGTATTACTGACAGGTAAAGACTGCTGACAGGTAAACACTGCTGACAGGCAAATAATAGTGACAGCTAAAGACTACTACTGACAGGTGATTACTACTGATAAAAACTTAATATTTTACTATGAAAAAGTTTTTTTTCACACACAGATTTAAATATCTTTCTTCCAGAGCTGACAGAAGTGATGTCATCAGCAGTGGGGATGATGTCACCTGCCTCTCTATCCTCTTGCAGGTATCTTTTTGATCTACCTGATCACCTTCCTGATGATCGCAGAGCCAGGTACGGTGGCTTGTGCATTCCGGCGCCTCCTGCTGGGCCTCGGCATGGCCATCACCTACTCCGCCATGTTAACCAAAACCAACCGCATCTACCGGATCTTCGAACAGGGCAAGAGGTCGGTGACCCCGCCAAAATTCATCAGTCCCACCTCCCAGCTGGCCATCACCTTCATCCTTATCTCCGTCCAGGTGAGAACACAGCTGTTACACCACTTCCTGTTTCTGTTTTGTCAGCTTGTCACGTGACTCAGTGTGCATGTGTGTGTGTGTCAGGTCCTCGGTGTGTTTGTGTGGTTCGCTGTCGTCCCGCCTCACACCATCATTGACTATGAGGAGCTCCGCCCCCCGAACCCTGACCTGGCCAGAGGAATCCTGAAGTGTGACATGTCTGACCTGTCAATCATCTGCTGCCTCAGCTACAGCATCGTGCTCATGGTAACATATTGATCTGCTATTGATTTGATGATCTGATATCACGTTGATCTTTGACAGAGAATATAGATCGATGGGTAAGAGTTGTTGTAGAAGGCTTTACTCTCTGTGTTGCTAGGTAACCTGTATCATTTCTGTTGCTAGGTAACATGCACAGTGTACGCAGTGAAAAGTCGTGGTGTCCCGGAGACGTTTAATGAAGCGAAGCCAATCGGCTTCACCATGTACACCACCTGCATCGTCTGGCTCGCCTTTGTACCGATCTTCTTTGGTACTGCCCAGTCCACTGAGAAGGTAAGAGCTGAAGGCCGGTCACTAGGTGGGTTGCTGAGGTCACATGGGGGTCGTTAGCCCACCTGGCTGTCATGTGACAGCAGTGGTGGAAGAAGTATTCAGATCCTTTTCATTAAGTAAAACCGGGCTCAGACTACAGGAGTTTTGGGCCAATTTATCCCTGATTCACCCCTCCCGACAATCAGAGGAGAAATCTGGGCTGGGACCTTGGTTTAGTACCGATGTTCAGCCCAGATTATCTGGTAATGTGAGAAGTTTACAGATCCAATCTTAGACTTCCAGAACTGCTTGCAGACTCATCAGGGCCACCCCGATAATTTCAAACATGTTTGATATTTAGGAGTTAAAATCTGGATGATTACGTCACTACTTTCCAAGTGGGACTATAATAGCCAATGAGAGAGAGCTGACGGTGTTGCCAAACAACGGTAAATATTCTAGCCCTTGAGGCTAACATTAGCTAGCATACTATTGTTGACAGATATTAAAACTGACAGTTAAAATCTCACCTCCAGTACTGGCTGAAGAACAGACACCCTGTGTTGACCACGTTTCCCCAACCATTTTTTCATCCAGACTTGTTTAGCCTTCTGCTTTTGTTTTTTCTCACTGCAAAGCATTTTGTTTACATCTGTTTCCCCATGTGATCATGTGAGATCATGTGAGGTGGCGCATTGCTCCCTCTAGCAAGATAATCTTAAGAATATCCTGTGTGTATCCTGTGAGTGTGATGCGCCATTATTTTCAAATCTTAGTGTTTGCATGTTTGAGATTAGAGAGGAGAACATCTGTGAAGTCTGTCTTTATGTGTGTGATGCAACCTGATTTCAAAATCGGTTAGGATTTTAATACTCCTGTAGTCTGAGCCCGGCTTTAAACTACCAGTACAGCAATATAAAAATACTCCATTACAAGTAAAAGTCCTGCATGAAAAATCCTACTTAAAGGTACAGTGTGTAGAATTTAGTGGCATCTAGCAGAACGGACTTGGCAGAAATAGAATATAATATTCAAAGTATGTTTTAATTAGTGTATAATCACAGGAAAATAAGAATCATTGTGTTTTCGTTACCTTACAATGAGCCTTTATATCTACATAGGGAGTGGGTCCTCTTCCCCGGAGCCTACCATGTTGCACCGCCATGTTTCTAGAGTAGCCCAGAACGGACAAAACAAACACTGGCTCTAGAGAGGGACTTTCGCGTTTTTTGCAGCCACTGTAGGTGGGGGAAGGGGAGGGTGAGGGAAGCGGTATTCAGTTGATTGCAATCTACAACTTCACCACTAGATGCCACTAAATCCTACACACTGGAGTTTAAGTAAGTTTAAGTAAGTTTTTCAGTAAAAGTACATCAGTATTATGAGCTTGATGTAGTTAAAGTATTGCAGTAAAAGTACATAAGTATTATGAGCTTGATGTAGTTAAAGTATTGCAGTAAAAGTAGTGGTTTGGTCCCTCTGACTGATATATTATTATATATGACATCATTAGATTATTAATACTGAAGCATCAGTGTGTAAGCAGCATGTTACTGTTGTAGCTGCTGGAGGTGGAGCTAGTTTCAACTACTTTATATACAGTTAGCTAGTTTAGTCCAGTGGTTCCCAACCTAGGGGTCGGCCCCTCCAAAGGGTCAGCAGATAAATCTAAGGGGTCGTGAGATGATTAATGGGAGAGGAAAGAAGAAAAAACAAAGTTCTGATACACAAATCTGTTTTCAGTTTTTGGACTTTTTCTCTAATCTTTGATTTTTGGTGAAGTATTGGATCATTTGAACATTTATTGAAATGAAACCATGTGAGTTTATGTGTGTTTAGAGGGCAATTTCATCTGCTGAGGAAGATCATGTGATATGATGGAAAGCTCCAGAACAGCTACTGAATGGACCTGGTGGTGAGATTTTTTTGTTAGATGAAAAGCTGCTTTTGGTTTTTCTGGTTCAGTTTGAGTTCAGGAGCGACGAGTCCTTAATGGAGCTGAGAGAGAGCGAGAGCAGAATTAGGGAGGAACAGCTGGATTATACAGATTATAAACCAACACAGAGCATAATTATAGAACAATAACTGTTAAAACCGAAGTTACAAATGGATAAAAGGAAACGATGAAAGCCACAAATAACATGAAGGAAACAGCAGCGTCAGTTAGAAAAGATTTATCTGAAAGCTGAGTGGAAACAAAAAAAGAAGAAAGCCGCTTTCAGATTTAGCAGAGCGAGCTGCTTCTTCTGTTTCTCCTCTTTGAGGCTGAATGCAACGGATTTAAATCTGCTTCTGTTTCCCAGGAAAATACCTGCAGAAACCTGGAATTTGTAGCATTAGTTGTTGTGTGTTTGTGGAATCTGTCGCCTTCTTCAAAACTCATCAACACAACATGAGCTAACCGGACACTGTCACTGTTTACTCTGTCATCACGCTGTTTGATGCTGCCGCTCCTCCTGATGTGATATTTAATTTTGTTGATTTAACACATTAATTTTCATGTGTGTTAATTTGGGGGATTAACTCATCACTGCTCAGATTCTGTAGGAGCTCCTCTCCAACAGCAGAACCTTCTCCACCAAACCTACCTGTATCACCGTTTGCTATAAACAAGCAGTTCCTTCATTCTTCGAAGTCTCTCTGACTGAAATTTCATTTATGGTGAAATCCAGGAAATCCTGGGAGAGGAGTGAGATATTTGTGGGAAGTAATATTTAAAATTAGAACTGAAATGACAGGAAATCCTTTAACCCTCGTTCTGTTTTGTCCTCTTCTGTCCTCCTGTCTCTCTGCGATAACATTCAGTCCGTGCCTCGTTTCTCCTCTTCAGTTGAGGAGCGACAGATATTGGATGGAGAAGAAAATAAAGGAAGCTGCTTTCTTTTTGTTGTCTGTTTTTATCTGAGAACAACAGAACAAACAGCAGAGTGTGTGTGTGTGTGTGTGTGTGTGTGTGTGTTTGTGTGTGTGTGTGTGTGTGTGAGACGGAATTAACAAACAACTGTGAGGTCTGTAGGAGGTCTCTATTGTCTACTGGCTTAACACACACACACCCAAATCTCTACAATAAAGAAACACATTGAACCAGGCAGTGTGTGTGTGTGTGTGTGTGTGTGTGTTTGTGTGTTGTACATATATTTGTACAGTCAGGTTACACACTGAAGTGTAGTAACGGTTCCATGCAGAACCTCGGATTCAATGTGAATCACACTCGTCACACATATCTCCACCAAAGTGATGTGGTCCATGAGGAGGTTCTATGGGTCTCTTTCCATAGTTCTAGTTGTCACTGAGGAGGTTCTAGAGGTCCTTTAGGTGATTCTTGTGGTTAATGAGGAGGTGTTGGGGGTTTTGCTGGTGATTCTTGTTGTCATTGAAAAGGTTCTTGAGATCTGTTTGCGGTGGTTCTGTAGGTGGTTCTAGAGACAATTTCGGCAGTTCTTGTAGTCATTAGGAAGGTTCTAGGGGTTCTTTGGGTGGTTCTTGTGGTCATTAAAAAGTTTCAAGAGGCCTGCTTGTGGTGGTCCTTTGGGAAGTTCTAGTGGCCTTTGTGGAGGTTCAAAGTCACCTTCAGCTCCTTCAACTTGTCCATAAGGAAGTTGTAGTAGGCACTGAGGAGGTTCTTGGGGTCCTTTAGATGTTTTTTTTTTTTTATCATCGAGGTTCTCAGGCTCATGCAGGTGGTTTAGCGGTTCTTTAGGATGTTCTAGAGGTCACTAGAAGTTTGTTTTTTGAATATTTGAATTCACAACATAACCTACTCTGAAGGTAGCAAAATTTGGCACCGACTGATTTAATAGAAGATCAATCTAGTGAACAGATACTTGGTAGTACTGACGTAATTCGGTCAGTACCCTTAAAAGTACAGAGTTCGGTACCCAACCCTATGTGGGTCTAGTGGTCATTGAAGGGATTTTTGAAGTTCTCTAGGTGGTTCTAGAGGTCTTCTAGGAGATGTCCGTGGTCATTTATGAGGTTGTAGTGGTTCTTGTAGTCATTGAGGAGACTGTAAAGGTCCTTTAAGTGGGGTTCTCATGGTTCCTCAGGTGGTTCAATGGTCCTTTCTAATGGCCTTTGTGAAGATTTAAAGGCTGGTTTAGGGGGTTCTACCTATCCTTAAGGAGGTTACAGTAGTCACTGAGAAGTTTCTAGATATATTTAGATGGTTATTATGATCATAGGGAGGGTTCTGCAGGTCCTGCAGGTGGTTAGACACTCTGACTGTGTCCATGTCTCTCAGTTTGTCTGTCTCTCTGTCTCTACAGCTGTTTATCCAGACAGCCACTCCGACTGTGTCCATGTCTCTCAGTTTGTCTGTCTCTCTGTCTCTACAGCTGTTTATCCAGACAGCCACTCTGACTGTGTCCATGTCTCTCAGTTTGTCTGTCTCTCTGTCTCTACAGCTGTTTATCCAGACAGCCACTCTGACTGTGTCCATGTCTCTCAGTTTGTCTGTCTCTCTGTCTCTACAGCTGTTTATCCAGACAGCCACTCTGACTGTGTCCATGTCTCTCAGTGCGTCCGTCTCTCTCGGGATGCTCTACATGCCGAAGGTTTATGTCATCATTTTCCACCCTGAGCAGAATGTCCAGAAGAGGAAGAGAAGCTTCAAGGTCTGAACACAACTTCACTGTGGTTCCTCTCCTGACGGTTGTTGCTGTGTTGAATGTTCTGATGGTTGCTGTGTTGCAGGCGGTTGCCCAGGCTGCTCAGTTGTCTCAGAGATCATTAAATGAGAAACAGAATGGAGAGACGAAGATAGAACCCGACAGATCGCAGTAATACTACAACCTGCAGGTATTGAAACTACACATTTGAACAAAACAGATCAAGTGACACTGAAAATGTCTGCATCACAACATTTCACATGTGAACACAGATGGGAATCACCATCAGTGTCTTGCTCAAACGCTCCTCTAGAGAGTTTGATGCTTGATTTTTTTTAAGGTGAGAAGTTAAACATTTAGATGGTGAATATGTGGCAGATTTATCAAAGTAATGTCTATTGTAGAATTATCTCTGAGGTTTTGGGAGATGTGAGAAGCTGCTACCTGGAAGAGAGCTTTCAGTCAGGGCCCATGGTCATCCCGGGGAGAACAGTATCATCTCAGCAGCTCTTTGTTTGAAACTGAAGAAAGAATAACTTTTAAAAGATAAAGTTGGGTGTCAGAGTTTAAATCTAATATGTTTCTGCCACATGAGTTTGTCTGAAGGTGATGTTCATGTTTTTATTCAACAGTTTAACAACTTCACTGCCTCCTGATACGAACAGTTATCACCACACTGCAGTAAACACAGATATACTCAGGTCAATTCATTTAAAGAACACATTTAAAAACAACAAGGTGACATCAGTGTTTATAGGGACAACAAACAAAACAATTTTTCAATATGTTTATTGTCAACGAGGATTTCCAAAACATCTCTTGAATATATCTGCCTGAACTCTGCTCGCTTACTGCAGCTCCTCACAGGTATATCAGCATAGATAGAAGTGAATGAAACAGTAGGACCAAATATGTGGGTAATGCTTTATTTTACAGGTCCTTTCATTTTATACTCATTTCCTGGAAATTTCCTAAAATAATTTGCAGGTAATTAACAGTTAATTTTACAGAGAAAACAAAAACAAAGAAAACAAAGAAAACATAGAGAAAAAGTGTTATATTGGTTTAGTTTAGTTCTCAGTCTGTAGTTTTGTGTGTCAAACTACATATTATCAGGTTGTTTATTAAAAACTCTATAATGAGCACATTTCCTGTATTCTACCAAATTACATAACCCTTTCAAAGAATTAACAGTTACACAGCAGCTACTTTTAGGAAATTATTGAAAAAACTTAATATGCTAATACTGTATATCATCTGACACACAAAACTACACACTGAAAATGGAGAATTTTCAGTTTGAGTCACAAGTTTGAACACAAATATAATGAGAGGTACCTACCAACTAAACCAACTTAACACTTTTTTCAGTTCTTTCTTATAATTTGTACAAAATTGCACCGCCCTTTTTGTAAAATGTCATAAAAATTAACCATTAAATACCTGCAAGTTACTCAAAAAATGTCCAGAAAATAAGTATAACATTAAGGGACATGTAAAATAAAGTATTACATGTGTCACTCTGAAAGTGTTTGGTCAGTTAGAAGCGATTTCCTGCTCTGAGACGCTTGATAAATACGACCCTTGGTGTCTCTTTCCGGCACTGCAGAGAGAGAGAAAAGACTGAAGATGTGAAAGAGATGAAAGCATGTAAGATGTCAGATTGGGTTTTATTGTAACTATACATCACAGTGAGTGTAACAGGTGTACAGATGTGTGAAACACTGCTGTACTCTAAGACAGTCCATCAATCTTATTGAGTGAATAAAATAATAATAATAATAATAATATCTTTATTTATATAGAATTTATCAAAACAAAGTTACAAAGTGCTTCACACAGAATCATATAAAAACACACAGGAATAAAAGTGCTAAATGAACAACATAAAAAAGCCAGGCACACAGTAAATATAAATAGTAAAACCCGGAACCTAAAACAGAATAAAACTAGCATCAAGTAAAGATTCAAAATGTGTCTTCTTCTTCTCTGCTGAATGATTGACACACGGGGCGGGGTTTATTTCCTTATATGGTGGATGGGCAGGGCTAACGTGTAATGAACAGGATGGAGATGGCTCCTGACATCTGGAAGCTGCAGCAGATATTTGTGGAGAAGCTGCTGAATATTTCAGCTGGTTGTTAAAGATTCATGCTGCTGCTAACAGCTCTGCTCTGTGCTCAGGAGCAAGGCACTAACACTGCAGGCTGTCGGTTCTATTCCCTGTGGAATAAAAAGCTGTCAGACTGAGAGAGGAGCTCACAGCGTCTCTGTGATAATTTCTTCTTCTTCTGTTTTGTTATTGCTCAGTGTGAAGTGTGAGTGCTGCCATGCTCCTCGGGGAACACAACCATCAACCACATCATTATTACATCACACACAGTGTGGAGAGTAATCCTGAGACAGAGCAGAGGACAGACCATGTTAACACCTCCAATGATTTCCAATATCCTGTTTGATCAGAAAGGAGGAAACAGCTGTTTTCTCTGTGTCACATGACTCATCTCAAATTCACACATGAATAATTCAGAGAAGATTCACTGAACTCAACACATCAAAGAACAACAATCTTTGTTTCAAACATTAATCTAAGTTTTAGTTTAGAGCCTTTTTCCACCGTGACCGAAACTAAATTTACAGAATCTGATCATCAATTAAAGCATGCATTGATTAATCATTGATACCTGTCAGATTAATCAGTTCAGTTCACCAGAAATATTGAGATGATGGGTGACGTGATCAACAGCTGCTGATCAGGTGCACTGAAACTCCCTCTGTGAAGACACACTGATGTTTTTATTCTCCTTTCTCAGGAAGCAGCTTGGCCAATCCCTGTGCAGAGCCCGATGACATCATCATCATCATAATCATGAAGATCCCGTGGTTCACCCCCCATACACACACACACACACACACACACACACACAGAAACAACATCTCTAACAATAAAACTATCCTCTGGGCTTTCATTGTGAATTTTTTGTGGTTCTGTTCTGATGGCAGACAGGAAGTCCACAGGAGGAGGAAGAGGAGGTGTCATTGATACAGGAAGTCACTTCCTGTTAGATCAGATAAAATGTCATCAGATGAATCTGTTGATAGTGTGAAGCCTGGACATTCACACCATCAGTTATGTACATTCACAAACCAAAAAGACAAAGAAAACCTTCGGTGGTTGTCACGGTGACAAAGTGTTCAAAGTTGAGTCGTTCTTGGTAAAATACTAAACGGTTCAGGATAAATACTTGTCATTTGGAATGAAGATACAGCTCATTCATGCATGTCAACACTTGTGCTGTTAGCTACTTTAGCTATCCAGTGCCGCTTCATCAGCTGATGGGAACGTTTTATGAATGAAAAAGATTTTTCTTTATAACTGATGTTGAGAAGCTGCAGACGGTAAACCTAACAAATTCTTGTCTGACTTTCAAACTGAAGAAACTGAACCTAAAACATCTTTAAAGGGGCCATATGATGCTTTTTGTGTTTTTCTGTTGTTTATATCCTGTTATAATGTCCGATGCTGAACATGGTCAAAGTTCCAAAACTTGAGGTGAATGTATGTAGAAATGCTGCCTGCAAGTCAAAAGTCAGGGCTTAAACCTGCTCTTAAACGCTTCGTTGCAACATTTTTTTTACCTTGACGACGGGCTGATGTTGACTCGTTGCGCATGCCCATAAACAGCTGTCCGTTCTGTAGCCTTAGTCGCTGAGGTTGTTGCTCTGGTTTTTCCATGTGTTGTTTGTCCACTCTCATATTTCAGATAAGATTTCGGCTCAAATAAAGAACATGAAAAAGTAGTGACATCTTGCTACTATAGTTTGTTTTATGGCTTGTTTACGTAGCCTCCTGAGTGTTTGGAAGTCGGCCATCAGAACAGAGCGGGCTCATCAGGAGGGGGGCCTTAAAGAGACAGGAGCTAAAACAGCCTGTTTCAGACAGAGGCTGAACTGAGGGGCTGGAAGTTTTTAAGAGTTTTTAACTGGAAATCATACAAAGATATTCCAGTAGAGCCCCAGAATATGAATATAAACCTGGAAATGTGCATTTTGTGTACAATATGTGTCCTTTAATTTCTCAACCAAACACAGAGGAGGTTTTATTAAGAAAAGACATTAAACTGGCCCAACAGCCCAGTTTGTACGACAGGAGACGTCCATCAGACTCATCTGTTCACCGTGAGGACGACGGATGCAGGTTCATATTCTCCATCATCCTCCATCATAATCAGAAGACTGTTGGACAGAAACGTTGTGAAGGTCTCTGAGACCAACATGAACACCTGGAGGGACAGGTAAACCAACAGGAAACAAAAACCCTTTAAACAAACATTCAAGTTCAACAGGAAACAGCTGACTGTTAAACAATCATTACCTTTATAATCAGGCTCATGTGACTCAGCTCTGCAGTGGCCCAGTGTCGGCATGGTCGGCACTCAGAGTCAGTCAGGTGTGAGTCGGGTCATGTCATCCACCTGGGCAGAGAAGCTGCAACACGATTGGTCGGACGGGTTCAGAGTGAATCACCTGTTTTGTAATCTTCCCGCTCACTGAACAAGTGTTACCTGCTGCTGGATGTGTGTCGGGAATCTGTTAATGTGGCTGAGTTGTTGTCAGGGTGTTATCAGCAGTTTTTTACAGTTGTGACTGCAACTTTCAGGTGATCGCTCCAGCTTCAGTCCGTAAGAGTCAAAACAGATTTATTTGCTGTTTCACGCCTGTAACATCATCAGCTCCCTCTGAAGCTACTACTTTTTACACACAGAACACCTGGAAACACACACTGAGGTGGAAAATCACTGCATTGTTTTTAAAGTGTAACTGGGTTGTGAATAAACACAATGAAGGCAGTTGGTTGCTAGGGTGTTGCTAGGTAGTTGCTATGGAGTTCATGGTGGTTGCCAGGGTGTAGTAGGTGACAGTCGCAGTCAGTGCCGCAGTAACTGAAGCACTATGTGTGAAAGTATTTGTGCTGGTGATAGTAGTAGATAGGACATAGTATTACTACAGTAGTATTATTACAGCGGTAGTAATACTGCAGAATTAATAGTATTACTGCAGTATTAGTATTATTGCAGTAGTAGTATTACTGTAGTATTAGTATTACTTCAGTATTAGTATTAATATTGCAGTATTATTACAGTAGTACTAGTCAAGTCAAGTCAATTTTATTTGTATAGCCCAATATCACAAATTTGCCTCAGAGGGCTTTACACTCTGTACATTGATACAACATCCTCTGTCCTTAGACCCTCAGTTCAAATAAGGAAAAACTCCCTAAAAACAATTTAATGGGGAAAAAAATGGAAGAAACCTCAGGAAGAGCAACAGAGGAGGATCCCTCTCCCAGGACAGACTGACGTGCAACAGATGTGTGTACAGAATAGAACACAAGTTACAGAATATGGCATTGAACAGGATAACAAAATTATAATGGATTTATAATATCTATGAACAATGTGATGAAGAGGATGCCAAGCAGCTTCCAGGTGCCACCAGAAGAGAATAGGACCTGAGTCACATGACCTCCATCACCATGGAGACCTGGCAGGAGGACAGACTCACATCACACCGTTCACATACACGGGAGAAGAGCCAGGAAAAGACATTATTCACACAGGACACTGCTATTATGGTAGTAGTAATACTGCAGTATTTGTATTATTACTGCAGGATTATTACAGTAGGAGTGCAGTATTAGTATTGTTACAGTAGTAGTAATACTGCAGTATTTGTATTATTACTGCAGGATTATTACAGTAGGAGTGCAGTATTAGTATTATTACAGTAGTAGTAATACTGCAGTATTAGCAGCTGTTGCAGGTCCAGCCAATCAAAGTTTCTCTGACAGTTTGAATGTCACACCTGTGTGATGAGTTGTGATGTCACATCCTGTCTGCTCAGGAACTGCCAGGAAGGATGGACAGAACTACCTAAATAAAAGCCCAGTCGGTGCTCCTGCAGAGCCTCACCTGCCCGTCACCTGTTACACCTGTGACCTTCACATGTTTGACATGAACCCTGCAGCATCGCAGCACTACCTGTGTTTTACACAAATCCTCCAAATTAAACGACCAAATACGTACTTTGACCATGTGACTCCAGAACGACACATAGGAGCGTTTTCTAATCTGGCGCCTCTATCGACAGTTATCAACAGGACAACATCATCTGTCTGTGCTTTACAATACCGTCACACATCACTGTTAAAGAATAATGATGTTTTATGATGTGACAGCTGTGGTTAAGGTCTGGTTAGGTTTGGGGAAAGATGGTTTGGGTTAAAACAATCACTTTGTGAAGGTTAGAGAAACGTGGTGTGGGTTAAAGTTACCACTTTCTTAAAGTCCTCTTTACTCAAAAAATGTTTTTCTTCTTGTTCCTTCAGTTGGAAGTTTGAGCGTCACTGTGCAGAATGATGTATGTGCAGAGTTTAACAATAGAAGGCTGTTTTCACATTAATCTGCTGAAAGTGGAAAGTTTCTCTGAGATTTAAAATCAAATTTTGAGGGGCGGGCCTACGAACATAATTAGTGACATCGCAACTAGTTTGGAGCCCATCCTGCTCGAAAATGACAACTGACACAAATGTGATGTGGAAACTTGAAGCCTCCGGTGCACAAACACTAAGAATGGACTTTACAGTGAAGGAGGAGACATCTGGTGTCCAGCAGTTAAACACCTGAAATGATAAATATTTGCATATTCATTGATTCTGGAATTTTTAATGAGGAAGAAGGAGTAGATGTCATTTTAACACAGTAATTATACTTTTTTTGGTGGAAAAACCATATCATCATTGTTCCAAGCAGAGTATTTGTATATGTATTAATACATGTCTGTTAATCAATTAGTTGATCTGGTGTTTCGGCTGAGACAAAGAGGAAGAAGACTGATCTTTAATGAAATGTGTTAAAGGTGTTTTTAAAGGTTTAGTTTATGTTTTCAGGGTAAATTGAAGAACAACAACATTGGAGTCAGTGTTTGGCTGTCCACATACTTTTGGCCATGTGCTGTGTATGTTTTATATATGTGTATTTATACTGTCAATGTGTCGTCACTTCTGCACTTAAAATAAAAAAAACAAAATGAAGTTTTTGTTTTTGTTAAACTGATGATTAAACATTAATATTGAACATGTTCATACGTGTGTCATACGTGTCATGTTTCTGTTGAAGCAGCTCAGGTTTCATGTTTCAGTTTCTGATTGAGCTGAAAATCAAACCAGAAGATGTTTTATTGATTTTCATCAGAAGATTCTTCATCAGTTCTTCATTAATCAGAGGAGGAGAACATCACACTGGGTCACATGACGTGTGACAGGATGAAACATAGAAAAAAGATGAATTAATTGAGGCTGCAAAGACTAGTCCATTAATCATGTTTTTATAGATGTTTGCAGCTTCTCAGAAGTTCTGAAGCTTTTCTGTTTCGTCAGTAAACTGAATGTCTGAACACATCTCACTGCACCCACAGAATAACACCAGTGACTGACATCTGATCACTCATTTTATTTCTTTAACAAATAAACAATCGATCAATTGATGTGAAGCTTATATGAGGCTTCAGCAGTCTGAGTTAGTCATATCAAGTGGATATCTGCCACATTTACAGTCTTTTTAGCATCAAATTCCCTCTTTGTGTTTCCTCAGACAGTGTTTCCTTGTCTTATCCCCCATCATTTACATTGTAAGTGCATTATGAAGGGATCTTCTTCTTCTTCTAATAATAATAATAATAACTTTATTTGTATAGCACCTTTCATACAAGAAATGTAGCTCAAAGTGCTTTACAATAAAAGAAATTACATGCACCAAGTGCTTTACATGAAAAGGACATAAAAAAGACAAAGGATGAGAAAACATTAATGTAACATAAGATGGAAAATAAAACCTACTTGATAACATCAATGGTCATTGGTCAGTTTCAATGGTCTGCTTGGACTCTTGTATCTGTCTGATTGAGTCAGAGTGAATCTGAGCTTCAATATAAGACCTAAAATAATGTGAAATATTTCCCTCCTTGTATCTTATATACATAAAAGTACATATTTGTACTGATTTGTAGGATTTTTTTTGTAGGAGAAGGATTTAGTGAAGAGTTGTGGAAAATGTATTTGTAATATGAAAAGAGAGAATATATGAAATAATAAAGAGTATAAAGGCATTTTTTGTCTGCAAAACAACTTAATTTCCTAATTACACCAACATATTCTATTCCTTTTTTACTGACATAATAAATAAGTTCTCTCCAATTCATGTTCTTGTCAATTATTATCACAATGAATTTAGTATTTTGCACTTCATATATATATTTAATATATTATTTTTACTGCTTCACAGAGTTACGAGGAGGAACAAACATGTAGGTTCGTAAAACTGAATATATATTATTTAAAAAAAACTAAAAGTAAATTCTCCCATAACAATATGAACATTTAAACTCAGTCAGATAAATGAGGTTATATGTTTTCATCCTGAAAGAGGAAATAGAGCAGCTGCTGCCACCTGCTGGACACACCTGACATCACACATGAACTCCCAGTGATGTGGAGGCTCCAACCAGTGATGGAAGAAGTACTCAGATCCTTTACTTCAGCAAAAGTACCAATACAGCAATGTAAAAAATACTCCATTACAAGGAAAAGTCTCGCATGAAAAATATGACTTAAGTAAAAGTATATCTTCATCTGAAAAGTAACTAAAGCTGTCAAATAAATGTAGTGGAGTAGAAAGTACAATATTTCCCTCTGAAATGTAGTGGAGTGGAAGTATAAAGTAGCATCATGTGGTATTTTTATACACACAAAAAAGCTTTTCAAAGCTTTTTCAAAGTAAATTTTCTTCAGGTCAGGTATAATGACTGTTATGTCAAAGCAAATTTATACAGGTCGTGATTTGCTAACATATAAAACTTGTGAATCACTTAACTAAAGATTAGCCTGAATTGTTTAGCTTGTCTGTTTTTTCCCAAAATGGTGGCTTATATCTTGTAGGTTCTTGGCATCATGCCAAGAACCTACAAGAGAAAAACCAGCTGAGACTCAACACCCCTTGAATAGATGGAGAGAGCAGCCATTGATATCAAAGGTAAAAAACTGTCAGATTAAGTGGCAAAAGACAGAAATATTGCGGCGGTACATAAAAAAGAAGGAGGTATAAGGAAATAAAAACGGTAGGGTACAGTGGAACAGCAGACGTAAAGAGGGTCCTCACAGAGAATCATATTTCCCTGCAACCTGGATGAATGCAATATT
This sequence comes from Scomberomorus guttatus, assembly GCA_038419695.1. Taxonomy (NCBI): domain Eukaryota; kingdom Metazoa; phylum Chordata; class Actinopteri; order Scombriformes; family Scombridae; genus Scomberomorus; species Scomberomorus guttatus. The sequence goes on along the minus strand of CM076449.1, from coordinate 32,317,635 downwards.
AAATAATTGTTTTTGATTGTTCAATTGTCTTTAAAGCTCTAACGGGTGGTTTATTCTCATAAATTCAAAACTGTGAAACTTAAAAAGTCAGATGGTCAGTTTACTCCCAGACTGGGATTAATTTACCCCTAACCTGGGGACAGTCAGGCCCCTTTGTCATATATGTGTTCTTATAATTTCACTTAATAGGAGTCATTGTTAAATAAAGGTAGATGTTTTCATTCTGTCTCATTTTTCCTTACCTAAAGGACAACATACCCACTCTCCCCTACCTCAACATTGTACTTTAGCTCAATACTTAAATGTTGCTCCAACACGATAAACACATCAGTATTTTAATATTCACCTTCATCTTTTTCCTGCAGTTTCTTTAAACCTGAAACTTCACACAGACAGAAAATCAGTTTAAACACAAACAGCAGCAGAGTCACGTGTTTTATTCATCATGTGTGATTCAGCACGTGACACAACAGAATATCAACAGAAACGTTTCACTGTCATGAGTTCATAAGTTCAGATAACAGATGTTCAGCCCGGGTTTGGTTGAAAGAGTTTCAGTCTGATCCGGATCTTCAGGATGCGGATCAGCTGTTGGGATCTTCAGGATGCGGATCAGCTGTTTCTGTCTGATCCGGACTCTGCTTCTTGTCTCGGCTGCTTCTGTCTGTCAGATCCAACATGGCGGCCTCCACGGCTTCACGTGAACTGTTCACGGAGGGAGTGAGAGCAGTGCTTCACAGCTGGCCGGTCCTGCAGGTAAACATCCACACTGAACACACCTGAGGACAGGTAACAGCTGACTGAAGGCCCGAGAGTTTACTGTGTTCACTGCGGACACGTGGGCCAATGCTAACAAGCTAATGCTAACAGGCTAAAGGCTGCAGATCAGATCCAGGATTATTGTGATCCGGATCGTAGTGTGTGTATCTATCAGAAACAAAGGTTATAAACGCGGTCAGCTCACAGCAGCAGCTTTCTGCGCTGATATTCATCAATTAACTTTATTAACGTGTTAGCGTAGCTTTAGTTGGCGCAGGCGCACACAGAAGCTTTCATGAATGTTTGAATTTTCACTTTCAAGCAGTGATAGAAGTATTCAGATCCTTTACTTCAGTAAAAGTACCAATACAGCAATGTAAACATACTCCATTACAAGTAAAAGTCCTGCGTGAAAAATCCTACTACAGTAAAAGTACATAAGTATTATGAGCTTGATGTAGTTAAAGTATTGCAGTAAAAGTACATAAGTATTATGAGCTTGATGTAGTTAAAGTATTGCAGTAAAAGTAGTGGTTTGGTCCCTCTGACTGGTATATTATTATATATGACATCATTAGATTATTAATACTGAAGCATCAGTGTGTAAGCAGCATGTTACTGTTGTAGCTGCTGGAGGTGGAGCTAGTTTCAACTACTTTATATACAGTTAGCTAGTTTAGTCCAGTGGTTCCCAACCTAGGGGTGGGGCCCCTCCAAAGGGTCAGCAGATAAATCTGAGGGGTCGTGAGATGATTAATGGGAGAGGAAAGAAGAAAAAACAAAGTTCTGATACACAAATCTGTTTTCACTTTTTGGACTTTTTCTCTAATCTTTGATTTTTGCTGAAATATTGGATCATTTGAACCTTTTTTGAAATGAAACCATGTGAGAAGTTTAGAGGGAAAAATCACTATTTGGTGGAGCTGTTAACAACTCATAGACATCTGAAATGTGACCCCGACTACACACTGCTTTTTGTAAGACGTCAAAAGCCAAAAAGGTTGGAAACCACTGGTTTCATCTTTAACAATGTGTTGTATTTTAAAAGCTTGTTCTTTTATCTATTGACCTCTTCCTGACACAGAAATACTTTCCATAGACTGAAAACGTGATGCTGTTATTAGCTGTTTCTAAACAAACTAAAGTAACCATGTTCTTCATGATAATGAAGGAACATGTCACCCAGTGCAGCGGTGTGGCTCATTGACGTGTTTTTAATAGTTTTTGCACAACAGCTGAGGTTTACAGCACAGAGGAATAAGATATATCAGGCTTTGGATACACACACAATACTTGTTAGAAGATCAGTTCATTGTTGGTTTGGTTGGTTGACAATAAGAAAAACAAAGTCGCAGCTGAAATCCTTTAACCCAAATCAGCTGGATGGAATTCACTTGTGCTGCATTAACATAAATTAACAGTACAGAAGAGACGGAGCTCTGAAAAACTAAACTTTAACTTTAACTTTTGAAGCTGCAGCTTCTTCTCTTAGAGGAGCCTGAAGCAACTGTAACTCTTCATCTGAAATGTTGTAAAACAGTTTGGAGCTCAAATCTTTTTCTCTGTGATGCAGCTGTCCGTCCAATGTGTTTCTGTAGAGGTCAAAGGTCAGACTGCAGCTGACTGGCTGTGTTTGTGTTTTTTTTTTCTTTTTTCAGATTGCGGTGGATAACGGGTTTGGGGGTGTGTATGGGCAGCAGAAAGCTGATTGGCTGGTGGATGTGGTCCAGAAGTATTTCCATGACAACGGTAGGTGACCTGTCAGCTGACAGTCTGATGATGTCACATTATATAAAATGTCAGTATTATGTGTTGCAGCAGTTAAACAAACCTGAGACGTGACGATGCTCCAAACAGCAAACAATATTCTAGTTTAATAATCAATAACTTCAAATTCTTTGATCTTTACTCATATATTCATCCACCTCTCTGCTTCATCCTGACATCATCGTCATCATCACTGCAAACGCAACTTTACAAATACTTAAACATACAGTTGAAGCTTACAATCATGAGAGCGGATTATAGAAACACACAGTTCATAGAAACAGAACTGCAACAATTAATCAATGAATCAATCAGTCAATTGACAGAATTAACCTGCAGCTATTTTAATAATTGATTTTTGATTTCAAACAAAAAATATTATATAATTTATAATATATGAAAGTTACCAGAATATTTTTGACATTTGAAGACATCTTGGACTCTGAGACACTGAGATGAACATTTTTCACTGTTTCTGATGTACATTTAAAACATTCACATTTAAGTAGCTGGAACCAGAGAATTTTAGTATTTTGTCTTAAAAATGACTCCAAACAATAATTTTCTGTCAATCAACTACTCAATTAATTGACTAATTGTTGCAGCTCTAACGTAAATCATGTAGAACAGAAGTGAGAGCTGACTCGCTGCTTTATTGTCATATTTGAATCATGTTTGTTGTTTCTGGGAGGAAAAAAAATGTTTTCATTAGATTGAAAGTGTTCAGTTCTTTTTGCTAAAACTCATTAAAACTATTCACATTACTTAGAAGAAAAAGGTGTTTGTAGCTTTTCATCCAATCAAATGAATCACAAAACAAACATGAAATAAATAATCAAAACATCCATAAGTAACATCTGAACTAAAACTGAACACTCGGTCTGTTATAGACTGTTGAGTTGTATTAATGTGTGTGTGTGTGTGTGTGTGTGTGTGTGTGTGTGTGTGTGTGTTTGTGTGTGATCAGCTGACCTGCAGCAGTATGAGGTCGAGGACTTTATCTCTGAACTGATGGATCAGGAGTTTGATACAGTGGTGGATGATGGAAGTTTACCTCAGGTACACACACACACACACACACACACACACACACACACACACACGACGTGCCTCTGAGTGAAACTGGTTATGTGGGGTTTAGTTTATTTGCTTTAGTTGGATCCTCATTAGCATCTGCCGCAGCGGTTGCTATACTTCCTGGGGTCCACATCCTCAACATAAATCAGTGGTAGGCAAATAGCGGCCTGTGGCCCAAATCTGGCCCTCCAACAAAAATATCCCCCCCATAATGAAAGCTGAGGTTTTCCTTCTTATAGATTACATCAAATTTTTTACGACTCTTCATTAATCTACAGTAGATAACAATGTAAACACAAGGCTCATGTGACCTTGTGACATCTTACCAGATGAATAACAGGTAAATAACATAATTTGGCAGATCTGAACAGAACAGATTTGTGTCAGTACTTGAAGTGATGAAGTGGCCCCTGTTTAATGTGTGTAGATAAGTTATCTATTACATTTGTATTCTTGTAATGTAACACAGAGGATATATTCATGTTTATGAGTATTAACATAAGATGCTGTCACTCTATTAGCTCTCCTGATGGGAATGTGACAAATGCCCTCAGATACAACCAACAACAAACTGTTTTATAAACCAATTTTATTCTTGAATGAATTAAAAGAAAAAAGAAACAAAACATATTAACAACATATTAGGATGTGATTTCACTGCGCCTGTACAACATCATCCCCCTGAGTCAGCAGTACTGAGAAAAACTGGCCTGTTGTTGAACCTAATTGTTGACCCCTGACACACATCATAAAAGCAGGATACATATAAGAGTATCTTCTTAAACATAACCAAAGGTGATGCTAACATAAATATCTTTACTCTTCAATATAAGGTACTCCAGTACACCACCCGCAACAAATGCAGATGTATAAGCTTAGTAAAAGTAGAATTTATGGCAGAGTTTAACAGTCTGTGTGTATGTCTGCAGGTGTGCACGCAGCTGATGCAGATGTTTGGTCAGTGGCAGCAAGGAGCGCTGCAGCAGCTCTCACAAACTGTCCAATCACTGACACAGAAGAAGACTCAGAGGGCAAAGGTCACAGCCCCGCCCGCCGAGTCTGACCAGGAGAGTGACGACGAAACACAGGTATGTCTCTTTGTTTGATTTGTTTTTAGTTAAGCATTCATCTGATGAACATGTAGTTCAGTAATTCATAGAATGCGCTCTATATATACTGTATATGAATAAATATACAGACTGAATAATAATTGTTGGGGAAGTGTAGGATTAATAGTTTATTTTGTTCTCCGTATGTTTCTAGAACTTTGCTGCTGTTTAAATTATCTGAACTACATGTTGTCACTGAGCTGTTTTAAACACTCTGGTGATGGACATTAATAAACTGTGTTTGTGTGTGCAGATGGAGTGCGAAGCCTCCGGTCCATCAGTCAGCAGGACAGATCCTCCTCCGCCTTCTCAGGATGAAGAAGACGGATGGACGGTGGTCCGTAAGAAGAAGTGAAGAAGAGGTCAGAGAGGAAAATGAACTGTTGAACTCAGAATGAACCAGCTGACCTTTGACCTTCAGGATGGGACTCTGTGTGTTTTTAATGTAAGCAGATTATCCTGCATCCAGCAGGCTCTTCAGCCTCCACCTCCTCCAGACACCATATTTATATATTATATCCAAACGGAGAACATGTTAAAACTGCCTGCAGGTATCTGTGGTCGTCCTTGTCGAGCCCTGATGACACGTGTTGAAGTGGACCTTGATGGTGGAGATGTTTTAAAACCAGATTCACTCTGGTTTCTGTGGTTGTTTTGTATTAAAGCTGTAGAAGCTACTGTCGTGTGTCCTGTGTGTTATCATACTACACTACACTGAACATACCTTACAACGACTTACACTAACTACAACTCTGGGATCCCACAGGGTGCATGTGCACCACGTTCCGGCTCTGACACGGTTTTGCTTCGTCCTCTGCATGGTGTTCTATCCCACCGGGAGCGTTTCAGAAGTGTAGCATGGGAAGCCATCCACCTTTTAAATTCAGTTGCACTCCTACTATGGTAATTACGACAGCCTAATCACAGCTGAAAAAGCACCTACAGGCTACCGTAATTACTGCAGTAGCAGGGCAACTAAACTGCCCGATTTTGTTAATTTGCTCAGCTTTTGTTGATTTTTGTGCTTCTACTATGGGTAAGTAGGCTACATAGTTAAATGGTTTCTTTATTTGTCTTAATTGTTGATATACAATTGGGAGTCTGGGTGTTTTGAAAATGAAAGTGCCACGGTGCGTTTCAGAACACCAACCTATACTAGGACCAATCATATGATACTATGGCATATACTATACAATGACACACCATACTATACTATGACTCCAAATGAACTGCAGATGCAGCATACTACAGTATACCATGACACAACATAATATACTATACTGTGACGCACCATATTATACTATGGCATTCCATACTACACTACAAAATAATGCAAAATATGTTCAGAAATATCAGGAGACAAAAAGATATTAAATACCTCCATCAACTGAGACTTTTTGTTTTACATCAGGTCACGTGTTGATGATGCAGGAAGAGAACTATCTTATAACTGATCAATAGAGAATAATCAAGTGATTACTTACCATTAATGAAGTCATTAGTTTCAGCTTATAAACCTTTGTCACCAGCATGCAGACTCTCCTCCTGCTGAGGTTACTGGTTTGATTCCCATCCTTCAGGTCAGAGATCAAAGGTCAGGAAACATGTCAGATGAGCTTTCGTTAATCTTTATTTTCACAGAAGAAACATTCCACACAGACCGGACACATGTAGAAAAAAACTCTTTATGTCACTGGTGATGTCACTGTGACAGGGAACAAGGGGTGGGGTCAGGGGTCATTTCAAGGCACTATTTATTATATGAATATAGAAACGGGTGAGAGCAGATAAACAGGTGAGGAGGTCAGAGGTCACTTTGAGCTACAAACTGAAATGATCAATACGATCAATACTGTGATCAGAGTCAGTGAGAGGGTCGGCTGCTGTCAGGAAGCTACTGTGTGCTCGTCTAAACCAAAACTAATATTCATCATTGTCAGGGAGGTTCAGCAGTCTTAGAGGTCATTGATCAATAATCACTGATTTCATAAAGGGACAGCAGGAAGTGAACAGAGAGTCAAACATGAACGTCACCTCAGAGGAAAAACAGAATCAGAAAAACTTCAAGAGCACAAAAACAAAACAAAACAAAAAAAAACAGCAGAATAAAGTTCCAGAAAAGAAACAAAAGTAAAGTTTAACGTGAATTTTTTTAAAGAGAAAACATCAGAAACACAGAAAGGTTCAGAAAACATCAGACTCCTGCAGGGAGGGAAATTAAAACTAACTCTTAACTTTAGTTTTCTTCTCATGATGACTGTTAGACACCAGATTTAATTTAAGGCAACATGAGAACATGTTGGAGGTCAGAGGTCAGCAGAGAGAAGACGACTGAATCCAAACGTCTGCACCTGCAGTTTGTTTGTATCTGGTGCAGTGATGAGAAACATTATTCCAGCTCAGAGATGTGAAACATATGCTGTCAGGACACATAATAATTATATAACTCTATTGGTTAATTTACCTGTCTGTGCTGTTAAGTGAAGCAAGTCATCAGTACGACAGGAAACCTTTCAGTATTTATCAGAACATGAACTTTGTATGAAGACTTGAGTGTTACTCAGGTCTGTCAGAGTTTTACTCCACTAAACCACCTGTTTTATTTAGTTTCTCTTTATCTTTTCCTCACTTGTACTGAAGTGTATTTGTGTGTGAGGTGGATCAACAGATCAGCTCATTTACATGATGTGTGAACAAACAAGACTAAATCTGTAGAAACTCTGTAGATGTGAACAGGCTGCAGTAGGGAGACGTCTGGATTCAGTCAAGCTTCATGAGATTTGATGGAGCAGAAACACAATGCTCTGACCACCTGCACAGCTAATCAATTCATCAATCAATCGATTTAGGAATCCAATGACAGGACAGTCAAGAGGTCAAGGTGATAATTTCCCACATCACATTAAATCACCACCACAGAGTGACACACTTCCAACACTCCTCAACCACTGTGTGTCTATTTTACCTTCCTATCTTCTCACCTGGCTGTAAGCTATATGACAGTATTTGCAGCTGGTTGCGACTGTAGCAGCTGTCTGCTGCTGCTGCATCAGTTACTGTCACACGTCCTGCTGACGTTAAATGTTTATGAGCTGTGTTTTATCTGTCAGATGACTTCAATGTTGTTAACAGCAAAAATGACCAAACAGCTCATTCTTTCTTCCAAATAACTCTTCTGTTGGCTGTTAGTTACCTGCTGTAATAATTTCATTTCATTTTCCTGCCTGTTCCTCCAGCTGCCTCTATCATGACGGACTGCCTTCTGATGGCTGCTTTGTGCACTAGGATACATCACGTTAACACAGTCTGTCACTTTTAACAGAAAAAGGGTGCAAATGTTTTGTGTGTAAATTGAAAATCAAACCTTCTGGATTTCTAAATACTGTGGTATACCTTAACACCGTAATAACGCCCAAACCTAGTGTGTGTGTGTGTGTGTGTGTGGGTGCTCATGTCTGCAGCCAGGCGTGTTGCAGACATTGCGCTGCAGTCGCTCTGCGTTCAGGCTGCAGCTCCAACATGGTCAACAGGAAGTCACTGAACTGAGCTGCCTGATCCAACGGCCACTCGTACTTCTCCAACAGAACCTCGAACAGACCCCACGGCTTCAGACTTGCAATGTGACGCAGCTCACCTAACACACACACACAGACAGGTGAGAGACAGACTACAGGTTAGAGACAAGACAGACAGGTAAGAGACATCACTTTACATGTTATCTCCCAAAAGATGAAGAAAATATCTGGTTCTTTGATAAAAAAGTTTAGCTGCAGACAAACTGAAGTCAACTACGACTCCCAAGGTGCATTTCACTAACAAACATCCAATCACAGAGCTTCATGTTCTCTAACGTGCCCTGCTAACAGTGAGCTGAAGCTGAAGATTAAACTGTTGAGAAAAGTGTCAACAGCAGCTGAGGATCATGGGTATTGTAGTATTTAGAGCCGTCCACCAACTGACAGAAAAAACCTGAATAATTCAGATTCAAACATGTATGTTATCATCCCCGGCGATTCCTGAGCTTCTGTGTTCAGTCACACTTATGATATCATTAACAGGAAAATTTGAAATGTCTCACCTCTCCTGTTGAAGTACTCTCTGGAGTACCTGCCAGACAGAGCGAAGGGCACAGGGATCGGTCCGAGCAGCTCGATGATGTGAGCGATGTGATCTGCACACAGACAGTTTGTATTGTTGTTACTTCATGCTGAGTGAAGTACTGGATGTAGTACTCTAATAATGCAGTACTGTACTATAGTGTAGTATTGTGTGTAATACTACACTGCAGCACTAAACTGTGTGTAGTATTATGTTCAGTACCTTCATCTCTGGTGTAATCTTCTCCTGAATGAGGTTCAAACAGGTAATCTCCTGTTGCCAGCTCAAATGCCTGAAATATTCACATTAATCAATCAATTAATTGATCAATACATCAGTACAGTTTGTCAACATAAGAACAGTCCAGTGTGAACCTGCTGACCTCCTGTTACACCTGCACACACACCTGAGGCTGTGATGTAAAGAGGAGCTCAAACAAACACTTAAAGGACAGGTTCACAATTTGTCAAGTCTGTCTTAAATCTGCAGTGCAGAACTTTTATAAAACTATATATAAATGAACGTCTGTTACATTCAAGCCTTTGCTAAACGAGTTCACACAATGCTGATTAAGCCTCCAGATAAATCTCTTCATATTTCACAGTATACAGAGTTTTTAAATCTGGTGTCAGTGGCGACATTCTTGCGCTGGCCTGATGGATGCATACTGCACATGCTCTATGGGCAGAGCATGCGCACCAGAGACCTCTGCAGGCCGAGCAGTTAACCTCCAGTTAGACCTCTGCTAATTTGAATGGGGATAAAATAATTTAATTGTGCGGCTTTCTAAATGTTATCGGACCAATGGATCAAATTCTCATAGTGAAACGAGTTATTTCACGGGGGATGTGTGGCGCTTAAAACAATTTATCCACCATTTTACAGTCACAACAGTGGCAACGGAGTAGGCTACATCATAGCTGTAAGCATGTCTATAGTTTTTTGTAATTACTCTTACTGCCAGAAGGGGGAGACAAAAGTCCTGCACTCCAGCTTTAAAACAACAGTCAGGAACCTAAATGAACAATGAAACATGTTTTTCTTGCTGTAATCATTCCTCCTGTTCATACTGTAGAAGTTAGGGGAGGGCTTGAACCGGATGTGAACTGGGGACTGTGTGTAAAACTGTATTGCATGTCTACCATCATGACTCATTTATTACATGTATCTGACAGCTGGTTACTGTACAGATTCAGATTTTACTCACTGAATATCTGTTAAACTATCCAGCAGTTTAGACAGTAGTTCAAATGAGTCCCACCTTGAACAGACTTTAAATAAATGTAAGTACATTTTGTTGATAATGCTATTTAAGTTAAGTACAATTTTGAATGCAGGTGTGTGTGTGTGTGTGTGTGTGTGTGTGTGTATGTCTGTACCATGCAGGCGGTACTCCAGATGTCAGCAGGTGTTCCGTACTCTGCTCCAATCAGAACCTCCAGAGCTCTGTACTGTCTGGTCTGAATGTCCTCAGTGAAGTGTTTGTGCTGGATGAGAGAGAGGCAAAGAGAGGGTGTGTCTGATTGGTCAAGACAGACACAGATGAAGAAGTGATGATGATGAAGAGCTTCTCACCACCCAGCATGCATTTCCTAGATCAGCGATCTTCACTCTCAGTTTTTCTGCGTTCCGAGGATCCAGAGGACTGAGGACAAAATCTGACGCACTGCACACTGAAAAGACAGAGAGGACCTTGATTACCTGTCAGGTGAGTATATATACATATTATATATATATACACACACTGTATATATGTATCTGTGTGTGTGTGATTACTCACCATCTCGTCCGCTTGAGTATCCTGACTGTGTAGAAAGTGCTGACTCAGACGTTGCTGACATCACAGAGCTGGAGAACCCTGACAGGCCGGAGGCAGGGCTGGAGAAGCGGCCAGGGGCGTGGCCATTACACCTGTCCTCCAACCAGGAGCAGTTGGACTCTGGGCTTGCTTTGCTATTGGCTGTGGAGCAGGAAGTGTTGCCATTGACGACCAAAGAGCCTGTGAACACAGAAACACTTCAGCAGGAGCCTGTAGCACCAAACACGTTCAACTGCCATGCCGGTTGTCCCTTTTACACAGACGTCAATCCAGCACTGGACAACGTTCGCTGCTAGCTTAATGGCGGAACAACAATGCCCCCCCATTCCATGTTTGTATGTTTTATACAGAATGACGAGGCGGAATAACGGGGCAACATTCCTGCTTTAAACAGGCTGTGTAAAAGGGGCTTCAATCTGCCTCTATGTTTCCTGTTTCATTGAGCCAAACATCAGTGATCCTGATAATCGAATCATGAAGTTACATGTAATAAATAAGTACTGAGTCGTGATGGTAGACGTGCAGTACAATTCTACACACAGTCCCCAGTTCACATCCAGCTGAAATCCTTTCCTAACTTCCTGTCAGATTTCTTTTTAAAAGGACAGGTTCACAATTTTTCAAGTCCATCTTAAAACAACAGTCAGGTGCTGTTGGCTGAAGCTTCATATTAGCTTCAGATAAACTTTGAAATCCATGTTTGCACAGAAGGAGGACTGTGGATTTTGTCCCCCATCACTTCCATTGTAAGTGCATTATGAAGGGATCTTCTAATGGTCAGTATGAACAGGAGGAATGATTACAGCAAGAAAAACAGGTTTTAATGGTCATTTGGGCTCCTGACTGTTGTTTTAAGACAGACTTGAAAAACTGTGAATCAGTCCTTTAACTCTGAGTTTACTGATCAGCTGTGAGCGCGTTCATGTGAGAGAGGCGAAGTGACATCATCAGAACCATGAATTAAGTACTTAATCTGAAATGCAATGAAACGTAATACCTGCAGGGAAATGTGGTTTCAGTGACAGCATAAAGTCATATTCATGTAAACAATATAATCACATGACTAGAAACACCAGAAATAATTTCCAAATATTCAATGTAAGGTAATAGTATTAATACAGTATTAATACAGTATCAGAAGCAGTGTGTACTCACCATTACTGTCTGTGTCATCAGGCTGCAAAAACACACCGTCTTCTTCCTCCATCCTCTGAACAAAAGAAAAACACAAACATCCTATTTTATTCTGATTAGCTGCCTTGACATTGCAGCTAAATAATAGTGGTAGTAAGTAGTGGAAGTAGGACTACAGGCTGTAAGACAAGTTAAACATAGAGTGCTTTACTTAAAGAACATCATTTAAAACTATGAAAAGGTAAATAAAATCCATTAAAATACAATAACATTTGTTATACCAACTGAAAAGTCTGATTGGCTGGCAGGTGTGGATTCATTTTTAGTAATCAACAGTACAACCAGACACCTGTGACACAGGTGTTTTTCAAAAATGAATGTTCAGCTCTCTGAAGACTGAAATGTATGTAAATGTCTTTATGCTGTTACCGCTGAATTACTGCAGTGTTATGGCAGCGTTAGAGAAGGGGCTAATTGCACCCCCCCCCCCCAAGATGTTCTTACCCTAACGGCGTGTTACACGACACCCCCCCGAATGACCCCAATAATCTCACTTCTCATGCCTACACCTAACCAAGTAGGTGTGTCATGTAGTAAAGTGGGTGTGTCATGTAGTAAAGTGGGTGTGTCGTGTAGTAAAGTGGGTGTGTCATGTAGTAAAGTGGGTGTGTCGTGTAGAGTACTGTGAGCACACAGACAGACCTACTTGCTGTGTTATGGCAGTATTATGGCACTGTTGCAGCTGTATTGTGGCTGTAATACGGCAGTATTACAGTAATATTACAGTACCTGTATGTCCACTAGTCTCTCCTCTAACAGTCTTTGTTGACGCTTTGCTTTTCTCTTCAACTTCTTCTTCTTGTTTTTAGACAGTTTACCAACCTACACACACACACACACACACACACACACACACACACAGGGTGGCAAGAGAGACAGCAGAACACACAGTGAAGTTTCTACACAACAACAATGTAATAATGCTGTTTAAGAGCTCACACACACACTTTGCGTTACTGACCCTACAAGACTACTGAACACACACACTTCCTGCACTTTGGGGAGAGGGGGGGGGGGACATGCAACAACTGGACAGGAATCAAACAGTGACGTTAGCATTGCAGTATGTGCTGTGCATCTGAACCATCAGGCCAGCAGGACGACTTCCTGCTCAGAGTTTGTTTAAGTTTTACATCCAACCAGCTGGACTATTTTATCCAATCATCTTGCAGTCTATTTCTGCAGTTAATGACACCTGGTGGACACACCTGAAATACCTGAGGGGCAGTAACCAATGAGAACACAGCAGGCGTCACACCTGGACACTTACCTGTAGATCCCTGGGAGCCGTGCTAACTAGAGAGAGACACAGAGGCAGACAGATAGACAGGGAGAGAGAGAGACAGGAAAAGAACATGAGAAACAGGAACAGAGGAGGTGAAGATGGAGGAGTGAACATGAAGACAGAGGAATAATTAAAGAGAGACAGACAGACAGACAGGGACAGACAGGAAAAAACAGCAGAATTAAAAATGTGTAAAAAGAGAAGAGAAGCAGACAGCTCAGAAAGCAGATAGATAGACAGACAGGTGAGACAGCTGTCTGTCTGTCTGAGCAGGGTGGAAATCACAGCTCCCAGTAACACTGCTGTCTGACTCCAAAGACAAACTGGAGACAAACTGACTGAAGTGAGAATTACAGAAGGTTACAGATAAACTTCTAAGAGAAACTGATGCTGCATTACTGATCAATCTATCCATGTCTTCATTGATTAGCTGATTACCACCTACAGGACCCCTTCACACTGTGATTATACGTTCATGTCTTGTCACTGTGAGGCAGTCTAATGAAAGCTTGACTCGGACCTGTCCCACAGGTTTTAAATTGAACTCGTCTGTGTGTCTCACTCAGACTTGTGTCAGTCGTCGGACTAACAGCAGTCACACTGTGAGTATTGAGTCCCATGTTTCTGACTGTCAGGATTTTTGTGGCCAGGGCTCAGTGGATGTCGGTGGACGTGTCTGTGGACGTGTCAGTGAAAGTGTCTCACTGAGAGATCTAGGACAGTGGTTCTAGAAAAACTGTTAAATATGCAGTTATGAATGAGTTGAAGACATGACAGTTCCCAGTTGCTTGTTGTCATAGTTAAACGACACACTTTTGTGGCTTTCTGCGCAGGCTTCAGAAATGGTGCCCGTAAGAAGAAGCGATGGGATTATTTTTGACGATAAATAGATATGAAAAAACTGCTGATTCAGCCTAAAGACAACCAAAGCTGCTGGCTTAAAAAAAAAAAAAAAAAAAAAAAAAAAAAAAAAAATCACACTGTGCAGTGAAAGCAGATTTACAGCTTTTGGCATACGTTTGGCTGCTTTTGGGAGATGGACAGATGCGATAGTGCATCTGTTCCCCTAATCATATCTGTGTGAGCTGGCTTAATTTGTAAATTCACTCAAAGTAAAACACATTTTTTTATTGCATAACTTATACTTCAGCAAATCTCACAATTTTACTAAAATGTTTAGAAGAACATTTTTGGTCTTCAAACACTGTAAAAGTCTAAAAACTGTTCAAACAGTGAACAGCACAAATGCTGGAGTCAGTCTGTCTCAGAACACCAGAAAATATGTTTACAGTCACATCTGTCGGACCAATCACGTCACTGTTCCTCACCTGATGACCCAGAAGGGGGCGGGGCTCCAGCTCTTTGCCAGATGGTCGCCTCAGCTGCCAATCTCCTGATGTAAACCTCGTCGACATCCAATAAGATGTTCTCTGGTTTGATGTCTGTGTGGATGATCTTACACTTGGTGTGGAGGTAGTCCAGACCCTGCAGCACCTGAACACACACACACACACACACACACACACAACAGGTAAATACACAAACACACATACAAGGTCATGTCACATTCTCTGATGTCAGGTCTACAATGGATGATGGGACAGTGTTACCTCTGTGTGTGTGTCTTTTACCTGTCTGATGATGGTCTTGACGCAGACTAGAGGAAGTCCCATGTAATTGGACTTAATGATCCATTTTAACAGCTGATGACCAAGAACCTCCAAAACCATACAGACATCTGAGAGAGGCTGAGGAAACTACTGACAGATATACAGCTGAGAGACAGACAGAGAAAGAAACAGAGAAACAGACAAGTGATGATGAAGGATACGGACTCCGTTGACTCCGGAGATCTTGAAGTCGTCGATCAGCTGGACGGTGGTTTCTCTGTAGGGGTCAGAGGGGTCACTGTCCCTCACCTGGACACAAACAGAGTGGTTACCTTCTGCCCTGATGACAGTATTTTATTGTTTTTTCAGTGTAATCACAGCAAAAACTGGGTATTTAGTTTTAGAATTATTATTCAGCTTTTTTGATACAAATCATAATTTGCTTTTAGCCCTATAGTAACTGTTACAAGGCCCGCTACTTGTCCACAGCCCTGGGGGTTGGGAAACTCTGCTGTATAAAACCTGTGTGTGTGCGTGTGTGTGAGACTTACACATCTGAGCAGTTTGATCTCGTCCAGAGCCGTTTCAGTATAATGTGGAGCGCTCTTTACCACCTTCAACGCCACAAAACGCTTCTTCCTAAACACACAGACACAGGTTCAGACAATGTGACTGAACAGTTAAATACAAGCAGCACTGGTAATATAAAAGTGTTTCAAAACAAGACAAACTGTGTGTGTGTTTTTGTGTGTTTCGTACTGCAGATCCCAGCAGAGCCACACGGTAGAGAAATGTCCCCAGCCAAGTTTTCTGACAACGTGGTACCTCCCGTTAAACAGATCACCAATCTTCACCGGGTAGTAACCACCTGAACACAAACACAACAGAACAGACTGTAGAGAATACAGCAGGGAACTAGAGACACTGTACACATCACTGTGAAAAGCCACGTACCGGTCCCTGGTCTGGGGGTTGACAGTAGGTCTCATTCAGACCGAAAACAGCAGTGCATGAAAAATGCAGCCCTCCCATTGATTTGAATAGGGGCAGTGTGTTTACGCAGCGGGGGTGCCACTGCAGACGGCTTAGCAAAAAAAAAAAAAAAAAACGTGGTGGTTGTCCAGCAAAAACTTTTGCCGCAATGCAACTCAATGTCATCCAGCAAGGCGCTGCGTTGGCCAATTACATACATGCAAGTGCATGTTCAAAACCTCCATTTCAGAGGCAAGGTCAATGGTTCCAGGCTAATAAGCTACTGGTGGAGACCAGCTGTGAAGGAGGCAGACACGCTGAAGAAGGAGTCCTTTCAGGCTTGGTTGGCCCAGGGGACTCCTGGAGCAGCAGATGGGTATCTGAAGGCCAGAAGGACTTCTGTGGTCACAGAAGCAAAAAGTCAGGTGTGAGGGGAGTTCGGGAAGGCCATGAAGAAGGACTTTCAGTTGGCCTCAAGGACATTCTGGCAAACTATCAGATACCTCAGAAAGGGCAGGCAGGTCTTAGCCCAGGCTTTTTTTAGCAAGGGATGGACAAATACTAACCTGGACTGAGGACATTAACAGACGGTTGAAGGAACATTTTGAGGAAGCCCCTGACTGAACCATCCTCTATAGAGGAGGCAGAGCTGGAAGGCTCAGGGGAAGTAGCCTTGTCCATTTTTCTGGTGGAGGTCACTGAAATAAGTCAAAAAGCTCCACACTGGCAAGGTGCCAGAGGTGGATGAGATTCACCCCAAGAAGCTGAAGGCTCTGGACATTTTGGCCTGTTTTGGTAGACACATCTTTCCATCCATGTAAAGGTTGGGGATAGTTTCTGTAGAGAGGTCAGCCTTAGAAACAGGATGAGGAGCTCAGATATCCAGGAGGAAGAGGAGGAGAACACTGGTGAGGAGGTTCAGCATCTGATCAATATTCTGGACAAACTGGGAGGAAACCCGGGGAAGAGCCAGAGCCAGAACAGAATATCCCATCAGGCCTGAGAATGACTGGTTCCTCCAGGAGGAGATGGGGCCTGTGCCTGGGGAGAGGGACATACACGCTGCCGCTGCAACCGGGACCCCGATAAATGGCGGAAAAATGGATGAATGGATGCATCAAATTCTCATCAACCAGGATTACCAATCAAAACTATCTATTTTGGATAATTTATTCAGTCCCTTCCAAGAAATTGCAATTGCAATAATTAATGCAAATTCAAGAAATCTTATTTGTGAGAGCTTGCAATTTGCTAAATTACCTAAACTTTTCCGCATGAAATGACCAATTCAACAGACCATTGTGATTTGGACCAATTGTTGCATTTCATGTCGTGGTAACTTACGTCACTGCAGTGCACAGCTTGCATTCAGCAAGGATATAAATGGAACAAGCACAGTATTTTTTTTTTTTTATAACTTTGAGCTAATGGTTCTCATGTTCAGAAAATATTTTTAAAAATTAACACTGAAATATAGTTGTTTCTGTGATATACAGTATGCTTTTTATTGAAGGAAGTGATTACATATGACTGTTCATAGTAGTAGTTTAAAAAAAAAAAGAATTATTTTCCCAATTCCCTTAATTTTACCGCAAAAAGAGCACATATAACATTGCATTTTTTTGGAAAAGCCACTGCAAAATCAAGCATTTTTGGCCATAATAATCACAAAAAGCTCTACAGTATATTTGGCTCACTATTTTGGAGTTGACCTACAGAGAACTACTGAGATTTTATCATCATTAATGTTAACGGATCAAAGACTTTCTGTGAGTCTCTTGTCGGTCAGTTCAGTTTTCTCTGATAAACTCACCTTTACAGTAATCTGACGGGTCTTCCTGCTCTTCATCATCAGAGCCCAGCAGGTGTGCAGGGGGGGGTGTCAATTCAGGAGGGGGCGGACTCATAGCCGTTGGGGATGTGGTCAGATGACTTGGGGCTGATGCCATCATGGGAGGCAGGCCAATGGGTGGGGCCAGAGAGTCGAGGGGGCAGAGGAAGGAGGCAGAGGAGGAGCAGAGAGGGGAGTAGAGGTGGGAGGAAACACTGGAGGTAAAGGTCACGGAGTTCAGCAGGAAGGGGTCAGGGTGGGAGGGGCTTAATGGAGGGGTGGGAGGAGCTTTGGCAGGATGCTGGGCAGAGGGACTGTGGGTAATTTTCTGGGGTAAGGTTGGAGGTGATTTGGAGGGATCCTGGGATTCTGTTTTTCTACCAGACAGACTCTGGGTGACATTTTCAAAAGTTCTGTGAGGCGATCTGGAAGAATTCTGGCTAATATTTTGGTAAACAGTTGGCGGTGATTGGCTGGGACTATGGGTGGGACTTTGAGATGTGGCAGGAGGTGATTGGCTGAAAATCTGAGGAGTCAGTGGCACAGTCAGTGGGGGAAGTGGGGCAGTTTGAAGGGTATTTTCAGGAAATTTAGGGGCTGATAAAGGGGTATCTACTGTATCCAGAGGGGCAGGTGTGGTCTGGAGGGTATTCTGGGGACGTGGTAAGGGTGCTTGGGGGTCACTCTGGCGGGGTTGGGTGGTGTTTTCAGTGGGTAAGTGTGGGAGTTTTTGTTGGGGTCCTGTAGTGGTTTCATGGGTATCTTCGGGATGTGTTGGCGTATTTCCTATTGGTGTGGTAGTTTTTGGAGTATTTTTGGAGGGCAGCTGGGTGGTTTGGGGGTAACTCTGCAACGGTGTTGGGGGCAGGCTGCTGTCAGTGTTCAGACTCTGAAGATCACAGAGGTCATCAGACCTGAAACAGAGAAAAAAGTAAGTTATGAACTCATTGCTCATCAGATCATCTAATAGGCGTAAGATAACTGTCTGAAACCAATTATCTGGAAACCACTTTACTACACTAAAACGCTGTCCAGCTGCAGGAAATGGAACATATTTTCTTTACAGAGTTAATGTTAGTCTCTGGGTGATGGAGTACCAAGGATTTACTACATACTTCCTCTGAAAAACATCATTAACTTGATAATTAAATACAACATGAAGATCAACTATAAGATAACTAGTGTGTCGCACTGTAAACTGTCAGGATGCTGCACTGCCCTCTCTGTTCAGTTCCACCTTTTTTGTTCCGTCAACATAATTTTATGAAGAATGTAGAAAAATCAATTTTTGAAATCCATGAATTGATTCAGAATCATAGAGGATAAGAATTGAGATTCTTGAGTGAATACATTTTATCACCCAGCCCAATGTTTATATTGGGGTATATACACACACCACCACCAACTACGACCTCAATAATAAACATAAAGTAGAATTATCAGCTTTCTGACAATGTCACCAAAACTGAAAATGTATAAGCTTCGTAAAAGTAGAATTTAGTATTGGATCACATTAGATTGCACAGGTGTTCATAATAAAGTGCTCAGTGAGTGTATGTACCTTAAACAACACACACACACCAACACAGAGGCTTACATTGTTTTCAGTCTGACCACCAAAGGCGCTTTATAAATAAAATCTTACTAACATGTTGATGTGTCTCTGATCACATTACAGTCCGTCTTCCATCATGTCTGTTTACACTGAGATTATGGTCTGTTGTCAACTGCACCACTTTAAAGTAGTCATTTGCCTGTCAGCCTCACCTCTCCCCTCTCTTGTTCCTGTAAACTGTCCCATAAAGGCATAAAGCTAAAAATAAACATAGAACTTCAGTCAGTCCTGGATGGTGGCACTGCAAAGTCCAGCTTCAGATTCTGGGCGATGACATCATAATGATGTCACTGTAACCAGGTACATTCAACTGAATGTTGCTGCATGAAACAGTCAACATGGATCATATATCTGTGACACACACACACACACAAACTGTAACACACACACAGCTGCTCTGAATCATGGACATTGTTGAGGTTTGCCTGAGCTGCACTGAAATAGACTGAAGAGTGTGTGTGTGTGTGTGTGTGTGTGTTGTGGGATCATGATTCAGTCTCTGGTTCTATTAATGGATCTGAGTCGCACTGGGCTGAGCACCAAACCTGTTTGTGTCAGCAGGTCACCAGCTAGCTTAGCACAAAGACTGGAAGCAGGGGGAAACTGTTAGCCTAGCTATCCTTCCCATGTTGTATCTGGTTTACTAAACAGGTTTAAATCATTTGTCATTTTCTTTATCAGAAGCTCAGTGCAGAACTTCCATTGGAATCCACTGGTTTTAAGTCCTCATCACTGAATAGTTGCCATAAAAAACGCCTAAGCCCAATTTAATTGTCAGTTTAAACCCAGAGAAAGTCTGACAGGTTTGGTTGTACTCAGTTTGGTCTGGCAGGCACAACATTTCTCACTTTCTCTCTGTAATGGGAACATAAAGCTGCACAACATCTGTAAGTATATGACAATCCCCACATCCCAGAGGACCCAGGATGGAACCCTGTGGAACTCCACAGGTGAGTCATTTATTACAAACTAGTCAGCAGTCCATCCTGGAATCAGCTGGGTTTAATTTACAGTAAAGTTAGAGTAAAAGTAAAGGATAGAGTTCAAACCAACAACCCCACTAAGGAATGTGATATATCAAGGGGTCATCAATGTTTTTTTGTTTTTTTTTGCCTTTATGTACAGTCGAATGTACAAAGAGACAGGAAACATGAGTAGAGAGAGGTCTGTAGCCTGACATGAACTGCAGATGTTGCGGTTTGTTGCATGTGTCTTAACCTAGACTACTAGGGCCGGCAACTCCTTAAAAGTCATTAATTACCGTAAAGATCAGATGGTCAAGATGGCGCCGCGAAGGGCTGCCTCGGTGTTGTGCTGTCTGGTACTTTTCCTGTTTTTGTTCATTTGTGCGGTCTCTGGTTTGGGTTGGCCACCAAAAACGACAGGAACAGACTACAACAGACAGTCAGATCTGCAGAAAAGATCATTGATGCCGACCTGCCCGCCATCCAGGACTTGTACACCTCAAGAGTCAGGAGACGGGTGAGGAAAATCACTGCAGATCCCTCACACCCTGGTCTTAACCTGTCCCAACTTCCCCCCTCTCACAGGTGCTACAGAACACTGAACACCAAAACTACCAGACACAGGAAAAGTTTCTTCCCTCTCACCGTCACACTTATGAACAGTTCAATCATCCATCACTATCAAATACACATTTTAGCAGGCTGTATATACTGTATACAGACGTGTACACATACATATACTGTACATAACCAATTATAAAGTAACTAATTACATTACCCATTCAGTATTTATTTCAGGACTCTTACACACTTTTGCACTACTTGTATCTTTGTTTAAAATCTACAGAAACTATTTTTGTACATAAGTCATTGTCTTATGTGTTTATGTTAACGTATCTCTGTTCAGCTTTGATGTCCTTGTTTTGGCTGTATGTCTATGTGTATGTCCTGAACATTGTTGTGTGTTAGAACAATGAGAGCCACTAGAAACTGGTGTCAAATTCCTTGTATGCATAAACATACATGGCCAATAAAGCTGATTCCGAGCAGCACCTCTGAATTTGAACCTTAAAGAGTCAAGGGTGACTTTGTTACTTGATAACTAACATATTTGATGGTTTTCATGGTATTTGGTCAATTCTAACAGGTTCTTACACTGTAAAAACTCCATCTATTCAGAAACCCATTAAATCCCTTTTAATATTGCAGTGTTTTAATTAATCTGCCAATTATCCTTTCAAATCCCAGATTCCTTCAGTGAATGGTAATTTCAGTTAAAAAGTTAATGGACCGAGGTTGACAGTAATGAGGACCACCCCACTGTGAGATGCTGTGTGTACTCACTGCTGGTCAACAATTAACTTTAACACTAACTGCTCCTAAAACCACGTCTCCTTTCTACATTTCTATTCATACACAAAGCTCAGATTAAACTCGTTTGAACATCAGATTTACATCACTACATTAAAACAGGTTGCAGAACAAAAACCTACAGATAGATTAGTTATTAAATATTCATACCGATAAACTTTGACTGAGCTAGCTGCTAACATGTGACCACACTGAACTGTATTTCATGTGAATCTCAGAATCTCTTTTATCAGATCTGTCTGATCCCGATCCACTTAATAATGTCAGTATCAGCCATAATACCAATTAGATCACTGCATTAGCTCTTAGTGATGGATTTATAATTAACTGGTGCAACACATCTGTTCAACAAACAAGATACAAGATAGAACACAGTTTCTTAATTATCAGGCCAAGAAAAATCAAACTGAATCAAGAAACAGACACAAACAGAGAATGTGATTTTCTTGGAGTGAAACTCATCCCACAAGCTGCAAATCATGTCTCACACACACAGAGAGCTAAACTTAGCCTCAGCGTGTATCTGTGTATATGTAGGGAAGTCATCGGTGTGTCTGGTCTACAGTTTCTGCTGGTTTCTTACCCGCCCTCCTCTTTTCGGACTCTCCGGTGCTTTTTGCCTCTCCGCCGGTGCTTCTTGCCGGTGGAGGCGGGATTTTCAGTTCCAGCACCAACCGCTGCTGAGAGAAGACAAAGATTCAGCTACATGCCACATTCTCTGTGATCTAACACACCTCCAGTTCATTAACACGAGGTTCCATTGGTTCACACCAAACCCCCTTTAAAAATTTGGAATTTAAGAGATTTGTTCCATATTAGCAACCATTTCACCCCTGAAACACGAGTTAATCCCTTCACAGAATTATGAGGAGTCTTCTTCTTATCCTTTATTTAACCAGGTAAAAGTCTCACTGAGATTAAAATCTATTTTTTAAGGGTGACCTGGCCAAGAGAGCAGCATAAACATTGTTACAACAATAAATACAAACAACATAAACAGATGAATACAACTGTCACACACTGCAAACAAGTGAACACGATATTCAGTTAATATGCAATAACAGCTTATGGACAAACTCCAGTTAGGTTGAATAAACAGCTACAATCTTCGAAAACTATTTCAGCTAAAAATTTAAGAGCAATTGACCAAGAGTATTATTTTCTCGATCCTTCAAAATTGACTTTAATCCCACAATAGTAATCAGCTCTGACAATTTCAGGTCCTTCTGTACATTGTTCCAGGAGGAAGGAGCAGTGTATTTAAAAGCCTTTTTGTCTCTTTATTCTCTTCTTACTTTAGTATAATACCATACACCAAACAGCATTAAAAAAATCTTGCAACACTTTTTTTCTGCATTGGCAAACTTACATAAATGCTGGAACATGACTTGAGATCTAAATAAAAAATATTTTGCGCTTTAATTTGGCAAAAACTTTTTTTTTATATTACAAATATAACATTAAATTAATTAAAATAATTAAACAAACTTTTTTTAAAAGTCAGTCATCATACACACTATGATGCAAATAACCCAGATACTTATCACATACACATTCAAACACACATGACAACAAACCATCAGTATACACAGGTATAAATATACACAGCCTGAAGTGCTGCAGCAACCAGCATGAACCAATTATGAAAGCTTAGATTTAAGTTAAGTAAATGCTACCTGGGGGATTACACTTGAACTGAATTTACTAGCAAACATTTAGTTTTACAAAAACTGGAAGTCAACCCAAGCGGGTAGAAATCACCTGCTAAATGCACAAAGTCATTACTGACTAATTTTCTGAATGGAGTATGGCAGAGAACGTTAGACTAAACCAAATTATAAGAAAACAAAAAGAAAACATTGGAAAAAATCAACCAAAAACCAGAGCAAACTGGGATGCTATTTGGCCCTAACAGAGAATACTCAGTGGCAGATTACCTGACCACTGTGACTGATCCAGAACGAAGGAAATCCTTGACTATGTACAGACTCCGTGAGCACAGCCTCGCCATGGAGAGAGGCCGCTACAGGCAGACCTGGCTCTCCAGAGGACACAGACTGAGTGTGCACCCACTGCACGCAGCAGGAGATGGAAACCGAGCTACGCTTTTTAACCACCTGCCAAATGCACCAAGACATCAGAGACATATTCTACCCACATATTACAATCTCCCAAAAAGATTTTGTACATACATTCAGAACAGATATCTTTGCATACATTTCTTAAAAAATGTTGCAGTGTTCATACAGCTCTCACTTATTTATATTTTTAACTGCAATGTCTACATTTTTCTATTTCATTTAATTTTATCTTTACTTTTCTGTAAAGATATATATATATATATATATATATATATATAACAGCAAAATCACAATCTTCTTTTTGAAATTTTAAATTAATTTCAGTTGTTTGTATGTATATTCTGTTCATTTTGTGAGCTTCTTGTTGTCATTTATTTTTGTTGTATTTTCTTAAATTATGTTAGCTTTTTTTTTTTTTCCTTTTTTGTTGTTTGTTTTTCTCCTTGACTGGAGGATCCGCTGTAGCATATGGCTTCCTAAGCTCTCCTGTCACATCTTTAATTTTAATTATCTGGATTTAATGCAGTCTTATGTGTGTGCAAATAAAATAAATTAAAATAAAATATTTACCTATTCTTATTTATATAATGTTGCAATGTGACACATTCTGTCATTCTGTTTATTCTAGCGGATCTTTATTTATAGTATGTAATTTTTTATTTTATACACGTATGTTTCCAAATAAAGCCCCTTTCAACTGAACTGAGAGACAGCAGCAGCAGTCGCAGGCTGGTACCGTTAGCCAATGCTACCTAGCTTAGCATGTTAGCCGTGCAAACAGGAGTTCAGCATGTTGATTTAAAGGGCACCGAATCAGACACCAAACTGCACCAGCAGCACTGACAGCTGTACCGGGACACAGATACGGTTCTGGAGTACTTTACCTATCAACATCCTGGCTCCCAGTCCCCAAACCGAACCGGGTCAGAGCGGTCTATCCCAGTTGGACTGACGGTACTTTGACAGCTAGCCTGTTAGCCTCCGTTAACCGACTGAATTTCACCAGAACCCGGCGGTGGAAGCAGCAGACAGTCCAGTTCAGCAGACAGTCCACAAGTTAACCCGGGCCAGAGCGGGTCAGTGCAGTGCAGCGTGGACAGCCAGTGGCCTGTCAGCTAGCTAGTTAGCCCCGGTTGGTAACAGCTGACGGTCCGCTGTCCGTTAGTTAGCTCTGTTAGCTGGGTTAGCTCCAGCAGCAGACCGACGGAATAGCGGCTCTCCCTGCAGCCCGGCCCGGTCACAGTACCGGGTCAGCACCGGGATCTTCTCGGTTATTCTAGGTGTGTTTTATTTGCTGTCTCGGTCCTACCGTTCATGGTCTCAACAGCTGCTGACAGTCTGACATCGGACACCGGGATGTGCGCATGCGCAGTGACTGGCCACGCTGGGCCGGGCTGCGCGCATGAGCAGTGACCGGCCATGCTGGGACTGGACCCAAACTGGGACCAAAATGGAAATAGTCTGTGGAAACCCAAAACCTTAGCAAATTATAAAATGTAATCTTGACATAATTGTGACGTAAAATACCAGAATGTTACGTCATATATATATTATAAATCCATTATAATTTTGTCATCCTGTTTTCCATGTTGTATTCCTGTAATTCGTGTCTGTCAGTCCTGGGAGAAGGATCCCTCCTCTGTTGCTCTTCCTGTGTTTTTTTTTTTTTTAGAAAGTTTTTCCTTATCCAAATGGAGGGTCTAAGGACAGAGCATGTTGGATTGCTGTACAGATTGTAAAGCCCCTTGAGAAATGATTTCATGATTTCTCTCAGGACAAACAAGAAAAATAAAAGGTCTCATGAGTAGCCCATCTCCTATTATGTTTAGTATCTCTGTCTTGTGCCAAATTATAACTGAATAAATCAACATTATCGGTTTGATTTGGCCTCACACACCCATATTGTTCATTATATTACGTGGAAATCAGCATTCCCTTCTTATAGCCCTTAATAGCAAGTATTTTATAATTACATTTTCTGTCAGAGAGACACTGAAGACTTTGGTGATGGAAGAATTTATATTCTTTATTTAAATAAAACTGGAAACACCATCCTGTAACAACACTCACCTGCAAAATCTGACCACAGGTGCAGTGTGTAGGATTTAGTGGCATCTAGCGGTGAGGTTGCAGATTGCAACCAACTGAATACCAACTGATATCAAGATACAAGATGTGGATCCTGATACTATTAATATACAAAATTTGGATCCTGCTATTATCAAGATATGGATGTTGATAAAACAGTACAAGACACTGATCCTGATATTATCAGAATAAACAAGTTATGGATCTTGATATTATAACAATATAAGATATAAATCTTATGCACAAACATGAATATTTTTTCATACTAACATATCAAACAAATATCATTTTGCTTTTAGTACTAAAACTCAGGTATTGTATAATAAAACAACACACCACAGACAGAGAAATGTTAAAATTATAACTTTATTTTTACATGATACAAATTGTGTTTGGCCTCCTGCCTCTTCACAATAAAAACACATTTCCATGACACACTGACTTGTCTTCATCATTATCATCATCATCATCATCATCATCCTCAGACAGGTATTTACAGGCACATTTACACATTGTTAGCAAACTGTACACAGTCAGTAGAAAAGCAGTCTGTGCTTCATTACACTGATCCTGGATTTATTTTATACAAACCCTTTAAAGTTTTTATTCCCTTGTAGAAAAACGTTTCAGTAACAAACAGCTCGTCCAATCAGAGCTGAGAATCTGTTTCATTATGTCCCAGGAGATTAGAAAACTGTACAGAGATCAGGAGGGTCAAAGGTCAAACTGTGACCTTCTTCTTACATACATCATAAGTGACACGGCGGAGTTTAAGCCCCGTCTCTCGTCTTTATTACAAAAACATTATCTTGAAGAAGCACCATAAATCTTCATTTTCATCATCATCACACGCATGCAGAAGTCTATTCTGATCAGAGAACTACAACTACGGGTCAAACACAGGCTCAAAAAACACGCAAGGCAAAAACACAGAGGAGAAACGTTCCGATTAAACAGAGATAATCATCAGAAATATCAGAAGAAGAAGAAAAGTATAGAGGCTGCGTTCAGTCAGCAGGAAGCTCATTCAATAAAAGTCTCACTTTATTACAAAATCTGTCAGTTTCCTGTTTCGGTTCTGCAGCAGAGACGACTGCTGGCAGTCAGAGTCTGTTATTGCCTGGTGGGTTCAGTCTCAGTCACAGTCCATTTACACAGAAAAACATACAGCACAAGTCCAGGAAGTATCCTGTCAGGAGTCCAGGTCACCAGCAAAGTTGAAACCATGAAGAAGTAAAACTCTTGACTGCGTCTTCACTTTGTGAAGACTCAACACAGAGCGGGAAGAGACACTAACAGCTTAAACAATAATTTGTTTCCATGGAGACACAGCTCATAATCGCCTGGTTTCTGTGGCTGAATCCAAACTTCCACTTTCTGGACTAGCAGACTGAGTCCTGGCAAACACTGATGATACACACTGTCATCACATCTGTGAGGCCACCTGAAGATGAAATACCCTCTGAGACTTCAGATTTCATTGTTGTCAGGTTTCTTGACCCTCTAATGATCTTAGAGTTTTTGTCTGAACAGTTTCTTTGTTTGGCAGTTGCTTTACATAGAAGGGTTGAATTGAGGGCAACTGGGCTTGGTTGTAGATACTTGAAGATGTTTCACCTCTCATCCAAGGGGCTTCTTCAGTTCTAACTGAATGTGAATGGTTGTCAAATCTCCTAGGAAGGGAGATTCCCTTCATCCATTTTCCCTCAATTCAACCCTCCTTGGATAACCATGACCTGGATGACTGGGAGTCTTCACAGACGCTTTACATAGAGATAGATAATGGGTGATATGAACAGCAAAACTATCCCTTTACATTAACATAAACACTGATATTATATTCACATTAAACCCTCAGCTGAAGATCTTCACATTGTACATGAACCCACTGTTTTTCCCAACTGGACTAAAACCAGTGACATCCTATCTAATTATTATTATTGCTTTCATTTACAACATCACATCCATATCATTAAGTGAAGTCTCCAAGTCAGTGAGTGCAGAAAGTCTGGACATTTGGATTCAGCCCATCAGTACAGCTGATTGATATCAGAACATAAAGGTAAAAAATATAACGTGTATCTATGCAAATGTTAAATGAACTAAGTAAAGTAGGTAAAAATAGCTAGCATAACAATGGAAATGCAAGCTGTTGGTATAGCCATAGTTTTGTAGCTATTGTAGCATCAGATTACGGAGCCCTGGAGTGGTCATACAGAGAAAAATATATATAGGCCACGTTTTACGATTTGTGGGCACGAGATACAATTCGTTCCCATTTTTTGGTTAATTCGTAAGCACAGGATAAGTGTTTATCCAGTAAATACTGGCTAGTTTACTAGATTAGGATATCAATCACCATGTGTTTGCTATACTAGAGCCTTATTAACAGCTAATTGGCTTGATAGGGTTACATCATGGTCCATTCTTTAAAATCACGGCCTAATTATGCGAGGCATGTTTTTCACACCCACATATTCTTACGTGCAGATGCAGTAAACTAAGCTAAGTGCACCAACTGTACACTGACAATTAAGGACTAAACTATAAGATCAACCTTAACTTGGCAGCAATTTCTTCACCATAATAAAGCCTAAATAAAAAAGAGATATGTGCCAGCTGTATCTCGCGCCCACGAATTAATCAAAATGTGGGAACGAATTGTATCTTGTGCACATGCAATAGCATTTTGAGCACTCGATATAGTAAAACATGGCCTCGATATATTTTTTTCTCTCCATGACCACTCTGGGGCTCTGTATCAGATAGCTACCATCATTATGAAGGGGAACACACATCACAAGTGTCCTGTCAAAACACTTGAACCGTTTTCTATGGAGTCAGGTTTGTGCTGTGGGTGGACGCTGTGTGTTACACTTAACACCAAAAATGCTATCTGCTTGCAAATGGACTGCACTTATATAGCGCCTTTTTATATTTACCATTTTTACATCTCATGCACCCATTCACACATACACTCACACACCGATGGCAGTGGAGCTGCCATGCAAGGCGCTGGCCTGACCATCGGGAGCAACTTGTGGTTCAGTGTCTTGCTCAAGGACACTTCGACACATTGACAGGAGGCGCCGGGGATAGAACTGCCAACCCTGCGGTTAGTGGACGACTTGCTCTACCTCCTGAGCCACAGCTGTGTTTGTTTAGTAATATTATACACTTTTAGCCACCTGACAACAACTGTAAGTGTTGTAGCAAGCAATACACTGTTTATACTAGGTTATACAAAGAGCTAGCGTTTCTTGTAATACTAGCTATTTGTACCTGTTTGTAGAAATAAGTAGTACACGTGATGCTTACTGTTTTGTCAAATTTCGGATGTTGTTTATGTTATACCAGCTTCAAACAAGAACACCTAGCATAATGTTATACCAGTTATGCTAGCTGTTTAGTATATCCAGTGTTCCTCAGACTGTTCGCGTGTGATGTTGGATTTGGACACGATAAGTAATAAGTAATAACACGATAAGATTTAATTAATTTATCTTCCCATGGTACACTGGGAAACATGATCAATCCTGTCAACCCAGACAGACAGCGCCACCTAGCTGCAAGAGTGAAGGCACAGCTGGGATAAATAGATATAAATAGGACTTACAGTATGTACACACAATAAGTTAGTAACACACACACACGCACACACACACAAACACAGTTTAAACTCCTCCCCCCAGATTTCCGATTGTTTTTATCGTCTATCCTCTCTTTGTTCATTCAGCAGGTTGGACTTTAATTTTCAACTTTCAGTGTGATTCCAGTTTCTGTTCATATGTTTTACACCATCTGTGATTCTCCAGCTTTATCACGTTTAGTCAACCTGCTGGTTCTGATTAGTCTGTCTGGGAGAGTCTGGCTCTAATTGGTCTGTTGGCTTGAATTGACTGTGATTGACAGGAGGCGGAGCCTGACAATACCATAAAGAAGAAGAAGAGTCCATATAAATGTACCCAATTGAAAAAGCATGCTGTGACTAACATGACCTGAACCTGAGATTAACTTGATCATTAAAAAAACAACAACAACCTTTAAATAACCTGACCCAAGAAGAAAATGCACCTTATCCTGAAAATGTCTTCACGGGTCCAAAATCTGGGACTTGATCCAACATCCCCGTGCAAAACCGACCCAAACACAATGTGATGAATTCAATTTTCAAAGCTCATCAGATCTGATAGTATTGGAACAGAGTGGACCCGTGAAGACGGTACCTTTTAAATTAAGTTCCTTTTTGTCAACACTTAACAACTATTTCATTTTCCACCTTTAAAAAACAATTTAATTGTCATTATAATGTCAGTGGACAAAATTAACCTCAGCAGCATTTTCATCTACAACAGCACTAAAAGGTTTCCATAGTAACAAGCGTTATTGGTCTATTTTATATCTACGCTTGTCGTCCTGCTTCAAGCCACTAATCTACTGCGCGCTGATAAAAACAACTCAGCACTAGTATTTATACAAAGCCAAGAACCCTGGTGAGTAAATCTGGACTCAACCAGGAACTGAGGAAGACTGGAAAGACTTGGAACGAGTACGGGTCAAGAGGTTGTCAGAGCTGGAAACTTCAGCTTCAGTTCATAAGAAATGAGCAGAAACTGGAATCACACTGAAAACGTGATTTAAAAACCCTCCCTGATTTTATTATTGCCTTCAGTAAAACTCCCAAATCCCTTAATCCTGGGATCTTTAAAGTTTCTGACGTGCAGAGACGTTGCTGGTTTCAGTTGTAAAGGCAAAAAATATTGTTAGCAATACTGTTGATAAAAAACATCCAGCATGTCTCAATCAGCAGATCAATAATCAATACTTGTGATCAGTATAAACAATTAAAATTGTGCTTTCTGACTCTTCACACTGTGGACAGACAGCAGAACAGCGAGGAACTCTGGGAAATATAGTGCAAGGCAGCAGGTGATGATAATTTTCCCTGATCCGATTGGTTAGATTGTCGTTTTCCACCACAGACTGCTGTCAGGTTGGTATAAGTTTGGTGTCGGTTGAAGTTTGGTTCACATTGAGTTCAGGTTAGTTTTAGGCTGAGGTTTAATCTGTTGCAGCTTTCTGATATTCTGTTTGAACTTTCTACCAAAATCTGAGAGAAAGCAGCCATGCAGCTGCTGCGTTATAATTCAATTTTAGATCTTTAAGTTCTGGTTCAAATTGTTGTTAAAGAGCCCCTCCAGACATGTTTTAAGATGTATATAAAATACTCTACTTTGAATAATCATTTGTCTAGTGTGTTTTTGCCACAAAAAAGTTAAATTATGTCATTAAATGCTTAAAATTACATCACTTCTTCTCCCTTATTAAAAATTCCAGAATTTATGAATATGCAAATATTTCATTTCAAATGAAAAATGAATGCTGGACACCAAATGTCTCCTGAAAAGTCCATTCTCAGTGTATGTGTGCTGGAAATTTTCTATTACACTTGTGTATTACACAAATGACAAATTTAAGTTGCATATTGAACCAGGATTGGCTCCAAACTAGTTGTGATGTCATAAATCATGCTTGTAGGTACACGCCTTAAACTGAGATTTTCTTTGAGCACTGAGAAACTTTACCCCTGAAGAGGAATGTGAAAACAGCTTTCTAGTTTCAAAAGCTGCACATCATTCTACACAGTGAAGCTCAAACATCCAGCTTTAGTAACAATAAGAAAAACATGTTTTTGACTGGAGGGGGACTTTAAAGATTTCAGCCAGAGAGTAAGATGATTGGTTGATCGGCCACTCGCTGTCTGCAAGCACCTTTAGGAGGCGCTATTGGCTTAAGATGCTGAAAGTGAACCACAACATCCTCAGTTTGAATCCAGCCAGGGACCTTTGTTTCCTGTCACTTCTCTACTATCGCTGTCTAATAAGACATAAAAAAAACTTTGTTAAATAAAAACAATAAATGACTTTAAACAAATTAACTTAGAACCTGCTGAGAAGCAACATAAAGTAAACGTTCGACTGCTGCTGCTACAGTGTGAAGAATCTAAAAAACTGGGATCTCCTGAGTCTGACTATAAAAACCTCATAACCCCAACACACACACACACACACACACACACACACACACACACACACACACACACACACACACACACACACACACACACACACATACACACACACACACACACACACACACACACACACACACACACACAGCAGGAAGACACAGTGTTAACAGGAGTTCAATGATTTTCAGGGTTTCAGTGTCTCAGAGCCCCTGAACAGGAAGC
The DNA here is from genome assembly GCA_038419695.1 of Scomberomorus guttatus. Lineage (NCBI taxonomy): Eukaryota > Metazoa > Chordata > Actinopteri > Scombriformes > Scombridae > Scomberomorus > Scomberomorus guttatus. The sequence continues at coordinate 32,285,741 of CM076449.1, read as the reverse complement.
GTATACATCCCCAGTGGGGGCTCGACTTTCTTCAGGGTCACAGGGGTCAGGGGTTAGTGCTTCCTGTAGATTGAATGGGTTTAGAGGACATCAGAGGTCAGTGACCTTGTTCTCCACCAGGGCAGCGACCTGCTGCAGTCGGTATGCCAACTGCATCTTCTGACCTGAACTGTCCTCCTCCAGAGACATGATGATCTGAGAGACAAACAGGTACCGAGAGAGACAGGTAGACAGAGAAGGACAGGTATAAATATATATTTTTTTGTTTTTCTTTAGTTTTCAGTGTAATCAGACTCTGACATGTATGTGTGTGTTACCTGGTCATAATATTTGTTGATGTACTTGTAGAGTTCATGCAGAGCAACAAGACTGTTCATCTCGGAGGCAAAACTCTGCAGAGAGACACACGCAGTTAAATTACTGTTCATTGGTTCTCTGTTCAGACATTAATCTGTAGTTTAGTTTCTGTCTACTGACCCCAGACAGTTCAGTGAGAGTGGAGTTCATCTCCTGGTAACAGCCTGATGCAGCGCTGTGGATGTCACTGTAATACCTGCAAACACCGGACACAGACACACACACACACACACACACACACACACACACACACACACACAGAATGATATGGTGTCACATTAATACTCATCAATACAATCAACAAGAATTAGCAGTAATTCATTTCATGTTTACACTGTAGGGCAGTGAGCATGTGTTTCTATGGTAACTGTACGACAATGAGTGTTTAGTTGGTAACTATATGGCTGTGAGCATGTGTTTCTATGGTAATTGTAGGGCACTAAAAATGTGTTTCTACGGTAACTACGGTGTTTCTATGGTAACTGTAAGGCAGTGAGCGCGTGTTTCTATGGTAACTGAAGGCAGTGAGCATGTGTTTCTATGGTAACTGTACAGCAGTGAGAGTGTGTTTCTATGGTAACTGTACAGCAGTGAGCTTGTGTTTAACATGGTGATAACTTTGACAAGAAGCTGTCTCACCTCTCCACCAGCTGTTTGTATCGAGGGATCTCTCTGGCATACAATAGCTTGTTGACAGGAGAGTCCTGATTGGATAGAAAATTATCATGAGACAGACTGTAGGTCATTAGTTACATAATGCATCTGTCTGAATATAGACAAACAGACAGAGAGACAGACAAGTCGTACCCGTCCCACTTTGTGTTCGGAGGTGGTGCAGGAGTCAATAAAGGTCTGAGCGATGACAGACAGGACGGCGTCAATGCTGTCAGAGACCTGAACATCCAACACGAACTGAGGATTCTTCAGGATGTTCACCCAGAACCTGAGAGGGAGACTGGTGAGAGACAAACAGGTTAGAGAGACAGATAACCTGCAGCCTGTCTTGTCAGTGAATCAGTCAGGTGAGCTGTCTGTCAGGCAGCCAGGTGTGTCTCACCTGTTGGTCTTCCAGATGTGGACGGTCTCGGGGTCGTCGATGCCGTGTTTCTCGGCCATGTCGTCCAGGAAGTCGAAGAAAAATCTGACGGCGATCGGAGGAGGCCGCTTCGTACTGAGGATTGCCACAAAGACGTCATCCACAAACTTCTGCAGAGTCCCCTACAGAGAGAGAGACAGGTAGACAGAGAGGTGAGGCAGGTGGCGAGTGACAGAGACATGGAATGAGACAGGTAGAGAGAGACAGGTACAGAGACAGGGAAACACAGACAGTGTTACCTTCATGGACAGTAGTCTGGTCAGGTAAATCTCAGGTATGGCCTTGGCTCTCTCTCTCTCCCTCATGCTGCTCTTTCTGTGTTTTGGGATTTCAGGATCTTCGCTGCTCTTCACCAGGTGCCACAGACGCAAACCCTCCTCCTCCTCGCCCTCCAGCATCGGTGTTTCTATGGCAACCACACAGAGAGGTCAATCACTAACACGGAACACTGGCAGCTTATTTTCACACAGAGGACTGGTCTCGAATGTGTTGGTTAAAGATTGTTCTCATCTTATTGGGTCTACTGTTTGGACAACAGGGTTCTCTTGTTTTAGGTATTCTATGTGTTCTAGATGGTCTAGATGTTGTGTTTCCGCTGAGTTTAAGATGTTCTAGATGTTGATGATGATCTTTTTTTGTTGGTTCAGGGTTCATAATATAATCAAATAATAATAATCAAAATGTTGTAGAGGGTCTAGATGTTATTTTTATTATGGATTCAAGATGTTCTAGGTTGTTTTAGGAGTGATGATTCTGGATTCTTGATGTTCTGTATGGTACTCTGTGTAGAAAAGGCCAGAACATTCTCCCTCTTTCTCTTGAGACACCTGACCAATTAATCAATGTCAAGAGTCTTGACAGTCTTGAATCTTGACTGTTCAGGATTCTAGATATTCAAAATGTTCCAGAGGGTCTAGATTTTATATTCTGGGTTCCAGATGTAATAAATGTTCTGGATGGTTTTCTTTGTGTTGGGGTCTAGGTAGTTTTGAAATTCTACCGTATATGTTCCAGAGGTTCTAAATGTTGTGTTAGTTCTGGGTTCTAGGTGTTCTGAGTGGTTCTCTATGAGTTAATTCCAGGATCTTTATGGTCTTCTTTGTTTTGGTTCAGGGTTCTGGATGTTATGGTCTAGAGTCTAGATGTTGTGTTAGTCATGGTTTCTTGGTGTTGAAAGCAGTTAATTCCAGGTTCTATGTGGTCTTTGTGTTCGTTTTGGGTTCTACACATTCTATATGGTCCTTGTGGTGTTTATTCTGGGCTCTAGATGTCAAACTTGCTTCTGGGTTTAAATGTTCTGTTCTAGATTGTTTAGATGTGTTCTTACTTTCTCCAGTCTGGAAAACCTGGTTGACTCCAACTCCACTAGAACTCTGAGAACGAGGAATCAGAGCGACTGTAGCTCCGTCTGGAACCTGAAGGATGAGGAGAGAAGAGTCAGGAGAACTGATCCAACATTTAGAGGAGGAAGCATAAACACGGAGGTGAAGAGGAACAGAACGAGAGGACATGAAGAAGAGTGGAAGTGTAGAGGAGCAGATGGAGTGCTGTGATTGGTCAGTTGTTGGTACCTTGTAGTGCTGCAGTGTGTTGAGTCGTTTCCAGCGACCCTGAACCACCGCTGTAACATCATCATCTGACAGGGTCAGGTGACCCGCCTGACCTGAACGCCACTCTGTCAATCAAACACAGAACTGTGGTCAGAATGAGCTGTCAACCAAAATCCTGTCTAAGAGGTATAACATGTATGACAGAGTGGGTGTGACAGGTGTGACAGAGGTGTGACAGGTGTGAAAGAGGTGTGAAAGAGGTGTGAAAGAGGTGTGAAAGAGGTGTGAAAGAGGTGTGTGGAATTGGTGTTGTGCAATATGTGTTGACATGCTGCTGACATGCTGCAGTAGGCATATTGTCTCATTTCCAGTTGCTGGCTGTGTTACTGACAGCGTTTTTGTTGCTCTCAACTCAGTTAATTTTGCTATATTCTTCATTACTGCAGATAATTACCAGCTGAACATTTAAACTTACACTAGTTATGCTGAAGCACTCTTAGCTCTGTCCTTCTTTTGGTGACTTTCTCACTAATCCCACAGTTGGTTACACATTATTCAGATCTGCTAGCTGCTTTAGCTTAGTAGCTTAGCTTAGCAGTGATGGCTTCCCTCTCTCCCTCTCACTTTCATGCTCTCTCTTGCTCAGTGTGTTATGTTTAGCTATTCCGATGCCTCCTTTAGTGATAATGGTACATGTAATAAATGTAGTTTATTTGCAGTGTTGGAGGAGAGGCTCGGTGAATTGGAAGCGTGACTCTGCACCATGGAAAACCAATTGCTACTGTAGTTAGCCAGCCCCCAGTAGCTGGTGCGGGCTGACCTAGCGTAGCTCCTATTCCCCTGGTAGTTCCCAAGCAGCCAGGAAGCCAGGGTGGCTGGGTGACTCTCTAAAGAAAACATAGTGCTAAGCAGAAGCCCACAGTTCTCCACTAACCAGTTCATGTTTCTCAGTAACACGCCTGCTGAGAAAAAAACTCAAATTATTGGCAGCTCCAAAGTGAGAAACATGAAGTTAGCAACACTGGCCGCCATAGTCAAATGTATTCTTGGGGCCAGAACGGGCAACATAGAATCCCATTTAATATATAGCTACTCTGGATGGCATTACCCTGGCCTCCAGCTCCACCATAAGGAATCTGGGAATTATCTTTGATCAGGATATGTCCTTTAACTCCCATATAAAACAAATTTTGGTTTGACAGATGTGACAGGTGTGTGTGTACCCAGGTCCAGACTGTTGGCTGCTGGTCTCTGAGAGAACGGAGCTCCTCTGTAGACCTGATCCAGGATCTTATCCTTCACCTGCAGACAGACAGACAGACAGACAGATAGGTGAGGAAAGACAGACCAGCAGGTGAAGAACAAGCATTCAGACAGACAGACAGACAGGTACCTGTGTAATAGTATCAGTGTCGAGCACTTTAACTGGACAAGGCTGAACCTCGACTCCATTCTTCACCAAGACTGTCAGAGTCTGCAAGAGACAGACAGGTACAGAGAGAGAGACAGATATTGTATAGCAATCAAAGAATGGACTGCAGCAGTATAATATAGAACATGCATATGAGACACCTGTGTATTTAATATATATACGTAACATGTAATATATGTGAATCTTCTGTAAACTGCTTTGGCAACAACATGTTTTTGTTCATGCCAATAAAGCTATTTGAATTGAATTGACAGACAGGTACAGAGAGTGAGAGAGCGGGAGAGAGAAAGAGAGAGAGAGACCAGCACAGAAAGAGAGTGATAGGTAAACAAAGTTTGTGTTAAATTAGTTTTATACCACATAAACCGTGCTCTCTGATTGGCTGTCAGGAGTCTGTTACATCATATAGTATGTGTGCATTGCCATGGTTACCACAGCGCAGTAGTCGATGTCTTCTCTCAGCAGGTGGCTGTCATTGAGCGTCCGTTTGGCTTTTCCTGTCACAGCGTCCACTGGCCCTTTATCCACCTGATACTTTATGGCTCTGTAGAGCATGTAGAGAGGCTCCCCCGCCACCTCCTGACAGACAGACAGACAGACAGGTGAGGGTGAGACAAGCAGCAAGGCAGCGACATCTGACAGGTTACTGAAAATCACAGACAGACAGATAGAGACAGACAGGCTTTTACCTTGAGGAAGGAGTAGAGGCAGATGGACATCCAGTTGGTCAACATCTTCTCAACAACTGTCTCAGTCCTGAAACACAGACAGCAGAGAGACAGACGGGTCAGCTACTGTACTAATTGAAGAGGTCAGGAAGAACAAACAAACCACAGGTCAGATTAAACACCCACTCCAGTGTTTGGTGACAACACAAACCTAAAACTGGTTGATGAGAGTCCCTCTGAGATGCCGGACAGTGTTGGCCGACATTTTAATGCCACATGGAGGTCGGACATAAGACCTGTGGATAGGTTTTTTTGGAAGGTGTACTCCAGTCGGGATCACTGTTCAGCCTTGCTTGGTAAGCTTACGACAGGTGCTAAAACAGAGCCTTTGGCTGATTGTTGAACCTCAGATTCAGGAGGACTGATGTGGACTGTGTTATGGTCATGAAACAGTGGTCCAGGTGTGTACCCTTCCAAGGATACTGGAGGGGTTATGAGTGTTTGCCCATCTCGTCTATATGTGCTTTGTGGACAATATGACTGTGTCCCTCAGGGTGTCTTGCTGGGGACAGTCGGTCCAGCATGTCTTCAGTGGGTGACAGACTCTGCCAAGGTAACTGATTCTGTTTGTGATTTTCCTGGACAGAAGCTGACAGTTTGGTGATCTGATTGCATCTTTGCTTTTAATTGAAGATGCAGCTCTGTTGCTTTTATGGGACCATGGTGTCTGGTGCACAGCTACTAGAGGGATTGTTTATCCTGTCTGGGTTTGGAACAAATCAGGATCTCCTGGGATACTCAGCTTAGCTGCCAGCAGTCAGCTCTCCTGGATCAGATATGTGGTGGACAGTGGACGGACTGATGGACAATAAAGGAATGCTGTAGTGGAAGTCTGGAGGGAAGGAAATCTAAAAACTGATGGTATTCGTTGGAAAACAAGTAGGTTTAAAACACAAAGCACCCCCCATGTCATTGTTTAAACTTGTCTGCAGTTGACATATTCCCAATATGAAGAGGAAGTGTGTGTTTGTTTTACGTACCGGCGTAGCATGAGTTTGGGGTTCTTAGCGACGTACTGCTGCACCAGGTCCTGTAGCAGAGTCTTCATGACCTCAGTGAAGTACTCCAGTTTATCATGCAGAGCCATGGTGAGCAGACTGGCAACATAACCGCGGTCTCTCTGAGAGAAACCCTGCTGGGCCTCCAGGGTGTGGATGAACTAAGAGACAGAACATAAACATTACCTGCAGGTCGAGGCTGATCTGAGACCAGGTAGGCTACATCTGCATCACGTGATCCTCCTCATGCAACCCTCCCTCCCACTCACCCTGGTGAGGAAGAGTCTGTTATTGAGCAAGTTGTTGAGCTGCTGGAGGCCCTGCTCCACAGTCTGCCTCCTGGACTCTGGCAGGTCCAGCTGGCGGCTCAGCGGTGCTGTCTGCTGGCCGGGGAAGAAGACTCTCTCTGCGTATGTCCTGTAGTCCAGCAGGGGGAGCCCTGGTCCTCCAACATCACTGCTCAGGTCCATCATCTCCGTCATAAGGTCTGCACACAGAAGAAAAAGAAATTATAGCTGCAAACATAAAAACATCTAGTGCAGATTTTTAATCAATCTTTAAAGTTTTATTTATATAATTTATTCTGCATCATGTTGGGTTGGACCGGACAGACAGACATTTTGGTGCATTTTAATCCAAGTGTATTTGTGTACCAGTGAACTCTTTGCGACACTGGTCTCCCACGTTGATCTCCAGGGTTTCCAACTGCAACAAAACCTTCTTATAATCTCTGAGAGCCTGTTTACTCTTCCTCCTGCACACACCCAAACACACAGAAACACAAAACACAAGATCAGAAAGTCAAGCAGTTGTGATAAATAAAGAATTTTTGAATATTAAAGCATGATCTCTCAAATAAATCTATAAACCCATAAAAATCAGCAGGTTGTTTGCCGCTGTTTGTCCAAACTTTGTTTAAAATTTCAGAACTTTATTTTAAATTCTGGAGGAGATCCCAATGTTTAATCCTGACGTGTAGGATATTTCCATGTAATGGAAAGGTGCAGTCATAAATTATAATATTTCACTCTATGGAAACATTACAGAGCTTCAATGAAGATCTTGGGCTCTCTTCACATTACATGCCTTAATACTCAATTCCAATTTTTTTGTCAGTAAAATCATAAACATGGATTGCTGTGAATGGATGTAAATCAGACAAAGGACCACATCTGCAAGTGGCCTGGATCTGATGTCATCATGATGTCCTATAAACTGAGTCACACAGATTTGAGCCACTTCAGCATGTAATGTGAGCATAGCCATACAGAATCTGTCCAGTCAGACAGGATGATGTTAACTAACTTAAAGCTTCTTCAGAAGAAACAAAAGGGGAAATTTATGTTAAGGCGTTAAATTTGGTCAAGAAAAAAAAAACACACACACACACAAAACATATATATATATATATATATATATATATATATATATATATATAACGTATATCAGAGACACACACAGTTACAGACAGACAGGCAGGCAGACAGAAAGGTGCCTACCTGTACATCAGGATGACAACCAGCACTGATAGGATGATGAGAGCTGCTCCCGCCGCCAAACCGATCTGAGCAGCCAATGGGACGGGAGACAGCAGAGAGTCACTGTCATACTGAACCAATCCCAGGTCCACCTGCAGATTCCCCATCACCACCTGGGAGACAGACAGGCAGACAGAATTTTTAAAATTATTTATTTTTGTTTGTTTTAATCTAAGTGGTAGTTTTTGACACAGATGTCTGAGTGAATTAATGTTTCAGTGAGAGTTTTGTCCAGCAGCTCTAAACATGAAGCTCAGCAGATTACTGATCTGTTTTAATTTTGACTCAGTTCACCAAACATAAATCTTTTAAAGACCTTTTGAAAATCAGATAGAATGCAAACATCGTTTTCATGGTCATACTGACCAAAGACTGACAGAAAACCAGTAGGGACCCAAAATCTAGAGCTGCTACTAACGTTTATTTTCATCTTTGATTTATCTGTCAATTATTTTCTCAATTAATCAAGTGTTTTATCTGGTCAACAGTTCAAAAGATCAAAAATATTTCATTTTAATGTTCAGCTCTTACTCTATTTCTTTTAAATGGAGACCATGTCTTTTTTGTCTTTTATTCTTTTATTGCATTTGTTTTCTACTTTTAACACTGTGTCTTTCCTGCTGCTCTGTTGTTGTTATTGTTTTGTATAACTTCCTTTTGCAGTTTTGTTGATCTGTGTAAAGTGTCTTTGAGTTCCATTTAAAAGTGCTGTATAAATCAAATGTATTATTATTATGAAATGATTTACTATCATATATGATCAAATAAAGCAGAAAATCATCATATTTTAGCAAAAAGGTTATTCAGATTATCAGAATAACTGCTGATTAATTTTCTTTCAACTAATCAATTAATTGACTGATCGTTGCAGCTCTACCACAACATTTATTAAGTAAAATGAATTTATTGATTTATTTATTTCACTTTTTCATCATTCCTGGTAATTCATAATATTTTGCACTCCACATGTATGTTAATGGGGTGGACAAAATATTAGAGAACATTTTTCAATATAATGCACTCCAGTACACCACTACCACCCCCTACGACCTCAATAATAAGCATAGCAGAATTTTCACCTCTCTGACAAAGTCAACAAAAACTGAAAATGTATAAGCGTTTTAAAAGTAGAATTTATGGCAGAGCTGTTGTACTGGATTGCATTAGATTGCACAGGTGTTCCTAATAAAGTGCTTGCTGAGTGTATATATAAATATATACGTATGTGTGTGTCACCTTGAGGCTGGGCAGCTCGCTGCTGTCATCCACACTCATTGGTTGGACCTCTGGAGGTTCACAGTACAGGTGAGTGTTGTCCAGAGTTTTCACCTCACACTCCTGATCTCCAAGCCGAGCCGTCACTTCCTGTCTGGACATTGCTCTGGTCAGGTCCAGACCCTGAGGGATGCCAAGTGTCACCATGGCAACCAGGACAGAAACACGTTTAAGCCCAAACACTGACAGAGCAGACTGAAGCTCCATTAATGTTTAACAGTTTAGAAGTTTATCACACAAACAGACATGAAACAGACAAGTGTGAGTAGATCTGTCAGTACTTCACCTCCACAGCAATCACTCCTCCTGGTTTGAAGCGGTACGGAGCGTCTGGAGCTTCTCGATTCAGAGGGAAAAGCTGCGGGTTTGGATAATAAGTGAAGCTTTTACCCTGAGAGACAGACAGGCGGACACACAGGGAGAGAGAGACAGACAGGTTACTCCATCAGACCCACAGTCAGATATCCTCACTATATTCCACTGACACATTGTAAAATGTATACTAATATCATGTCTTAGAGAGACAGACAGCAGGTACCTTGATGCTCTCGTAGTGGACTCTGACGTTGTCCAGCTGAAACCAGACACCCTTCACTTTGACTGCTGGGGTCACTGAGGGGGTTGGACAGGTCATCTCAGAGGACGACAGGACAGAGCAGCGCTCTGACACCTGAGAGACAGACAGGGAGAGACAGACAGACAGGCAGGGAGTGAGACAGTTTGAACTCTGCACAGTTACAGGCCCAGACTCTTCTCTGATTGGCCGATTTGTCTCACCGTTGTCATGGTGCTGTTGAAGACCAGCTGCTGCTTGGCGGTGAGGAGAGCCAATCGTCTTCTCCGTTTCACCCTCTGGACCTCCAGAGGCTCCACCCACACCGATATGATTGGCTGCTGCACTACGTCCAGATTCCTGCCTGTCACCATGATGATTCGCCCGCCGCTGAGGACAGGAATCACCATCAGGACAGAGGTTTGGGTTATGTGATGACTGATTATTGACTATCAGGGATCAGGTTCTTACGCATGGAAGCTCTCGGCAGGTGTGGCATCAGTGATGACGGGGTCGTCAAGGTAACGGAAGGTAACGTTGGGAACAGACCGCTCAGCTTTACCAAAAAAAACACGAACTGGAACTCCACCAGTCTGATTACTGGAACCAGTCTGGCACACCAGCTGAGTGTCATTCACCTCCTCCACACTGAGGAGAGAAGAGACGAGGAGAGGAGACAAGGATAGGAAACATGGAGACAAGGAAATGAGGAGGATACAAGGAGAGGAAACAAGGAAACAAGGATACAAGGTGAAGAAACAAGGAGACAAGGAGAGGAGGATGTGAACATGCCAGGCTGGTTCTTTTTGTTTCCACCAGGTGGAGCCAGAGATTCATCAATCAAATGATGATTGAACAAAATAAACACTGAAAAGGTCAAAGTTTATTTGACAAAAGTTGGTAGTAGTACTGCATTACTCAAATGTAGCAGGGTTGCAAGCCCAGTAGTAGTAGTAGTAGTAGTAGTAATAGTAGTAGTAGTAGTAGTAGTAGTATAGTACTCACATGTAGCAGGGCTGCAGGCCCAGGAAAGCGTTCAGGTCAGATGTCTGTCCGGTAAGCAGCTGTCGTCCTCTGATGGTCAGTCTGGTTCCTCCAGAGACCGGACCTTTATCAGGAACCAGATCCAGGAGCTGTGGGTCCTGCACATTAGACAACACACACAGGTTAGATTTGAAAACATTACTGTGTTTTTCCTTCAGGTTTAGGATAGTCTAGTATATCCTTGGGGTCAGGCTCAATCTGAAGAAGCAACATGGAACCACCACCATGTGGGCAGGCAAAGCTGTGGGTTAGGGAGGAGGAGTGATACTAACTAGATATAGTTGGTCTCACTAGTGTGCACAGCACCGGTTCTGAAACCAAACTCCTGGATAGGGTCTGGGGTCCCTCCTTCTCTGGAGTTGCCCAGGTTTAGAGGTGTTTGTCTAGTGTGGAGATACTAACAAGCTCACAGCTGGCTGTGTTGAAGTTTACCCCAGAGAACAAAGGGTTGCCTCGATGCGACCACATGTCCTGGGAGGAGAAGGCTGTGACTGTTGTCTATACTCATGTACCGAACAAGCACTTCAGAGTATCCAGCCTTCTGGGTGGGGTCCTGCAGAGGGCTCTGCCTGGGGACTCCATAGTTCTGCTGGGTGACTTTAACAGGTGAGAAATGACTGAGAAACCTGGAGGAGGTGATTGGGATGAGCAGCTTGCCTGACAGAGTGGACTGTGCACTGTCGAGGCAGCTGCTTGGAGTTGTGGTTAGAAGGTCTTTGGTGCCTGTCAGTGGTCCTTTGTTGAGTGGTTGACTCAGGGGACTCCTGAAGCAGCAGACAGATATGATGAGGCCAGAGGGGCTGCAGGTTTGAAAGTCACCAAAGCAAAAACTTGGGTGTGGGAAGACTTTGTGGAGGCCATGGAGAAGGACTTGCATTTGGCCTTCCATTTGAGTAACGGTCAGATAATTCAGGAGAGGGGGTGCTTAGAGCCTTGGCTGTTTTTAGTACTGCAGATTGGCAGACAGAGGTGGTGGTTCTGACTGGAGGGACCGCTATAATTATCTGGCTATCACACTGCTCAGCCTCTCTGGAAAAGCTTATGCCAGGATGCTGGAAAGGAGGATTCATGGGAGTTTGGAGAAGGTTTACAACAGCGTCTTCCAGGGATACTGCAGTGATATGGAGTACCAGGGGCATTATTACAAACCATTTGGTCCTTGTATAACTAGAGTGAGAGCTGTGTATTCTATAGTCAGTTTGCGATTTTCATGAACAGAGTCTAAAGGTGCAGTCAAGGTATGGAGAGTGTCAGTATGGAGGACGCAGGATTGTACTTCTGCTTTTTATGAATGATTTGTGGTTCTGCTAACTTCATCAGCTTGTGACCTCCAGTGAGCCCTGGGATGGTTTCCAGTCTAGTGAAGCTTTGGGGAGGGTTCAGAAGCTCTGTCTGTGGTTGTGGTAGTCTGCTGGAAAACAGCATATTACTTCCTTCAGGTGGGAGTGAGTCACTGCCCTAAGTGAAGGAGTTTAAGAATCTCATGGTCTTAAGATGGATGAATAAGATGGAGCATGAGACATGGACTGTGGTGGTTCAGAGGGAGCTGAGCCTGAAGGTGAAGCTCTCCGTTTCCCAGCCCATCTACATTCTAACCTTCATCCAAGATCATGAGCTTTTAATAGTGACTGCAAGAATGAAACAGTGGAAACAGGAAGGTGAAATGAGCTCCCTTTGTGTCTAAAGATGCCAGGACTCTTTGGAAATAGTGTGAGGAGCTCTGTGGGGAGCAGTCAGTCTGGACACTGAAACTCTACTGGACAATCATCGCTCTCACCTGATAGGTGAAGGTCTGTGTTGACATTCCAGGTGGGGTTGTTCCCACGGTAACAAGGACAGGCCCCACGCTCTGCCTCCCGCTGGGCTGCAGCTCACACACAACCCTACAAACACACACATATACAGACATATGGACGTTCCATTTCATAATGGTTCTGCATAACTTAACACAATGTTGACCTGTATCTGTGTGTGTGTTACCTGGTGGAGATCTGGTATCCTTCAGGTTGGGGCAGACACTGAACACCTGCCACTGTGACTCCGCCCACCACATCCTGATAATTCATCCCCAGGTTTGTGCCTGTGATGGTCACCAAGACTCCCCCCTCCAGAGGACCAGAGACAGGTAGCACCTGCAGACAGACGGGTGGGCAGAGAGACAGTTTGAATGTTTCCACAACAACAAACAAGACCTCTACAGACGCACAGACTCAGTTTGGTCAGTTCACCTGTGTGATCTGAGGAGGCGGGCAGGTGTCTGCAGGAATGCTGGAGCAGGATTGGTTGTAAACACAGCTAGGGGAGGGGCTTCCTGGACACCAGACGCAGCCATACTCCTCAGGCACCGCCCTGCACTGCGAGCAATCTGATTGGCCAGCTGAGCAGTCATATAACTGGACTGGATAATGAAGGAAACAGATACAAATATCAGCCAATTATAGCATACACACCACATACACACACGCAAACACAGGTGAGGTTCTTACGTCGGAGGCCCGGTGAGGCGTCAATGCGTCTCTGTCCTCTTCTCAGATAGACAGTAGCCAAATACTGAAGCTGACTGACCGCATACTGAAACTACACAGACACAGAAAGCATTATTAACATCAATCTTCATAAACAACCTTCAGTTACAGACTAACTAGGGTTGAATCAAGCTGTTGTTGCATCTGATGTGTAAATCTGCAAAATAATACTTTTAAAAATAGGATTAGTAAATAAGCCTACTTAAATTAGCATCAGGAGTGCAAAACTTGTGTCACCACAAATTTTCAATTTAACACAGTTTAGCACAGATTTATCAGTTCACTTCTGCAACATCATCAGACTGATGATGAACAGTTTAAAAAATGGATTAAAAATTGATGCAGCAGAATGAGAGATATTGTCTTTTTCATTTCACACATTCCTATTCCTTGTCAAAACCTGGCGCCTACACTACCCACAATGCAACTGATCGACAGTTGGGGTGGGAGATTGTGTTGTGTAATGCTAGTAGCAGCCTGGGGCTGCAAGCAGAGATGAGGAGCGGGCTACAGAGGTCTGATAATCACACTTCCTTCCAACAAGTGTGTGGGTGTTACCTGGTGTGGGCTGCAGGTGAAGGTGTGGGTGTCGTCCGGTGTTTTCTCTACAGTAGCTGTTAGATTGAACTGAACTCCCTCAATTTCCACAACACACACATACTGAGCCTCGTCCTACAGAGAGAGAGACAGATATTTGAACATTTAAATACATCTGCACATACGTTGTAAAGACAAATAAAAAACCCTGTCCAATTTAAAATAACCCAGTACAACAGTTCCAAACTATATGAACTGATTCTGTTCAGTTGTTGATGAGGCTGTCTGCTGGGTCAGTTACTGTTGGTTCAGTTGTTGATGCTGTCTGCGAGTTCAGTTACTGTTGATTCATTTGCTGATGCTGTCTGCTCATTCAGTTGTTTATGCTGTCTGCTGGTTCAGTTACTGTTGATTCATTTGCTGATGCTGTCTGCTCATTCAGTTGTTGAGGCTGTCTGCTGGTCCAGTTAAAGTTGATTCAGTTGCTAAAGCTGTCTGCTGGTTCAGTGACTGTTGATTCAGTTGTTGATGATGCTGTCTGCTGGTTCAGTGACTGTTGATGCTGTCTGCTGGTTCAGTTACTGTTGATTCATTTGCTGATGATGCTGTCTGCTGGTTCAGTGACTGTTGATGCTGTCTGCTGGTTCAGTTACTGTTGATTCATTTGCTGATGCTGTCTGCTGGTTCAGTTGTTGATGCTGTCTGCTGGTTCAGTTGCTGACACTGTCTGCTGGTTAAGTTAATGTTGGTTCAGCTGATGATGCTGTCTGCTGGTTAAGTTACTGTTGGTTCAGCTGATGATGCTGTCTGCTGGTTCAGTTACCGTTATACTGGATGATTGTGTTTTATTGTTTCTAATAATCTGTCCCTCTCATGGATGTAAATGCAGATTTATAAATCTTCTACCTTTTGCTTTTGACGTTCTTTCTCTCAGTTTCAGTTACACAGTGAACAAATAGTTAAGGGAATGATAAAATAGAGTAGCTGTTCTCACCGTGTAGACATCCAGGTTTCGTCCCTTTAGCATCACAGTGGTGCTCAGGCCCATAGGCACTAAGGCAGAGCTCTGCAGGGCGAAGACCAGAGGACAGGAGGTCGGGCCAGGAGACTCCTGCTGACAGGAGACAGGGTTAGAGGACATACATACAAACAGACAGTCAGGCAGGTAGACAGTCAGTCAGACAGACAGACAGACAGACAGACAGACTCACTCTCTGGTTGAGGATGATGTGTTGGTTTGGACAGCTGAGGTTGTGAGTGCAGAGCTGATCCAGAGGACACCAGTTACACATCCAAACACTGCTGACACATGCCAGACACCTGAAACACATCATCATCATTATCATCATCATCATCTTCATCATTTGTTATTATTGTACTGTGTGTGTTATTGTGTGCGTCTTACTGGGAGCTCTGGTTCAGTTGGCTAACAGCTCCACAGTCATAGAAAGTCATGTTGCCTGTGGTGATGGTCACATGACCAAACTTCAGTGATACAGGCAGGACCATGTGATCTGGAAGCAGAGAGTTGCAGGTACGGGAAGTCAGACATCCTCAACAGTAGATCTTGAAACAGGTAGGAATGCTAAACCTCCGTCGTGTGTACTCACCACTTCCTGTCGGCATCAGTGGGAGGAGTTCCGGCTCAGGTGATTGACAGGTGATGCTGGTCCCTGTGACAATGGCGGGCTGAGGTGGGAGGAGCCCAAAGACGCAGGACAGAGACTCTGCCTCTGTGAGGGTGGGAAGCTGGATGACTGACAGTGTAACCTTGGAGATGGACACATAAGCACAAGACGCTACAGTCAGAAACATTCTGAGACTCTCAGGGTCTCTGTCTCTGTTTCCACTGGTTCAAGAGACAAACTGGATGCTTCAGTTGTGTATTATTCTACAATATTATACCTTTTTTGACAAATATTTCATCAAACTCAATAACACCAGGAGAAAAAACTATCTCTGATCTGAACTCCTTTATCAGATGATAATATAACTTTGTTAAAAATAATTGTTTTATGGTTTTGTTAGATACCTAAAACTAGAGAGATGACGGGACCTGAGGGATGGGGAATGACATGCAACAAAAGTCCTCGGCTGACTCGCACCAGGGATGCTGAGATTCCTAATTGGATTCTTAACCACTAAACTACCAACAAGATGTTAATATAACTTTGAAAAAGTAAAAAACGAGAAAACTACCGATTAACATCAATTATTTTTTATTTATTTAAACTTTATTTAGCCAGGTAGGCATTTAAATGATCCCTCTGAGGCAGGAATGCATCTATTTTCTGCTGCTTATCTGGGGATGGGTGTCAGTGGCAGGAGGATAAGTAAAGTTGGCTTCTACCAACCACATCCTCCAACTCTTCCTGGAGAATCCTGAGGCATTTGCAGGTCTGAAGTTTTGCTTCCAAACTCAGGTGAGAATGATATGTGAGATTTGGAATGTGTGCATGTTGGCTCCCTCTGCTACCTACAGTTACCCATAATACATTTATCTGCATAAGTCCACAGAAATGTTTCCATGTAGCCTGCAGAAGCATCACCTGTGAACAAACATTTTTCAAGTCTCTGCTGAGAGGTTGATTTTCAGAGAAATGAAACCAGCAGCTGGTAGATGGATGGATGATTCTGGAAATAATCAGGCTGATCAAAGACATTTAATAACAATAATCAATAATCTATCCAACAATCAGCAGTCAGTTGTTGTGTCTGTCAAAACATGTTGTTAACCAGAAACAGTCCTGTGAATGTCTGTAACCAGTGATGTGACATGACCTTCTGTACAGCCTACCTGTGTCTGCTCATCTTTGCTCTGATTGGCCGGCTGCAGGCTCTGCACTGTCACACACTGATTGGTCGATTCAAAGCTCCAGAGCCAGTGGTTGGGCTGAAGGTGACGCTGACACTGATGTTTACGGGAACATCTGGAAAAAAGAGAGAAACAACAGCAAACATCATCAGACAAACAGCAACAACAAAGACACAATAAACAATCATGAAAACACACCAACAAACACAAAACAACAGATGTGTTGAGCTGCAGTTCCTCTAATGTCCACTGGATGCTGCTGTGACTTTACTAAAGTGAATCAGAAAACCCACAAATTCTCTCTACAAACACAGTAAGGACAGTTTTGCAGCTCTTAACAGATTCACAGCTTTTTCTTCTACTGTCAGTCTGAGGGCAGACTTTCACCATAAGTGTTAATTAAAGTCAAGATGAAATGAAAAATGCCTTTCATATTGTCATATTGTGCACCTATTTAACAATATATGCCAAAAAATACACATAAATACAAAAATACAAATGTATTCTTATATCAAAATCCAATCATGTTTTCTTCCTGTAAAACAAATTATGATGTGTACTTATGTAGGCTTGAACCAACCAGTTTGAACCAATAATATCATGACACCCACCCATCAATCAATCTTCAACTTCTAGTGGCACAGATCCAAGATTCATTAGGACACGCCCCCTTTTCAACATTTAAATCAAATTCCTCCCAACGTTATGTTCTGCCTGTCTATCCTGACTCACTCAGAAATACGTCACGATACAGAAGTTACATACTCTTGAAATGCCGTTTCATCTGGACTTTAAAGACATATTCTGAAAAAAAAGTCTCGTCATTGACCCAGGACACCTGCATGCATAGATGGAGCCAAAAACGTCAAGTCTGTGGTGAAAAACTTTGGTGTATTTTTTGATTGCAGTCTACATTTTGATCATTAGCTCCCGTTTTTGTCATCTAAGAAACATTGACAAAATTCAATTAGTTTTGAGTTTCAAAGATGCAGAGTTGTCATACATGCTGTTGATTTCTTGCGGCTGGATGACTGCAGAGATCTTTTAACAGTAAACCAGAAATCACTCAACACGATCCAACTAGTACAGGATGCAGCTGCTGGACTTTTAACCAGAACCAGGAAGAGAGATCATGTGATCATTATTGCACTGGTTAACTGTTTGTTTTAGGATTTATTTCACGGATTACTTCTGAAGCTCTTCATGACTCCAGATTATATTTTGGAGTTGCTCAACAATTCACCATCTTCTTTTAAATTGCTTCTTAAAACTCATTTTTATCAAATAATTTTTGTTTCTAATGCCTGATTACCTCATTTTACACATTTTAGATTTTTATCTTTTGTTGGATCTATTATTTTTTGTTTTGTGCAAAACACTTTGTAACATTAGTTGTGAGAAGTGCTGTAGATATAAACATTATTATTATTATATTAAGGGTATGTTTGCATTCACTGACAGGTGTCTCAGCCTCTGATTACATTGTTGCAAATATCTGTTCATCAGACAGATAGACAGACAAATAGACCTACCTTCCCTCCAGGACACACCAGCCACAGTACGGGTCTCTGACAGCGAGACAGGACAGACAGTCTGTTTGTCTCTCACATGACGACACAGGAACCTTCGACAGCTGATAGAGAAAGAAAACAGACAACAGGTCAGTTTGGACTTTTATATTTAAATAAAGCTTCAGATCAAACAATATAATAATATATATAATACAATAATGGACAGAGAGACAGGCAGCCGAAAACTGAAAGAACTGAAGACTAAAAGATAAAATAAAAATAAAAACTGAATGATCTCTCACCCTACTGTTGGTTAAAACAAAAACGTGCTGCTGGCTGGCATCCAATAGGAGATCAGCGCTGACGGCACTGCCGCTGTCCACCAATACTCTGCCGTACAGATCACCTGACCGATTAGAATGCACCAACACCTGCAACACACACATACACACGCAGGTGAGTCATTTTAGTTAATATTCAAGAGCTGCAATCTGTTGAACTATAGTGATCAGGTGTGTCATGTTCACACACACCACAGAAGAAGAACCTGACACACCTGCCCCAATCCTAAAGTCAGCAGGACTGTGAGTAAAAATAAAAGTGAAAATGCTAATGAAAAATGAAAAATGAAAATGTGAGTCCACTGAATTGACCCTGCTGTCGTGATGTAGATCCATCTGCTCAGGCAGAACTCGCCTGCATCCTGAATCCACATCAGAGCCTGACTCAAGAAGGTGTGGACCGCAAAAATAAGTAAAATGACTTCTTGTGAAGATAAGATGAGTGTGGCCATATGTCTGTTGTGGTCTGAAGAGTGTGAGATGATTCTGGTGTTAAGCAGAATGTCTTCTACCTCTTATTTCATGAAAAAGGTTTGGCAATGTTGAGGATCAGTTTACAGTCTAAACTTCCTCTGTGGGATTGTGTTATCTTTGTTATCAGTGTGTCATCAATGAACTTCAGGTTGATGTGATCATTGATCCTGATCTGTCGTTGTTGTTCATACAGTTTGTCGTAGAGCCGGATCACAACCGGAGTCGAGTCGTAGTTTGAAGACAGTTCTCACTAACATTTCTAACTCACCTGTCAGAGAATTCTCTTTTCTGGTTTCTGTGAGTACCTGAGCTGCTGCAGAACTACACACTACAGCTGACCTTTGACCCCAGACACCTTCACAGTCTCAGCAGACTGTAAAAGTTTAGCCCCTTATTGAACAAAAAGTTCCAGGAACTGATCTCAGGAAGTAAACTAGAAACTAAAAGCCTCTGTTTGTGTTTCCACCACATTTGGTAGATTTTTTATTTTGACCCATGAATTAAAAAAAACACAAATCAAAAAAAGTTTTCACACATGAGGAAACAACAACAACAGAGTCGACCTCTTGTCCTCTGTATGCACTGTTGATGACTGATGTGTGAATGAAAAGGAGAAATTCAGAGGTGGAAAAGCAGACAACAGTGTCGGTCTGCACAGTGAAGATCTGCTGTTGTATGCTGATTTTATTTCGGGTTTAGAACGTGACAACATGAAACAATCACAAAAAGTTTTATTTCTCTCTCTCTCTCTTCTCTATTTCTCTCTCTTTTTCAAATCGAGTGGGAAGTTGACAGCGAAGCCTCACTTTACTTTTAACATTAACAAATGATCAGAAATGCCCGTCCCTCGTCCTGATATCGATATTAGAGTTCTTCCATGTTTTATGAACAAAGCGGCACACAAGCAGCCGCAGTGTGTTTGACAAATAAGTGACCATCAGCCCTGCAAACCCTGCCCCTAAAGTTCCTGAGCCTTCTGAAAACATAAAACCTCTGGGCCAGAAACTTTTTCACCTTGTTTGTTTGTGAATATGTGGAAAAGTGTGTTATATGCAGGTTGTTTTATGAAAGAAGAGAACAGATCAGCAGTGAAAGAACAGCTGCTTTACTGCTGATAAGATGGTGGTACACTTGGTAATGTGTGTGTGTGTGTGTGTGTGTTTGTGTGCGTGTGTGTGTGATTAAATATTAACAGGAAGAATCAAAGCATGGCTGTTTGCCTCACTGAGGCTCTGAGGCAGGATTAGACCTCACTAACACACACGCACGCACACATGCACACACTGTAAATGTTTCATACAAAAGGGCCTCCTGCTGGATCCTTACCCAGAGTGCACCTGGGGGACCAATAGCCAATCAACATCAAGAGTGTGAGCACGCTCCCCTGTGACAACCAAACCCCCCCCACCCCCCGAGCTAAACGCCTGTTAGTCACCACACACTCAGTGTATCATTGTGTCTGTGTGTGTTGTTTTGTTGATAAAGAGCTGCAGGCTACAAGCTGCTCTCTGTTCTCTGTGTGTGTGTGTGTATGTGTGTGTGTGCATGTAAATAAGGCATGTTGTGTGTGTATGTGTGTGTGAGTATTTGTGTGTGTGTGTAATTGTGTTTTCTGGTGTTTCTCAGACTTTCCAGTTACAAACACACAAACAGGAAACAGCCGATTCCTTCCTGAGGCTGAAACCTCAACATGGAAAGTATAGACGGTGAGGGTCAGATGACAGATGGAGGCAGATGTAGTCATCTGTAGGTTACTTTTTGAAGCTAAGCTTCTTGCATCATAAACTTGCACATTAAGAAGGTTTCAGTGGAGAAGAGAACAACACGACTGTCACTGAAAGTTAGAAATGTGGCAAACTTTCTGCAGCAAAGACAAAAACTCAGTCTTTTTGACAAACGCTCTAATCAATTAATAATTTATTAAAAAGTAGGTTGTCTTATATTCGTGTACATATGACAGAGAACCACTGTAACACCGGCAGACAATGATGCATTCTGGGTTGTTTTTAGCATTCAGTAATGGAAAGTAACTAAGTACATTAAGTACAGTTTTTAGGTACTTGTACTTCACTTGAATATTTCCATTTTAAGCTACTTTATACTTCCACTCCACTACATTTCAGAGGGAAATATTGTACTTTCTACTCCACTACATTTATTTGACAGCTTTAGTTACTTTTCAGATGAAGATTTGACACAATGATAATAATATAACAAGCTTTTAAAATACAACACATTGTTAAAGATGAAACCAGTGGTTTCCAACCTTTTTGGCTTTTGACGTCTTACAAAAAGCAGTGTGTAGTCGGGGTCACATTTCAGATGTCTATGAGTTGTTAACAGCTCCACCAAATAGTGATTTTTCCCTCTAAACTTCTCACATGGTTTCATTTCAATAAATGTTCAAATGATCCAATATTTCAGCAAAAATCAAAGATTAGAGAAAAAGTCCAAAAACTGAAAACAGAACTACATCAAGCTCATAATACTTATGTACTTTTACTGTAGTAGGATTTTTCATGCAGGACTTTTACTTGTAATGGAGTATTTTTACATTGCTGTATTGATACTTTTACTTAAGTAAAAGATCTGAATACTTCTGCCACCACTGGTAACATTAATGTTGCTAGACTAGCAAGTTTCTTCCAGTCCGTTGGAGTCAGTCAGCTCTAAAAGTGTTTGGTTAGCTCAGTTTAACCTGCTGGACTTTCTGACAGCTTGTGTAATGTGTTTTTCTGCAGCGGAAGAAATAAATTCATGACAAGTGAAAACTACGCCTTTACTGCAGAAACAAAGTGAGGACTTAATCATCTGTCAAACAGCCGAGAATTACTGCTGAGAGGATGATGAGGAGCTCAAACAGACAAACAGAAAAATGATCAGTGACAGAAGAGAGTGTGAGTGTGTGACTGAGAGATAAGATACACTAATGTGGGATTTACCTTCTGCTTTAATGGAAGGATGAGGACTCTCTTTATGCTTGGATTAATAGTATATCAGGGAAATGTTCCCAACAGGATGAGTGTGAAAGTGTATTTATCTCTGTTGTAAAAGGGGGTCGTCTTATACAGGACAATACGTAATTATGGTTAATTAATTAGATGATGATGATAAACTGCTGTGGGAGGAAGTAATGAGACAGAGTTTACCTGATCGAGCATGAACCGTGAATGAAGTGTGTTTAGAATGAAGCATCATGTTCCATGTTTTATATCTCTGTTGGTCCAATAAAACAAACCATCTGAAGACATCACTTTGGACAACGGGACAATATGGTAGACATGTTTTACTATTTTCTGACCTTCTAATGATGTAATAATAAATCCATTAATCGAGAAAATATTCAGGAGATTGATTGATAATGAAAATAATTGTTAGTTGCAGCTCTGCTGGAGAAAGCAAAGACCATCATTTCATAGTGAAATGTGACCGTTTTAGCACTTTTTATGAAATAACTTTCTGAAAACTCACAGTCAGTCAGCTAACAGATTAGCTTGACTGTGCTAAAGCTACCACAATGTGATATACTGTGTGTGTTATATATACATCATGTACATAATGTATGCATACAGATACTGTGTATATTGTATATTAGTGTTGTCACCTTGTGCAGCTGACCCTCTATGTCTCCCAGGAAGGTGATAGTGTGCCCCGCCTCTGTTGCCATGGTGACGGCTGTCATCTGGGTGGTGGTGGTGTAGGTGGGCATAGCCGTGAGGGGCACAGTGCTGGCGATGGGGTTCGGGGTGTGTTCCCCACCACAAGGGTACTGTGAGAGAGAGTCCTTAGACATGAATGGAGAGAGAGAGAGAAAGACAGAGAATTTTAATTTTAACTGTTAATATGAAGCTTCTGTTCCTCAATGTGCAGGATTTTCTCACAGAGATTTCCTGTCATCGAACTTTCTGACAAGCTCTTTTCCACCATCTTAAACTTTTAACTGTCTTTAGTATCAATAAACTATAGACTTGTATTTATATTTATAAACTCTTATTCCAGCACTCAGCTTTGTTAATTTAAAAAAAAAACATATTAAACAAACATTGGTAACTTCCTAAAACTGTTGGACAACTGGGATTAAAAATAGTTTATATGTATTTTATATGCTTCTCCACCCTTATTGAAACACACACTGATGTGTCCATTTAACTCTCTTTTATTCACTCAGTTCAGTTTTTCACAGACACAGTCACTGCAGTTTAATCTGTGTGTGTTTGTGTGTGTGTGTGTGTGTGTTATATGTGGGTCAGATCAGTCCTGCCAGCTGTGTGTACCTGCCAGTGTATTTGAGTGACAGCTGTCTGATGATGACTCCAGCTGCTGAAGCTAACAGCTCTAATCCACAGAGTAACACACACACACACACACACACACACACACACACACACACACAAAAACACACACACACACACACACACACACAAAAACACACACACACACACACACACACACACAAAAACAGTATTAAGGTCAGCAGTGAGACGGATGAGGAATGACCAACAACAGGTTCTTCTTACCAAACCAGCTGCTAATCTGTGATGCCATTGGGTGTAAACTTTGATGGTGCAGCTCCCAATTTCTCCTCCTTTAAGCATGTTTTTTTCCGCAAAGTTTTTGTGCTAAATGTGTTAACATTTCTACAGTTAACCATGATTAAACTATTTTTGGACCAATTCAGATTGTTGTGGTTTTTCTGTTTGTTAATGTTTTTTTCCTCTAATATCACTAATATCTAATGCAATTCTTACACATACAATATATCAGACTTTTTCCTTTGTCTTCTTCTTCTTTATTATTATTGTGTCTATACGTTTTATTTATATTTTTAACACATCTTTAGTAAGTAAATTATAGTACTTTCAATTTACTACATGTAGTCATTGTCTCTCTGTTGTTAATGTTGACGTTAATAAAGTTCTAGGAAAAAAGCATTTGAGGGTGGTTAAAGCTTCCCATCAACTTATTATTGCCCGACTACAACTTTGTTAATCTTTAATAAGAGAAAAAGGAAGATAACTCTGGGTGAGTGATCATTCAAAATGATCATCTTTTGATAAGTGAAATCAGTGATGATGGTGATCCTGTTGATTTTCTGTTGTTTAAATGATAATTATTAAAAACTAAACTGCTTGTACTGATGAAGAGTTTTTCTGATGTAAATTATGTAAATAATGAGAGTTTACTGCATTAAACAATAATTTGTGTATGTAATCTTGCCATACGGATATATGACACACACACACACACACACACACACACACACACACACACACACACACACACATATCTAGGTGTTTACAGTGTTTACATTCCACTGCAGGCCCACATGCAGGAGGCACAGTGCATGCTTGCCAACCAGATACTTTGCGTGGCCCGGACAAATCCGCACATCTTCGTTATTGTCCTTGGCAACTTTAACAAAGGTAATCTCAGCCATGAACTCCCTAAATACCATCCGCTGATTAAATGCCGACCAGAGAGGAGAACACTTTAGATCACTGTTACACTACAATAAACAGTGCATATCATGCTATCCCCCGCACTGCACTGGGTCGCTCTGACCACACTATAGTTCATCTGATTCCTGCATACAGGCTGAAATAAAAACTCTCTAATCCTGTTGTGAGCACATCTAAGAAGTGGACCTGTGAAGCTATAGAGTATGCTTGGACTGTAATGATTGGGACGTTTTCAGGACTGCTACCAACAGTCTGGATGAGCGACACAGAGGCTGTGATGTCATACGTCAGCTTCTGTGTACCATCACACACTAGGTTAAGTTACAATAACAACAAACCCCAGTTTACAGCTAAACTCAGACAGCTAAGGTTGGAAAAGTTTAGGAGTGGGGACAAGGACCGGTTTAAAGACTCTAAAATGGGTTTAGCAAGGTAATGAGAGATGCTAAACGTCTGTACTCTGAGAAAGTTCAACAGCAGTTCTCAGAAAACAACTTGGCCTCTGTCTGGAAGGGCCTCAGACAGATCACCAACTATAAACTGACAGCCACCCACTCCACTAATGACTTGCATCTGGCCAATGACCTGAATGAGTTGTACTGCCGATTTGAAAGACAATGGGACAGACCTGACACCCACCCCCCCCCCCACCCCCCCGTGACTCCATTCAGCTCTAGATCACCAGCTTCTCCTCCCCCCACCTCAGCAAGGGCCCGGGCCTCTCCACAACTGCCCACCTCTGAGGCCCCCTCCACGCCTTTGACACTTCTCTCCATACTGGAGAAGGACATTAACAGGCTGTTCAAGACACGGAAACCCCCGCAAAGCTGCCGGACCAGACTCTGTCTCTCTCTCCACCCTGAAGCACTGCCAATCAGCTATCTCTGGTGTTCACAGACATTTTTAACACCTCTCTGGAGACATGCCATGTACAGGCCTGCTTCAAGACCTCCACCATCATAACCGTCCTCAAAAAAAAGGACCACAGAACTCAACGACTACCGACCCATTGCCATGACCTCTGTGGTAATGAAGTCTTTTGAACGCCTTGTACTGTCCCACCTTAAAACCACACTGACCCACTCCTAGACCCCCTGCAGTTCCCCTACAAAGCCTGAACATGTCTGTGGCCCTCCACTTCATCCTAGCAGGAACCTACGCCAGGATCCTGTTTGTGGACTTCAGCTCCACCTTTAACACAATCATCCTGGCCCTGCTTCAGGACAAGCTCTTCCAGCTGCATGTGCCTGACTCGTCCTGCAGACGGATCACTAACTTCCTGTCTGACAGGAAGCAGCATGTGAAGCTGGGGAAACGTGTCTCTGACTCCCGACCCATCAGCACTGGTTCCCCTCAGAGCTGCATTCTTTCTCCACTTCTCTTCTACCTGTAAACCAACAGCTGAAGAAATTCAACCTGCCAAAGTCAGTGGTAGTGCACTTCTACACTGCCATCATTGAGTCCATCCTCACCTCTTCCATCACCATCTGATATCAAAGGCAAGGGCAGACTGCAGCATATCATCCGCTGCGCTGAAAAGGTGATTGGATGCAATCTGCTGTCCCTCCAGGACCTGTATGCCTCCAGGACACTGAGGCGAGTAGGAAAGATAATGGCCAACCCCTCCCACCCTGGACATAAAATTTTTGAAACGCTCCCCTCCGGCAAGAGGCTGAGGTCTGCCAAGACCAAGACCAAAACCAAAACCTCATCACCAAGCTCGGAACCCCCACTGACTCAGACTCTACCCCCCCCCCACCCCTTACAGGTAACAACCCACAATCTCGCATTTGCACATCTGTGATTACTTAATTTTGTGTATATTTTGACTGTTATGCTCCACAACAACACCAAGGCAAATTTCTTGTATGTGCAAACCTACTTGGCAATAACCCTGATTCTTATTCTTCTTATCTCAGCCAGTACACTTTGGGAAAAAGAAATGTTTCATCTCAATGAGGCTGTCCTTGTTAACTTAAGAAAAATAAATAAACAAATAAATGTTGATATTGGAAAAAAATTCTTACTAATTCTGTGATATTTATTTCAGTCATAAACTAACTCACTTACAACCTCCTTTCTCTCATTACAGAGGGAAAAACTATCGAAAAGAAAGAAGAAAGGAAATTAAAGGAAAGAAAAAGAAAAGAAAAGGATCTTTGTATCCTGATTGGAGAATGTACAACTGACCCCTGTGACCCCGCCCTCCCCAGTGCCTGCTGGGAACAGCTCCAATGTGGCAATTGACCTCAGTTTGACCTTCTCTGTGAGCGTCAGTCACACATTCAGCAGCAGACCAGTTTGACCAGTTCAGAATATTTACTGATCCCAGCTGTAGTAATGTGTAAGGTAATCCTTTTCACCTGTTTCTTGAACACTGCCTACCTTTGTGGTCCTTTGCCTGTTTTGATTTTCTGCCTTTCCGACAGTAAACTTTGATTTTGACTAACCCATCTTGTCTGTGACTCGTGTGTTTTGCATACTGAGCTGTTATAGGCCAGAAACAGAAAATATAATCCGCTCGTGATGTCAGGGTTTACCTTTGGTAGTTTTAGACATTTTGATGACACGGCGTACTCAATGTAGGCCTCTTCCTGTCCAGTGCTCCCTTGTCCTCCTTCTGTGTAACACACTTCCTGTGCTTTCCGCAACATATTGTCCAGCTCTGCCATCCCATAAACACACAGTGCTGAGTGACTTGTTGCCATGGATGTGGATGCCTGCCCTACTGCCATGACGACAAACAGGCGGGTTCACCTGAGTGGTGTCCTAACCACGCCCCCTGGGCCAGGTTGTACCCACCGTGGCAGTCCAGCGGCACCTCCACGTATGAGTAGAAGCTGCGGTCGGAGGTGCAGAGCCGGGAGGCGTAGGTCCGGTACTCCTTTTTGTGCCACATGTCCCGGCGTGAGAACAGGAAGTAGACATGGTCGCCATGGACCAACAGCCTTCACAAAGTGGTTATTGTACTCGGAGTAACTTCCTACAACTAGTTTTCCAGCTCCTCCTCTTGTGAGAATGCCCGGCGAGGTGGGACCACTGGGAACAAGCGCCGTGTTGTGATTGGTGGGATATCCCCGGGACATTTACTGGTGTAGCCCCGACCAACCAGCATCAAACGCAGAATGCCGCCAAGCCCCCACCCCCTTTCCTGCTTGTTCTTGGTGGTTATTACCACGGCAACTGTGGAGACGCGGGGGTCGTTGGCAGCAACATACTGTGTGTCGACGGGGTTGGTTGTCTGATAGATGAGCTGAGAGATGTTAGAAAGACTCCTGCAGGAGAAAAGAGAAAAGATGTGACTCAAGTACTGGCACGGGAGCTAGGAAATGTACTGCTGTGGACGGGGGCAGCAGCGAAACGTTTTTAGACACCTAAAAAATGACCTTGCGAGGCAGCTGGATTCGCGAGATGACAACATCACGCGAGAAACTATCTTGTCAGGCTTCAAGTTATGCGCTTGTGTCCAAACCACTGGTAGTTTGGCAAAATCAGAGTTGTGAATCCAGCTGCCTTGTAAGGTAAGACGGTGATAGACAGATGGTTCATCCAATCACCTGCCAAGTATTTTTTGAAAGTGCCGGCCCTTTTCCAAACCGTTTCCATAGATGACTTCTCAGATGGTTCTGTGTAACAAACCATCTGGCGAGACAGGTTACCTAAAAGTATCAGTATCAGTTTAAGTGTACGCTATATTTAGAATAATTTCACCGCTTTACCTCGCTGTCAGACAGCCCTTTCCTTTGGCACAACATTTTCTCAACCGTAGAACTTCTGTAATCCTACGCATGCCATGCACTGTATAACGCTGCAGCAGCACTTTCTACCCAAACAGCTGATCTGCGACGTAATAGTGTGCAGCAAGGGTAGGAATACAGAAATTCTAGGGTTGAGAAAATGTAGTGCCAAAGGAAAGGGCTGTCTGATGGCAGGGTGAAGCATGAAAATATTCTAAATATTGCATACACTCTAACTGATATTGATTTTTTTTAGGTGGCTAAAATACGTTCTTCACCTCAAAAAATCGGAACTATCCCTTTAATATAAAAAAAATGATATACACACGTGGACAAAATTGTTGGTACCCCTCAGTTAATGAAAGAAAAACCCACAATTCTCACTGAAATCATTTGAAATGTACAAAAGTAACCATGAATAAAAATTTATTGAAAATTAAACAATCAAAATCAGCCATTACTTTTGAATTGTTGATTAACATAATTATTTAAAAAAATGAAACTAATGAAACTAATGAAACAGGCCTGGACAAAAATGATGGTACCCATAATTTAATATTTTGTTGCACCACCTTTTGAGGCAATCACTGCAATTAAACGATTTCTATATTTGTCAATGAGCCTTCTAGATCTATCAACAGGTATTTTGGCCCACTCCTCGTGAGCAAACTGCTCCAGTTGTGTCAAGTTTGATGGGTGTCTTCTCCAGATGGCATGTTTCAGCTCCTTCCACAGATGTTCAATGGGATTCAGATCTGGGCTCATAGAAGGCCACTTCAGAA
This sequence comes from Scomberomorus guttatus, assembly GCA_038419695.1. NCBI lineage: Eukaryota > Metazoa > Chordata > Actinopteri > Scombriformes > Scombridae > Scomberomorus > Scomberomorus guttatus. Next base: position 32,256,989 of record CM076449.1, on the reverse strand, counting down.
TAGTCCAACGCTTTTCTCTTAGCCATTCTTGGGTGTTTTTGGCTGTGTGTTTTGGATCGTTGTCCTGTTGGAAGACCCATGACCTGCGACTGAGACCTAGTTTTCTGACACTAGGCAGCACATTTCTCTCCAGAATGCCTTGATAGTCTTGAGATTTCATTGTACCTCGCACAGATTCAAGACATCCTGTGCCAGATGCAGCAAAGCAGCCCCAAAACATAACTGAGCCTCCTCCATGTTTCACCGTAGGGACAGTGTTCTTTTCTTCATACGCTTGATTTTTGAGTCTATGAACATAGAGTTGATGTGCTTTACCAAAAAGCTCCAGTTTTGTCTCATCTGTCCAAAGGACATTCTCCCAGAAGCTTTGTGGCTTGTCAACATGCATTTTTGCAAATTCCAGTCTCGCTTTTTTATGATTTGCTTTCAACAGTGGTGTCCTCCTTGGTCGTCTCCCATGAAGTCCACTTTGGCTCAAACAACGACGAATGGTGCGATCTGACACTGATGTACCTTGGCCTTGGAGTTCACCTTTAATATCTTTGGAGGTTGTTCTGGGCTCTTTGGTTACAATTCGAACTATCCGTCTCTTCAACTTGTCATCAATTTTCTTCTTGCGGCCACGTCCAGGGAGGTTGGCTACTGTCCCGTGGATCTTAAACTTCTGAATAATATGTGCCACTGTTGTCACAGGAACTTCAAGCTGCTTAGAGATGGTCTTATAGCCTTTACCTTTAAGATGTTTGTCTATAATTTTGTTTCGAATGTCCTGGGACAATTCTCTCCTTTGCTTTCTGTTGTCCATGTTCAGTGTGGTACACACCTTGTCACCAAACAGCACAGTGACTATTTGTCACCCTTTAAATAGGCAGACTGACTGATTATGAGCTTGAAGACACCTGTGATGTCAATTAAAGGACACATCTGAGTTAAACATGTCCCTCTGGTCAAATTATTTTCAATCTTTTATAGGGGGTACCATCATTTTTGTCCAGGCCTGTTTCATTAGTTTGTTTTTTTAAATAATCATGTTAATCAACAATTCAAAAGTAATGGCTGATTTTGATTGTTTAATTTTCAATAAATTTTTATTCATGGTTACTTTTGTACATTTCAAATGATTTCAGTGAGAATTGTGGGTTTTTCTTTCATTAACTGAGGGGTACCAACAATTTTGTCCACGTGTGTAGGCCTATTATCAATAACATGTAGCTGATCGTAATGATTTGGTTCTAACTTCAGAGGTTTGAATTGTTCTTCTTTGATGTAGTTATCTTGAATGAAAATGCTCTCTTATTTTAAAAGAAAGGCAACATGAGTAGAGCGGAAGCATAATCAGCTGATCAACATTGTGCTTGCATTGCTTATAAAATTAGTGAGGTCATGTCACTAAAAATCTCTCATAAAGTAGATTTAATTTTAGTGAGTTCAGTAATTAGTCTGATTTAAATAATTAACTTATAGTTCATAAACTTATTCCAATTACAAATTAACTGATTGAATTTTAGTGTTTAAATCACAAAGTTCAGTATAATATCACATTAAATTCCATGTTTCCTGGTTCTACTTGTCTTTTTACAGTCAGAAACTTTTATCTAAGTTGATGTTATTTTCAAACTAAATTTGGATTTTACTTTGTCATGTATTTTATCATGTACAGGTATTAAACTCTTTTTCATTTTAAACTTAAATTGTGATAATTACAACAGATTATGATGATTTCTCAGTAATCTACATTTTAATCTACAACAGTTTTATCATACTAAGAAAAGGAGTCCTTTGTATCTGTAAATTAATTCATGTTCTCTTACAGGGTTTACATAGTAAATGGTGTTACCTCTTGTCACAGATGCCCTGGTAGAGCGAGCCACAGACAATCACATTCCCTGGCTCCGCCCCCTGCCCTGTCTCCAGCAGCAGCAGTTTGTTGTGGTTGTGAGTGGGCGTGGCCGAGGGACAGTCCTGGGGGATGATTGGGGGCAGGCAGTCTGGGGAGTCCAGGTGAGGGCCGGTCTTCACGTGCGACATCACCTCCAGATCAGAGGTCAGCTGGTACAGGTGGTCGACCCCGCCCACATACAGACGTCCCGCCTCTGCATCCAGCAGCAGGTGAGAGAGGGGAGCGCCATGTAGCTCCACCCACCGCACTGAGGGGTCAGAGGTCCCGATGACATCAGCAGGGAGGGAAGGAGGGGGGAGGAGAAGGAGGAAGAAGAGGAGTGACGGGGAGGAGGCCAACATGGCAGCTCCTCTTTACCTACCAGGTGAGAGAGAGAGAGAGAGAGAGAGAGAGAGAGAGAGAGAGAGAGAGGAGAGAGAGAGAGAGAGAGAGAGAGAGAGAGAGAGAGAGAGAGAGAGAGAGAGAGAGAGAGAGAGAGAGATTAAAACACTGCAGCTCAGTCACTGTGCAAAACTTTAAAGTCAAAAGCAAACATGAAAACACACAGAGTGATGATCGTCATCTCAAAAGTCAGTCAATGTGCTGAATGTCAGTGTGGAGGCTGATTATCAGCTGAGTGTCAGTTAAATATTGGCTTAAGTGGTCTCAATTGCTAGTGTCAAGCCTTCTTCAATACATCATGATGTTCATTTTGTAAATTATGGTCCCATTTAGAGTAAAATAGATGAGGGTATGGTATGCCTTAGGGCGATAAAGCGGGGTATGCTTTAGGGCGATAAAGCGGGGTATGCTTTAGGGCGATAAAGCGGGGTATGCTTTAGGGCGATAAAGCGGGGTATGCTTTAGGGCGTGGCTACCTTGTGATTGACAAGTCGCTACCACCAACAATGTTGGTTGGTATGTTACGTATTGTAACCCCAGATTAGAATGGGAGTATAGGCATAGCTGTTGCTATTTTAGTGTGTTATCAGTTCATGAAATTTAATTTAATTGAAATTTAAAAATTTAAACATTTTAGTCGCCTAAAAAGTCTTGTTCAGCATGTGGTTGTACTAAAAGACCCTCTAAGGAATCAGCTGTTCAGTTTTTACAGTAAGTACATTTTGTTTTAAGCCTGTTTTTTGCTAGCCAAAATTAGCATTAGCATTAGCAATATCACAGTTAACCGTAGACTGTGAATGCACTTTGCTAACCAAGCTAGCGGCTAGTGGCTAGTGTTAGGGTCAGCTCCACCCTCTCGTCCAAATATGGTCACTTCTGGCTCCAAAAAACCAAGATGGCGATGGCCAAATTCTAAACCCAAGTCTTCAAAACGGGAGTCCACCAACCAATGGGTGATGTCACGGTGGCTATGTCCATTATTTTTTTTTACAGTCTATGTCTAAGAATCAGCTGCAGTTAGCAGCAGTTGGACTGAGTCAGGACGGGAGTGAGATCAGAGAACTCTGAGACCTGCAGACTGAATTTAGCAACAAAGAAAAGCAGGAATGTGGAATTATCAGAGGGACACACACAGGATGTGGATGATGGTGGGAATGCAGAGAGATTAAAGCTGCTACAGTCCAAGGACACACTGCAGTGTGAGTGTTTATCAGACAGGTTAATGTATCTGTTCTCACACAAACATCAGTCCTGTTCATGATTTACAGGTCAAAGGTCGTCCAGGTCAAACTGAGCTGTTTAAAAGTTTCTAAGTGCGTCCTCAGTGTGTCTGAGACATTATTATTATAATGTCACGTATGATTCTTCTGCATGTATCAGATTCAATAAAGAACACATGTTGAAATACTGAAACAACAGTTACACATCACAGCCTACAATCTTTCATTATCACTTATTGTCCAGATTATTTTTTCAGTTAATAGATTGTGTTGTTTATAAAATGTCAGACAGTAGTAGACTGTCTTAATGACACCTTCAAATGTCGTTTTGTTCGACCAACACCTCAGAACCCAAAGATATTCAGAGAAAATCAGAAATTCTGAGACACTAGAAACTAAAACCAGCCCATTTGACAAACTACTGAAACAGTGAATTAATTATCAACTATCAATTAATGGCTGTTGCTCAGCTTCCTTGCAAAACATACCTGTGATCTGAGCTTCATGGTGAACACTTTCATTTTAAATCCACCAAAGAACATTTAACTCAAAGACAGAAAGAGAGGCACAGTAAACAGGCTGAATGCTCAACACTGATCATTTCTGTGTCTCTCAGTCTTTGTCTCAGTGTGTCTCAGTTTGTCTTTTTTGTCTCGGGGGTGTTTCTGTTTCTCTCTGAAGTTATTAATAAAATATTTTGCTGCTTCACACTTTTCATCTGACGGTCAAACTGTAGTTGCCTGTAGTAACATCACCATGGCAACAAACCCGTATCCACGACAACGCAGTGAAAGAGTCAAACCTTCAGTGGGTTGGTTAGTTTATGATAGAGTGGATTTTTAAACTGGTGTCAAACTAGTTTCACTCTAAAGGCAGTTTTCTGTCATCATCTCTGATCTCCAGAGGAGGAACCTTTACATTTTAATGACCTTTCCTCTAGCGCCACCCTCAGGGCAAAAGTTAAATTTTTAGCTCAACGACTTTCCAAAAGAAATCAACTGGTTCCAAGAATTTTACAGGAAGGAACAGCAGATTGACAAAATACCTGAAAAATGTATATAAATATTGTTTTAAGAAAATGAAACTTTAAACTAAGATTCTGTCGATATTCTACTTGTCTATCTATCTTCTTACTCACTGTTGTGCAAAAAATATTAAAACACATCAATGAGCCACACTTCATCACACATGAACACACACACTGTAGTTTGTTTAGACTCAATCCCACACACCTTCCTGCTGCCACAAATACTCACAAGAGAACCAAATGTGGATTCATCCGCCGCTGAAAATAGTACCCACCAAATTTCCTTCTGTTTGTTGGTTAAAAACTACATGGACCAGCTGTTTTAGGAAATTACTGAGATTTCTTAAACATGAAACTATAACACTTGTGAGGTGTTTTTAAAGATTTACGTCTTCAGTAGGAACCAATGAGCTTGGAGCTTTAAATCACTCCCATCTAAACTTTATACACAGTCATTATTTAAACCAGCAGGAGTAGAGCTAATTTATATGAAATGTCCCAAAACGAAAAATTCTCTAGCTGGATCGGTGAGTCTTTGATTCGGAGTTACTGGTGCTTGGACCCTGGTATACCTGCTTGCAGGTTTAGTTTAGAATTAAATTATATATTGGTGAGAACCAATGGGCTTGGAGCTGAGAGCCACAGACAGGAAATCAGAAAGTATTGAGAGATGGACGAACACATTGTTGGTTTGAATCTGAGTAGTACGATAAGAAACAGAGAATAAGAACAGACTGATTCTTTAATGGACTCAAACAGAAGACATTTATAACTCAATTTTTGCAGTGTATTAAGACTAATGTTTGTGCATATTGTGGCTATAATGAACTCTGCACCCTCCAGGGGGCGCTGGCTATCAGTCCGGTTTCACGTCTTTCAGGAAAACAAGATCTTATGATCCAATGAATTGAATAAGAGGCTTAGGCTGATTTTTTTACAGAGCATGTCCCTCTCTGATACAAAACCCTATTCATCTCTCTCTCTCTCGCACGCTGTAGAAGTCATGCTCGCTCCACCCTCCTCCCTCCTGCTGTGTGTTGGTTCTGACAGAAACTCTGAACGAACACTCGCTGTTTAACTTCCCCCAGTGCATGCTGGGAAACGCAGAGGCCTCAGGACACACACACACACACACACTCACAGTATAACACACATGCTTCAACATTTCCATGGTAATACTGAACATCCTCACACACACACGCGCGCACACACACACACACACACACATAGAGTATGGTAATAACTTCCTCCTTCAGCCTGATGGAGAGAGAGAGATTCATCTATAATTCATTGAGCTGAACAGAGAGAGAGAGAGAGAGTTGTAGGTTGTCAGAAAGTAAACGAGAGACAGAATAAAGTTGGAAGAAGAGAAAGAGAGAAAGAGAGAGAGGTTATGAGAAGGACAGACAAGAGGGCGAGAGAGAGGAAGAGAAAGAGAGAGGGACGAGGAGAGGGAGAGGGAGAGGTAGAGCGAGCTGGAGGCAATGAAGCGTTAAAGTAAAAAATGAGGAAAAGACTCAGAGAGAAAATGAATTCATCTTTGATCTGCTGAATTTTTACCAGCTGTCTGTCTGTCTGCCTCTCTCTGTCTCTCTAACTGCCTGTCTGTCTGTCTGTCTCTCTAACTGCCTGTCTGTCTGTCTGTCTCTCTAACTGCCTGTCTGTCTCTCTCTCTCTCTGTCTGTCTGTTGACAGTAGAAGGTGTGTTTATCTTTCACGGTCAAAGTGTTTTCAGGATGAAGCCACACCCATACAGTTTTTCTCATTCTTTGTGTAAAGAATACTGTGTGTTCATGTAGATGAATCAGAGCTGTAGGTGGACAGAGATGAGCCTCCATCTCTGTAAACCAGCATCTAACAGTGTGATGTTAGTAAAGGATGTCACTGTTTAATCTGTCCAGGAGATCCTGTAGAAGCAGTTCTATGTTGAACATATAAAATTAAGATTTTAATTTACAAACTAAATGTGTTCCAGTTTGAACTTTTCTGTTCCGTGCTGTTATCAGCTGCTACAATAAACAAACTGACACCACAAGCCTTCTGCTCCATTAAATCTATTTGACTTTCATACATCTCCATTTCATCCTCATGTTTCATTCTGAGCAGCATACCGACAAAGGACCGACCGGGGACCGCTAAAGAAGGAGTGATCTGCCTACACGGGGGTCGACGGCTTGGTGCTAGCATTACGTTTCTTTTACAGTATCATGTGTTTCAGATTTATATGAAATGATGCATTTCTTCTGATTACAATGACAGAAATCACAAGTCTGATAATTGAAAATAATTCCTGCTGGGTTTAATGAGCGACTTCACACAACACTTTTACATCCAGACTGTGGAAGTCGGACAAAAGCTACGTTCATGTTATTTTTTTCACAATTTCACACTTAAGACTGAAGAACTTTCACATCGACACAGACGATCTTCATCTGCCCTCCATGATTAACACAGACAGCTCTGCTTTCACTGGACATGTCTTCACTTCAGGACTGAAACACAGAAATCTCAGGTTTAGTTTCTGGAGAAAGTCAAAGCTCTTATACATCCATTCTTCCTGCAGAAGTTTCAGATGAAACAAACACAAGAGAGTTTCTATGAGGCACTGAACAGAGTGAAGAGCAGCAGGAAATGATGCTACAGACTCATTAGCAGGTAAACAAACTAAACGAGCTTATTGAAGTTGAACTTTCCCTAGAAAATCAGCGTAATGCAGCGTTATGGCTGACACAGCGCCCTTCTACAAATAATGTCCTCGCTCTGCACAGGGATGAACTTTTGGTGTGAAAGTGTCCCAGTTCAGTCCTTTCATGTTCTCTTATTACATTTCAGTCTCACACTCAGCATCGGTTCTTCTGATAGATAAAAAAACAATAATTGTTCATGTCATGTCACACTTTGAGACACTAAAGGGGCCAGTAGGCCCCTACCAGAACTGCGTGTCGGATGGTCGAATAGCTTCAGAGACCCCTCTCCACCCTGCACACACCTTATGGGAGCTGTGTTCAATAATTTCTGGCGTTTAAAGGAAATGACTGAGTTGCTGCTGTTCATTTAGAAAACATGACTGGTATCATGATTTAACTCTTTTTGCAAAATCCAGGACTGAAGATAAATTGTGTTTCTGAGCTGATCCTAAACCAGCAGGCAGCAGAGTACGCCAAACTTGTCAAGTTCACCTGAGGAGTCCAAACTCTGGAGGAACAAACGCAGAATGAGAACGACCTCAGAGCTCCTCCACTGTGTCTCACTTCCTGTTTCACACCTGCAGCTCACCTGTTGGAGCTGTCACCCAGCAGTGATGACGCGTTAGTTCACAGCTTCACACCTCAACGTCTCCTGACTCTGACCTGAACACGTCGAGCTGTTCAGAGTTTTTTTCGACAACACCTGATGATGATGTCTCCTCCTCCTCATCACACCTTCACCTGCTGCCATGGTAACAGAGTATCCTGCTCTCTGATTAGCTGTCAGGTGTGTGTTGCAATCCCAGTTCAGGTCAACAGTTCAACCACAGTTCTACATTTTAAACTGCAGGTAACCATGGCAATGGATAATTGAGGCTCTGTGAGTAGTCAGCTCATTCAAGGACACCAGGAACCACCTCATTAACCGCTTGAAACTCTTCAAGGACCCTGGAACCACCTCAAGGACTACTGTAACTTTTTCACAGATCACTAGAAGCTCTTGGGAACATTCTCAAGGACCCCTGGAATCCCTTTAAAGGCACTGTGACCCCCTCCAGGACCACTAACTTCTTTTAGTGACCCCTGGAACATCCCTAAGCACCTTTCTCAAGGACCCTGGATCTCCATCACTTAGAACATCTTCAAGGACACCTGGAACCTCCTCATTAGACCTGGAACATTCTCAAGGACCCCTTGAAATCAACTGCAGCTGTCAGGAGTCTGTTATCGTCCTGGTTCAGGTCACCGTTCAAAATCAGAGCTCAAGGTGTTCTAAACTGCAGGTAACCATGGCAACAGGATGGATGCTCCAGGTGACGACTCCCTCTCTGTCTGCAGTGAAAAATTCAGCACTTTACTTTGTTAATCGCAGCAGTTTTTTCTTCACTCGTCTTTTGTTCCCATCACCTCCCTCCTCTTCCCCACACTGTGTCCCCCCTCCTCACCTCCCTCCTCCTCCCCTCTCTTTTTTTAATTTTCTCATGGGTCCTCTCCTCCTCTCTCTCTCTCTGTATGTAAATGAAGGACACGCTGCTTTCAACACGTCGAGGTGATGATTACAGGCTGCCTTACCTCCGGCGCACACACACACACACGCACACACACACACACACGCACACACGCACACACGCACACACACGCACACACAGACACATATTATCTGTGAGGTTTGACTCTCTTCAAAGAGACGACACAATCCGACACACACACATGCAGCTGCCAGTGTGTGTCTGTGTGTGTAGTTAAATTTCTTCTCTTTGTTCATTTCTTTTCTTTCGCTCTCTGGGACTATCCCTCTCAGTATGTGTGTGTGTGTTCACCCACCACACACACACATTGTACTCGCCCTAGCCAAAGAGCCAGGCAGCCACAAACTGACCTGAACACATCAGCTCCAACATGACGGTTTGACTCCACTACATTTCAATCAGAGATCCAACGGTTTGACTGAAAGCTGATACAAATCAAACGCTATAATAGAAACATGAAACTCGAGAAATATAAGGAACAATATTTTAAAACGTCAGCATCAAGACAACAAAAAACAAAATGAGCTCAGCTTCACCCGACAGACTTTTCTACAAAAAAGTGCTGCAATGTGCAGCTGAATCAGCAAACTTCAGAGGAAAGAGTGCAGCCTTCAACACTGTAAACAGACTGACGTCTCAACACTACAGTGTCTTGGACAAAAGCAAAAGACATGGACAAAGACAAAAGGCATTGAGTACAAAGCAGAACAGGAATTTAAACCTTTTGAATAACTGACACAAGTGCGGGAATGTCCAGGAGCCACGCCCATACACTATAAACAACACAGGAAGACAAGAATACACTTATATGTTTGAGTTATCTGGACATTGTGTCAAAGATTGGTCTGTTTGCTATATTAAAGGTTGCAATCTGTTCTATCTGAAGTATTTTGTAAAATTTGTGGTCAGTTTAAACTCTCAGTTCTTTCAGTCTTTTGCTTCAAAAGTCCTTTCTGAATAAATTAACAAAAGTCCTTTCCTGAATGAAAAAAAATCCTCTCTGGTATCCCAATACTAAACCAAATATAATGTGAAGGTTCATGTCAAAGGTTGGCCAACCAAACACAACCAAGTGACCAACATCAGAAAGAGTCGTGTACTGTAGACTCAGCGGTTAGATGATGTAGACCTCAGGTTAACACTGAATGATGTGTGCAGAAATACCTCTGTAGAACAGCTGGACTACAAACCGCAGACCTTTCTGAATGTGGCCTGGGGATGGCAAACTAACATGGTGGCTATCCTCTGGAGAAAGAGCTGCACCTCTTTTTTATGGTGAATGGTGCCATGTTGGTTTGAATGTCTAGAGGTAGTTATTGGGTGTAACTGAGCTGGAGCAGGAGACCAGGTGGGTGTGTTAACGGACTAGAGTGAGGCGGTTAAAGAGGCATATCACCACAGCAGCAAGAAAGGGAAGGAAAGATAAGACAGAGGGACTAGCTGCAGAGGTAGAGGGACTAGCTGCAGAGGTAGAGGGACTAGCTGCAGAGGTAGAGGGACTAGCTGCAGAGGTAGAGGGACTAGCTGCAGAGGTAGAGGGACTAGCTGCAGAGGTAGAGGGACTAGTTATTTCAAAATTTAATTAGAAGATAAATCCCTTGAGATGCACCATCTCGTTTTCGAGGGGGGTCCTCAGGCACAAAACAACAATTGTTACAACATTTAAACAAAGAAAAATACATTAGTAATTGTAATGATAATAAACGAAACAATACGACACAAAACATTCAACATAATGACATCAACACGCACATACTCTCTCACACCAGAGGTAGAGAGACTAATTGCAGAGGTAGAGAGACTAGTTACAGAGGTAAAGGGAGTAGCTACAAAGGTAGAGGGACTTGTTACAGGGGTAGAGTTATACTAACACTTACTACAAAGTACTACAAAGAGTACAGAAGAACAGCAGAATTGTCTGCTAGAAATATTTTCAGTACTACACAAAGAAGGCTACTTCCACCTGTCTCCGTTTGTTTGTTTCTCCTTCTTGATTTTTCTCTCTTTGTTCAGTTTTTCTTACTTTTCTTTCTTTGACTTTTTTCCTGCTTCAGGATTATTTTGTTGACTGTTCTGCTTTATTATTATTCACACACACACTCACACACCCACACACACATACACACACTCCCCCGGTGAGCTCATGAATATTTTCCGGCAGTCGCAGAGACAAGTACGGTTTGATATCATCAAGGTTGTGTGACAAGCATGACACACACACACACACACTTTAAATCCCGCTGGGATTTAAAGTGTGTGTGTGTTTGTGTGTAAAGTGTGTTATGGATGTTGTCAGCGGTTGTCACTAAATAAAAAAAAGTCATTTCCCAAAAAGGCCTTTTTCTCTGTGTGTGCGTGTGTGTGTCAGAGCTGACTGTACATAAAGCTTCATCATCGTCATCATCATCATCATCATCATCATCACCATCACCAGCTTCCCCACAGGAAGTCAATTTGTTGCCGTGGTGACGCAGCTTATTGCCGCAGGGCCAGAATGAGCTGTTTAAATACAAACACCCCGTGCCCTGTTATTATACGGTTACCATGGAGACGTAGAGGTGTGGCACTGGGACTAGGATAAGATAAGTGTCTGTTTGACACATTTTGTATTTAATAACTTATTTTTAAATACAAAATTACTTAAAATAACTTTTTGTTATTATCTTTAGTGAGAGGAAGTATTTAAAGCTGTAAAGCGGCAGGACGCAGACGTTAGAGGGGCGGGGGTGGATTTTGTCCTCCATCTCTTCCCGTCATGTTACGAGATCACAGGAGGAACAATGACACAGAGAAACATCTCATTACATGGACACATGGACATGTGAGTGTTGGATGAAGACAGACTTGACAGAATCTGACTTGTCCTTCAACGTTTCAGACAGTTCTAGCAGTGGAAAATGACAGTTTGACAGCATGTTAGATGATAACAATATATTTGTGCTGTGTTTTACACTGCAGGACTTTTCTGTGTCCTCTCTCTCAGTCTGAACTATTTTCTGCAGCAGCAGGACTATCTCTTGTGTTCTGATCCGATCCGAGCTGAATGGAGCTAATTCCTCTTTTCTCCTCAGTCAGACGAAGCATCCGCCGGGTTTTAAACAGTGACTCTCTGCTGTCACACAATCATCACTTAATGCCAGTTTGTGTTATTGATGAAACAGCGGCAGAGCTGCTATTCCTGCCTCGCTGTCTTTAATCTGGATTAAATCCTGTTTGTATTGACAGCAGATGTAAACATGGAGCTGTGTGTTTGACAGGAGGATCAGATCAGAATAAGAAGAATTAGAGATTCTCCTCAGTTTAATCCAGGACACAAGATCAGAATAATAAGTGAATAACAGCAGAATACACAGCAGATTAACAGCAGAGGCTCAGTTCTCCCTGCAGGAATCTAAAAATATCTGAAACTCTGAGGAATTAATGGTCATTACATTTAGTCTGAGGAAGCTGCAGCTAAAGTTTATACCAGTATATACAGTACCAGTCAAGTTGGTACACACTTTCTCATTCAAGTGAATGGGAACTGTATATATATAGTTTTATACACATCAGTGAAGTTTGTTTGTACCTTAAAGAAACAGTCCAACATTTAGTAAATGCTTTTGTTCCAGAGTCAGATGAAACTTCTTGAAAAGGTCCTAGTGAGGAGGTTTGGGTGTCTGACTGTTGTTTACATCCTGTCTCCTAGCAACAGTGTGTTGAGAAGCAAATGCAGCATATAACTCTGATGTCACTTAATGTATTGATCCTTGCTGGCTGATACAGAATAATTACAATCAGCAAATCAATCAAATCAGTGAAAATGTTCGTTTGGCACTATCAATACATGTTTTGACAAAGGCTCAGAACGTCCCATCAGCATGGTTCTTATATCCCTGCAACCTCGACAATCTCCACTATACATTCAGATCCATACAAAACCTCTGCACATCGTCTGCTTACAGCATGTATAGTACCACTCACATGCAACAGTCTGACTTGTCCTGAAAAAAACAATATATGGCAGACTGCTGAAACATACAGTGACTCTGCCATCAGACTATAAATGAAGGAAATTAAAAACACACTGGAGTTCAAACCAACATAACTGAACTGATTCAATTCACCCAGATTTGAAGACGAGTTTCCTCCTTCACTGACGGCTCAGTCGGAGCTTCAGAGGCTGAAACAGCGTCACCTTTCACTAAAAGATGGTTGTTAGTAAACTGCTGGTACATTTGTACTCTCTCATGCACACGTTGCATGGCAGGACTGAAACTTGTCAGAATGAGCGAGAGGAAACTTAACCTGCCAGTTGTGGCCCACCTGATATTGGAACAGCCCATCTGATTGGGGGTTACAAGGTCCCACTTGTCAATAGGCTACCTATAGTGTAATGCAGGTGCAGGAAGCGCTACCATCATCCTCCCCCCACCCTTTCATGTGGATGTGTCCATCCATAATGTCAGAGGTCAAGCGGGAAATGATCAAATCAAGACAGAAAGAGTGGAGTTTGAATCGAAAATAACGCTAACCTATACAAATGGATAAAGGCCCCAAGAAGCAAAAAGGTGGAGCGGAAAAGGTCAGAGAGAAAAAGAAAAAAAATCTTGTGGCTGATGCTGCAAAATGTTTTACAATAACACAATTATTCAAAATATGGCCACTGCCACGCAAAATCCTGTTAGCTTTAGCATACCTAGCTGCAGTGATAACAACAGTCCACCACCAAATGAAGAGGAGGAAGACAGAGTCTGGACAGATGAGCAGACTGATTCCAGTGGAGAGCAGGAGCAAGAAGAGGAGGCTGCTGCTGAGGTTGAGGGAAAGGTGCGTGACAACCTCCGGCAGGTGATACTGCTAATGTTAGCTCAGGTAGTGACAGTGTTAACAGTGGAGCTCTGGACCTGACCCTCTCTGTTACGCAAGTGGCATGTGAGCACAGCTTTTCAACCTCACAATTCATCAAGAATAGATTACGGAGCACTACATCTTGAAGCATTCATGCTTATGGCTACTGAAAGAGTGCACTGATGAGACAACTTCTCAGCACCTAAGGTGGGACATGCTATTCTATTTGCTGCTTAAGGCCGCTGTGCTATGCTGTTTTTTAAAATCATTCAGCTGATTAGTCACTCTGGAGTCCGCTCCAAAAGGGTGCAGACACACTGTCACAGCCTGACAATAGTGAATGAATGTTTAAATAGTGTCGATAGCATGAAATCCTGACTGTTTAGCCCGATGTGTGAATTGCATCAGATCAGCTGCGAACCCAATTTTGGATGATTGACTATAAATAACTCTCACATTTCCAGATCATCATCATCATAGGAAGGCTTTTGTCCTGTGTGAAAATTAAGTTTTGGCTATTTCATGATGACATTGCATTTTGTCATAGACTGCATTCATGACATATGATTATGTCATATTTCTTTTATTTATCAAGTTACGGATTGTAGCATAAGTGTGCTGAGAGTTGGGCTGCTCATATCAATTGTCTAACGAATAAAATCCTAAATGCGCCTCTTGGGGTGCCGACTTTTCCTCTAGGCTATTTCTGTTTATTTATTAATTACTGTATATTATTTTATGAAACCCTGTAAATACACCTGTTAGGGTGTAAACCTGATATCTATTGCTTAGCCTATATGTTATAAATAACCTGATAATGCGGCCGGTCCAGACAAAAATTGCCACGGACGAATTTTGTTCCCAGTCCGACCCTGACTGTAAGTGTCTCTACTGTGTCTCTACTGTGTTCTACTGTGTTCTACTGTAAGTGTCTCTAATGTACATGTCCTTACTGTGTTCTACTGCAGGAGTCCTCTGCAGCAGCTGCAGGCTGATTGGAGCCACAAACTGAATACTGATCACTATGACCATTAAATATTAATAACTACAAGACTTTGATACTGAAAAACTAACACACACACACACACACACACACACACACACACACACACACACACACAGAGAGAGAGAGAGAGAGAGTGATGGAATTAGCATCAATATCATTAACGCCCATCACCTCTCTGCTTGTACACACATTTTCTGTCAGACACACACATCTGTGTGTGTGTGTGTATGTGTGTGTGTGTGTGTGTGTGTGTGTGTGTGGGTTTGTGCATATATTATGGGTCCTCCTCTCCAATTAGCGGAGTGTGTAAGTGGTTTTGATCAGCAGGAGGTCACATGACAGTTTTACTTGCAGGTTCTTTACATGGAAACTCGAGGCTGTTAACTCACCTCAATGCATCAAAGCAGAACAGCAGAGTGAGTCTCTGGCAGCGCCCCCTGCAGGCTGCAGAGCTCATTACAGCCACAACATGATCTAACCACATCCTGATAATTTATCTGATCTCACAGTCACTGCTTCACAAGAGATGATCACTTGAAACCTGCAGATAAATGTGAGTCTCACATGCTGCTGAATGAGTCTGAGAGGAAACAGTGGTGAAATGGCTCCAGGTGTTAGTCTGACCCCTCACCTGAGACCAGTTTACCATCAGAGAGCCTGCAGGAGCTCACTGATCACACATCAGTCTATCAGATCTCACCACTGCTGCTGTGCTCAGACCTCCTTTAAATCACACGTTTGCTTCTGACTCCGTTGTCATGACAACCAACACAAAGACGAGTCAAAGACAACAGCTGGACCGGGGAGACCGAAACATTAAAATCATGTCAGCGATATTCAGATGATTAAAGATGGAGAAACACAGAAAGAAGACGCAAGGTTTTATAAGCAGGGTGGAGACGCAGTGAATGTGTTCAGGAGAATGAGGAGGAGGTGCAGTGATATTAAAACCAAACCGGTCTGTGTTTTAGCTGCACGTCTCTGTGCTGCCCCTCCCTGTCTCTCTCTGCTTCTTTCAGAAGTTAACAGGCGTGAATGTGCTCCATAATGTGTTTATGAGAGCAGAATTTTTACAAGATTAAAACAAGGCTTTGAAGAGGAGGAGGAGGAGGTGGGGGGCAATAAACGACTGAATACTGTAATAACAGCGAGGGAGGAGGAGGAGGAGGGGTCTGAACTTTAATCAACACAGACTCAAAAGAGGAGAAACTGAAGGAGGAGATCCTTTAATTGTTTCATTCACCACAGATAAAAACTAAACAAACATAAGATGAGAACATTTATCTTCCATCAGCAGACAGAAAACTAAACCTCCATCATCTCCATCCAACAGACTGTGAACCTCACGTCTGCCAGCCAATTGGAAGAGAGTAGGGAGCCCAGAAGTCAGGTGCATCACTTCTTATTTCTTTCACACCAAACACGCTACAAATCATAATATTTAACTCAAGGCTGCTGTCAACAGACATCCAGTCTCATCGATGTCAAGCTGCAAAGTTTCTGTGACGGTGGCCAGCAGCTCGTCACTGTTTCACTTTTACAATTTCATGTTTCAGATTTTTATTAAATGAAATTTCATGTGATTACAACGTGTGAAATTATGGATTACGAGTTTGTGATTTATAATCCTGAATGAATCTGGGTGCCAACAACCCACAAGACCAAACCTGCCAGCTTATTTCTGCACCAAAACCAGCTCACATCTGCACCGGAACAAGCTCACATCTGCACCAGAACAAGGTCACATCTGCACCAGAACAAGGTCACATCTGCACCAGAACCAGCTCACATCTGCACCAGAACCAGCTCACATCTGCACCAGAACAAGGTCACATCTGCACTGGAACAAGCTCACATCTGCACTGGAACAAGCTCACATCTGCACCAGAACAAGGTCACATCTGCAACAGAACCAGCTCACATCTGCAACAGAACCAGCTCACATCTGCACCGGAACAAGGTCACATCTGCACTGGAACAAGCTCACATCTGCACTGGAACCAGCTCACATCTGCACCAGAACAAGGTCACATCTGCACCAGAACCACCTTATTTCACAGCTGAGTGTGCTGATGTTAGCACTTCTAGGAAGATTTCTAGGAACAGATTTATGGACTAAATTCATCTACAATCCACTGAGAATTAGACAAGAAACAGCAACAAAACAGTACCTGTAACTATGGTTACTGGACACAACAAAGATGGACACAGCTGGAGCCTAAGAAGACATAAAAATTGAGATTGAGAAATGAGACTAAAAAGTCACTGATGAAAACTAGACAGGAATGTCTTCAGCTTTTGCCTAAAACTAAATGAACACTGCGTCAGAGCCAAATATCGAACCCTCAACCCAACAATTAACAGACAACCTTCTCTGAGTCATGTGACAGTAACACTGGCGATCAGTGCAACAGCGTGTGAGCAGGAAGTCGCTGGTTTGATTCCTAAACATCATTAATACTGAAGCACTATTCTACAAGACGATTAAAGGTTAATTCCACTGATTTCACAACTGAAGTCCAGTTTAGTCCTCCTCAGTGAAAACTGTTGTATGATGTCTTCTGTGGCTTGATGATGTCATCAGGATGTCATCAGA
Source organism: Scomberomorus guttatus (assembly GCA_038419695.1). Classification (NCBI taxonomy): domain Eukaryota; kingdom Metazoa; phylum Chordata; class Actinopteri; order Scombriformes; family Scombridae; genus Scomberomorus; species Scomberomorus guttatus. The sequence goes on along the minus strand of CM076449.1, from coordinate 32,239,813 downwards.
CTACACATTTCTAACAGAAGGAGCTCTGGCTGTTTACCTGCAGCGAGGTTCTAATGAAAAGCTCCAGGTGCATTATGGGAAATGTAGTCAGGAGATCTGTACCTCTGCTGTTCAGATTTAAACGGATCTGTTTCTAATTTCTAAAAGTAGTTGTGTGGATCAAAAGCAAATGTAAACAGACTTAGTGAATAAATGATGACGTACATGAATCATGTGACTTAAACGTCACATCAGATCTGTGTGGAGCGATGAGGAGACTGTAACCTTCCTCAAATTAATACATGAAACAAACTGAAATGTCATATTTCCATCACGTTTTCCACATGATTTTCCATCGTTTAAGCTTTGACTGTCGCTCTTTTAATGACGTCATCTCATTGTGTCCTCTTCTTCTGTGATGGTTTAATGGCACCGACTGGAGAATTAGCGCCACCAACTGTTTATCTCCTAATATTCACACATCAGGAGTGGATGGAAACAAGGATTCACTACATTTTACTTTTGATGATTGTCTGGAAATTCTGTTAAATTTTAAGCATTTGGATGAAACTTTCTTTGTGTGTTAGAGGTCAAAACAGTCCACCAGTGAAGATGTAGAGAACAAAGAGGTCTTACACCTTTCCTCCTCACAGTGACATCATCACACCACAGTGACATCATCATACCACACCAGGCTGAGACGCTCAATTGAACTCTGTTTGTCTTCTTGTGCTAACAGACTTGCACGGCTCGGTTCAAAGGTGACACAATTGAGCGTTTTATAGCTTCACAACTTCACAGTGTGACAAGATGACAGCAGCTTCCTGACTGGCTGAAACTGACGGGCAGGTTGTGATAGTTTGATTTCTGAAAGACAGTCTAAATACACCTGAACTGATCTGAACGGCAGACTCTGGATTGACTCAGGTATGTGAGGCTAACACATCAGAGCGAACTGAACCTCACATCTGAAAAAACAGCTTCCACTGAAGGTCCTGACTTCTGTTAACAACCTGAGCAGCAGTTTCTGTGCTGCGTTGACACGAAAATTACACACAGCAGCTTTTAAAGGCTGAACTGTAACAGAGTGAAGTCTCCACACAGCAGCACAGATAATCTCAGCAATCAATCAAACATTTACAGGGCAGGATAGTTGCAGCATTTCTACAGATATGGCAGGGACACGACTATTGATTAATATATTGATGATTACTTGACTCAACATTTGCTCAGACAACAGTGAAAATGTTTCTTAGTTAAAACCAAACTTTCTTCTATTTTTCTCAGTGCTGTGAAACTCTACTGATGACATGAACTTGAAGAAGCCATAAAGGATTCATGTTTGAGCTCGGTGATGATTGAATCTGTCTTTTTGTTATCTCTAATGTCAGAAAACACATTCAGCAGCTGCCTCTAGTGCTTTTCACATTTTGGGACGTAAAACAGCAAACGAATGAAAAAGTGAAAATAGTTTCCATAAAAGAGAAATAAAACATTGTGAGTATTCTCTGATTTACTCCAAAAGAGTTTAGTTTTTTCAGACAGTGAAGACGCTGCTCATCACTGTTAAAACACTGTTAATGTGTTCGTATCTTTAAACATGTGAATCTAAAACAAAGACTGAATTCATGCAGTATGGGAGCATTTAGAGTTTAGTCAGAGGTACCAGTAGGTGCTGAATGTTCCAGATGCTTTTAGAGAGACGATACAGATTATATAAAGCTTGTTATTGCAGATATTAGAGACATTACTGGTGTTAATGAAGATATTTTAGATGTCTGTTTGCGTCAGGATCTACAACTTCCACATGATGTTTCTGAATAAAGCCACGTTTCTCTGCTCTGTCTGAGGGAACTTACTCAGGCAGTCACAGTCGCTCTACCACTGATCTGATTCCTGCCCCACTAATTGAATCACAGCACAATTAACGAGAGTCAGCTGTCAATCAAAGCTTCATCACACAGAGATAGAGAGAGAGAGAGAGATAGACAAACACTTACTTCATTCAGGAAACAGTCCGTCTTTCTTTCATTCCTCCAAATAACAAGCGACAAGAACTGAAAGAACCAGCACACGGGCGAGAGGGAGAGAGAGGGCGAACAACCAGAGACAGACAGATGGAGAGAGAGGGAGAGAGAGACAGGGGGAGGGAGGGGAGGACAGGAGAGAGAGGCAGGGAGAGACACGCAGAGACAGAGGGAGGACGGGGCTGCAGCCGGCTGTAATCTCATTATTGTGAACGACACATTGTTCTGAGATAGAGAGGGAGAGAGACATAGGCACACAACGGGAGAGAGAGACCCAGTGGGAATAGAGGGGGGCGGGGCTTGGCTGCGCACACACACACACATGCAGGGGCGGGGTCCGGTGGGGGCGGGGTCAGAGTCTTTAATATTTAATCAGCAGTTTGAGGCGTGAAGTTGGAGAGAGAGTGAGGCAGTAAATCAGTGCAGCTGTGAGTGTTTTATAGGTTTCATTTGAACAACACCACACCCCTTTATCTGTCTCTATACACCACTGTGTGTGCTGAACTGCTTTTTGTCTTTACTTTACAGTTTTCAGACCACAGTTCAAAATACGTCATTACTGGTAGGGCTGCAACTAACGATTATTTTTTATTATCGATTAAATCTGTTGTTATTTTTCTTGATTGTTTTGTCTATAAAATGTAAGAAAATAGTGAAAAATGCGTGTTATAATTTCTGTTATATATTCTATACATGGTGACGTCTTCAAACGTCTTGTTTTATCTGATCGACAGTCAAAATATAAAGATATTTAGTATACTGTCACGTATGACATAGAAAAGGTTCAAATCCTCACATTCGAGAACCAGCAAATTTTTAGCGTTTTTGCTTAGAAAAATGACAAATAGTTGCCGATTTTCTGTCGATCGACTAATCGATAATTCGACTGATCGTTCCAACACTAATTACTAGTAAAAGTACTGCAGTGAGTGTGTTTACATGCGCACTAGTATTGTGGTTTTCAGCTCTAACCTGGTTTTAATCATATTCAGGATATGGTGTTGGATGGAATATGAGAAATCTGGTTGTTCACATCTCTGTTGCTGGATGTGACACATTTTTAAAAAATGTGTGATTGGTTGATTAAAAAAAGAAAGAAAGAAAGAAAGAAAGAAAAATGCACTCTTAGTGATAATGGGCACAGAATGGACAGTGAAATTGAGGCCTAATAATAGAATTTCATCTCTATTAAGACATGGTGTAATTATGAATACCATTATATGTAATGAACATCTCTGCTGCCTACAACATGTTTGAAAACACAGGCCTACTTATGCAGAATCCTGTTCACACACTGATAGTTGTTATATTTATTTTCTTACGTTTATTTACCATGCTGGTAATATTAGTACTTAATAATTTGATATTAACGGGGGGAAAATGTCTCAGCTTTCACCAATTTCTGTGATTGCTGGCCAGTCTGTATAAGTAGCAGCGTTGGTTGGCATGTAAATCTTTTTTTTCCAGCTGCCATTTCTGATTCCAAATTTTTCCAGTTGTCAAATATCTTAAGTGTTGTGATCACTTTCATTTCTGGCGTTATAGCGTTATTGTGTTGGGTGGGAGATGTGAGTGCATATCTAATGAGATTGACCACAAACATTATCCCTGCATGATCTAATCTGTAGCGTTTCATTAACTCACTGTCATTCAGCGTTTGGAGAATATTTCTCCTGCCTCTTTGTCTTTCTGTCATTTTCTCTTCTGCTTAAGAAACTGTTAAGCCTCTTAAAAGTCCTCCTCCCTACTCCAAACTGTTTTTCACCTTAGGAGCTCTCTTAAGGGCTAAGATGCTTTGTGAATAACTTTTATCTTTACCAGGATCTAGTCTTAACTGTAAGGGGAAATTCTTAGAAAACGTATAAATCTTGGAATTTTCTTAGAATTTCATCACTAGGGGCAACTCTTTGTACTAGGAGGCTTTATGAATACGGCCCCAGGTGTTTACATGCAACCGTATCCTGGTTTCTATTGGAGCACCCCAGGTATCATATGCAGGTTTCTAAAACCAGGAAGTGTTTACATACACAAAACATAACCAGGATACTAGTGCGCATATAAAAAAATTCATTGAAAATGAGTGTTTACATGCGCTCTAGTATGTAAACACACTTACTTAACTAAAAGTACATAAATATTATTATCAGCAAAATGTACTTAAAATGTAGCAGTAAAATGTAATGTTATATTATTGTGTATACACACACACGCACACACACACACACACACACACACACACACTCAGTGAGCACTTTATTAGAAACACCTATGCAATCTAATGTATAAGCTTCGTAAAAGTAGAATTTATGGCAGAGTTGTTGTATTGGATTGCATTAAATGTGTGTGTAGAACCTGCTATGAATCAGACCGAGGAGATGCCCATCCCATCCTCTTCGCCGGTGGAAAAAATAAAATCTCTTCAATCATCTTTGTGTTTTGGTTTTTTTTTTTGCAACAACAAAGTCTAGGCTATCCACATCTTCAAGTATCTACAAGCAAGTCCAATTGCCCTCGAATCCTCCCTCCATGGATAACCATGACCTGGATGACTGAGAATCTTTACAGACAAAGTCTCGGTTAATTGAAGCTTCAGGAAGAAAAGGAAGATTACAGCCTTTACATGCAACATATCTCTCAGTTCTCTGTGTGTTGGCAGTTCTACCAGAATGAGCCCGGACGTCACTGGCTTTATTCTCTTTACTGGCTCAGCAGAGATAAGATGTCTGACTGGGAGATGTTACCTTGAAACTCAAAAGATTCATTGTCTCACAAATGAATGGGTTCGTTATTTCTGCTTCCCCAGATGGTCTCACACACATTTCATATTTGTACCTGTACATTTTGCAACAACCTGAACATGAACACACAGGAACTAAATGAGTCACATGATGTTTCTGGTCAGTGGAACTGATGTCTGCACACATCAGTCAAGTCAATATTTACAGTAAAATAATATTTAATTTAATTTATATTTTAATTTTATATCTCAATGCTTATAATGAAGAGTGGAGTCACACTGTTTGTGAATATTGACTTTTGGAATATTCAGGGATAAACAGCAGCATTTTCTGTTATATTTTTGTTTAGAGGAAAGTGGATTAAAAAATCTTTCTGCTTCCATCTACAAAAGAAAAGTCGGTGTGAGCTGATACAGAAACACGTCATGTTAACTACATCTATATTCCATCTGGTAAGTCATCATTATTGATGAGGAAATGTGATCTATCAGGTTAATCAGACTGTGTGAAGGTTATTTCAGCTGAATTTATACTTCAACATCAGCATCTTTAACGTTTGAACGTGACAACATGTGAACACGTTTGTATGTGCAAACATGTTCACGCTGGCACATTTGTACATGCCACCACGTGATCATGTTAGTATGTGCAGACACGTCTGTATGTGCCGACACATACGTTCCAACAGGGGTCTTAACAGAAAACTGTCTGTCAGACAAAGAATTTAGTGTATCGGAGACACGAAGACACAAATGATTCACCATCTGAACACACAGGGGGAGACATGAGAGCGGTCTCTGATTGGACAGTCACTGATAACATCACAGCTCCTCTGGGTCAGCAGGACGTCCCACAGCTGATCTGGTTCTTTGATTCTCCTCCATCAGCTGCTGCTGAGTGGGTGGCTCAATAATCCCAGTGTGAGCCCCAGTGCATGATGGGAAACAGCTGGTAAATATTCAACACGTCCAGGTGCAGCTCAGAACACAAGAAGAAGAACTTGTCCATCATGGTTCTTCTTCTTCTTGTTCCTGTTCTTCTGTTCTTCTTCTTCAGCTTCATCTGTTTTTTCTGTTTGTTCTTCTTGTCGTCTCTATTCTTGTTGTTCTTGTCTGTCTTTGTTCTTATTTTTTTCTTGTTCTACTTGTTATGTTGTTCTTGTTTTCTGTGTTCTTGATGTTGTTCTTTTTGTTTGTTCTTGTAATTCTTTATGTTCTTGTCATTTTTCTTGCTCTACTTGTTCTTGTTCTTTTTGTTGATCTTGTTCTTCTCGTTCTTTGTTTTGTTCTTCTTGTTGTTGAGTTAGATGTATAAAGTGCTACAGGCAAAACTGTGCTATAAAAATAATAATACATCTGATAGGTGTACTATCAATACTGATTAATACTGAGATCAGTTGTGTTTTGTACGTGATCACGGCAGAAGAGTGAGACTCTGTTCAGGTGAGTTTTTGTTTGGTCTGTTTTGTGTTGTCTGATTGGTTCTCAGCTGACAGGTCACAGCAGGTAACAACAGACACAATAAGAAACTGTTCAGGTCGTCATGGTGACCGGAGTATGTTTAATGCGATGTGAAGTCAGCGTGAACTTCTACTGGTCCATGAAGAGTGAGAGTGAGTGTGTGTGTGTGTGTGTGTGTGTGTTATCAGCATCATCTTATCTGTGGCCACAACACACTGCTGGTAAAACATGTGTGTGTGACCTCGTGTGTGTGTGTGTGTGTGTGTGTGTGGGTGTGTATGTGTGTGTGTGTGACAATGCATTTATGCATTCATTCATGTGTGTGTGTGTTAGAGCTCAGCTGGGAGTGTTTGTCCACTTCTCATCAGGAGCCTCATGCAATATTAATCACACACACACACACACACACACACACACACACACACACACACACACACACACACACACACACACACACACACACACACACAGGTCACATGCACCACTGCACACACACATCAATCAAACACACAAAGAGAAAACACACACACAGCCTGAAGGTGTGTGTGTTTCAGTGTGTGTGTGTGTGTGTGTGTGTGTGTGTGTGTGTTGACAGCTGGTGGAGCAGCAGACATAAATATTGCGTCTATGATCTGATTTTATATCTCTGCATTAAACTGTCTCCTCACACACACTCGCACAAAATTTACATCTAAAATGGACAAAAAAGACAAACACATCTGACCAATCACAGAAGATGTTCAGGGGGACACATTCTGCACATTTCCAGCTCTATATTTATATTCTGGGGCTCTATTGGAATATCTTATAATATGCATGATTTTCAGTTTAAAAACTCCTTATTTATCTTATACCGGCCCTTTATGCAGCCCCTCAGTTCAGCCTCTGTCTGAAACAGGCCCTTTTAGCTCCTGTCTCTTTAAAGCCCCCCTCCTGATGAGCCCACTCTGTTCTGATTGGTCAGCCTCCAGAAGCTGCATCACAGCTGACTTACAGCCACTCAGGAAGCTACGTCAACAAACCATGAAACAAACTATAGTAGCAGGATTTCACTACTTTCTTCTCATCAGCTTCTCAAATACATCCGTACATGTTGGAGCCACGATCGGAAATATGAGAGTGGATAACACGAACGACACATTGAAACACCTTAGCAACAAACTTAGTAACCAAGGCTACGGAACGTTTCAAACATTGAAACACCTTAGCAACAAACTTAGTAACCAAGGCTACGGAACGGATGATCATTAATGGGCATGTGCAACAAGTCGATGTCAGCTCGTCATTAAAGTAGAAAAAACCGTCACAAACGAAGCGTTCAGAGCAGGTTGGAGCCCTGAATTTTGACTTGCAGGGAGAATTTCTACATTCGTAACCTTTTGGAACTTTGACCATGTTTAGCATAGATATCCGACACCAGTATATAAATAACAGAAAATCACAAAAAGCATCCCAACGCTATAGTGATTTATCTTCTTCCTCATTGTTGTCCAAAAACTATTAAAACCACATCAGTGAGTCACACCGCTGCGCTGCGTTACATGTTCCTTCGTCACCATGAACACATCCAGTGTAGTTTATTTCGACTCAAACCCCACACACACCGTCCTGCTGCCAGAAATACTCACTAGAACGCCGAATGTAGATTCATCCGACGCTGAGCATGAGATTTGCTGATAATAACCAAAATGTATAATAATACCAGTCTTATGATACAGCATTTCAAAAATAGAGCTGAACAATTAGTTGATTAATCCATCAGTTAAATCAACAGATAAAGAATCATCAACTATTTTGATAATCAATTAATGATATTGTGTCACTTTTTAAGACAAAATCTGTTTCCAGCTGAGATGTGAATGTTTTCTGGTTTTCTTTTTCTTCTGTGACAGTAAACTAAAAATTTGAAGACTTCATTTTTGGATTTGGGAAATAGAGTTGCAAAGTGAGAGGGGCCACTGGTTCCCTTGTGTTTTTCCCCATTCTGTATTCCTCTTCCAAAATTCTCCCGGAATAATGTAATAATCCTGTAGATTTCTATTATGACCACTGGTTTCAATTATTTCAACTTTGTCTGTGATTTTGGCAGGCAGCTAACACCTCTTCTTAACATACAGCGAGCGAGCGAACTCTAGTGGATGGAGTACGAAAAATTGTCCAGATATACTACAAGCGATGTTGCAGCGCTGAGTGTGAGTGTGTGTGGAGGACCGGACGGAGCGGAGGGACGGAGCTGCTGCTCGTCGACAGAGCGCTGGGGAGCTCTGGAGGAGAGAGACGGGAGCAGAGCTGGAGCTTCTGGAGGAATAACACCTGGAGTCACACCAGAGTCTGCTCTGCTCCTCCTGCTGGAGCTGTTTACCGGCAGGAGGAGAGCTCAGATTATTTTTTAAAACTTCTGTGGTGATGGACATTTTATAGACTGGACGACAGGAGAAAATAACTGATAGATTAATCAGTAGGGACAATAATTGTTAGTAGCAGTCTTGGTAAGATATCCTATTTAGTTCTTTATTGAAAATGTGGGATTTTCAGATTTCTGTGACAGTAAAATATACGAGAGTCATCTGCAAAGAAAATATTAGATGTCAGTCTACAAACATTAGGTAGCACAGTGATATAAATAAGGAACAACAAGGGCTCTAAAACTGACCACTGTGGTACACCAGATCATGGATTTTTTTGACAATAAGAATACTACAGAATAACACCAGAATTATACTTTTATGAACTTTAAAAACTTCATAATAGAGATGAGAAGAGGAGACATTGTGGTTTTTGCAGCAGTTAGCATTGCACAGTGGGTTTATCCTCATCACAATGAAACTGAAAACTTTTACAGTAAAATACCATTCAGTTACACATTAATAATGATGTAAGTTATTTTTAACAGGATTTAATGGATTGTAATAAATATATTTTGCAGTTGGTTTACACAGCTTTTTCATTGGTAAAAAATCCTTATAAATTACCAAATAGCACAAAATCCATTTGTTAATTTATAGATTAAAATGGCCTTAATTTTTTTTAACTAAGGTGAAAATTCAGGGATGGTATGGCTGCTACATTTTTACTGCTTAAAACCCCTTAAACCCATAACAAACAATGAAAATTTTTCTCCATTGAGTCTCCATGTTTAGACTCAATCTACTGAATCTTCACATTTCAGCAGGAAACAGATCATTTTGGCGTTTTGTCTTAAAATAATTCTTTTCAATTCCATTTTATTTATATAGCACCAAATAATAATAATAAAGAAGTTACCTTGGGGCACTTTTCACATAGAGCAGGTCTAGACTGTACTCTTTAAAATAATGACTCAAATCGAATTATCGATTATAACAATGGTTGTCAGTTAATTTTCTGTCAATTGACTAATAAGTTAAGTGACCCATTGCATTGATCACTGCAGCTCTAAATCAATGAGACAGCAGCTCCCAATCCTGTGGTTTGAACATGAAATATTTTATTATATTATATTTATCCCATTGTAATTCTGGGTGTGGTGTGTGAGTGTATGCGTTGTTTATCAGGTATGTGAGGCTTTTCAGCAGAAACAAAAGATGAAGGACGAGCGAAGAGGCTTTAAGGGGGGAGAGGGAGAGGAGAGGGGGTTTAGAGAGCGTGAAAAGCAGCTTGTAGAGAGATGAAGCAGCCAGGCGGAGTAATGAATGGAGGGGGAGGGGAGGGGAGGAGGGGAGGTGAAAGGTGACACACAGTAATTGGGAGGAAATGTGGGTGATGGAGAGAAACACTGTGTCTCTGTTCGACACTACAGAAAAAAAAAACTTTATTCATCCTGAAGCACACATGCTTTATGTCCACAAATAAATAAATCTATACATGCAGAGTAAAGGCTAAAAGATGTGATAATTCTCTTATTATGTCACTTTATTAAGTTTATTTTTTGCAGGCATGAAAGTAACCATTTAGATTTAAAATATATTGTCAATTTGCCTGAATAATGCCTGTTTGTAAATTTGCTCTGATGTTTTTTGGAGATGTGAGGAGCCACTGGGTGGGTGAGACTGGCCGGTCATCTCGGGCCGCTAGCAGCTAGCTTGAAATAATCAGCTGGTCGATGTCTGTCGTCATAGCAGAGAGAAAAGTCTTATCTCAACAATCCCTTTGTTAATTTACAACTGATGTTTCTGTAGTATTTTGGTATTTTGTATCAGTGTGCAAAAATACAGGGGTCTCGGGGGGTCTGGGATCCCTTAATTGACAGCTTAGACCCCCTGAAAATATCAATGAAATTTTAGGGTTGTCTCAACAATGGGCCTCATTATTTTCTATTTATCTACACAGTATAGTTTATTTTTATGTAACTATTGAAATCTTTGCTCATTTTAATAATACCACAATAAAAATATATTGCAGTATATTGCTCCGCCTCTGCATATTTAAAATGTCCAATAAAAAATGTGAAATGTGAACGTGAACTAATTCATACTGTATCTAAAATGTAAAAGTCCTTAAACAGTCCTCTATCACAGAACAAAGAAATAAATAGACCATAGTTTGTCTGAATGTAAAGTGAAGCTTCATGTTTTTATTGTTTTGGACTTTGGACTTTGGAGTTGAACTTGCATAGTTTTAACTCCCAAGTATACAAGTCTGGTCTCCAGTCACGCATCATGTGACTGACAGAACTGAACCTGATTGAACAGAAGTTCAAGTTTCAATGTTTTATCTTGAAGTTTGGTTTCTGAAAGTAAAGAATCCAGTTTAACTATTCAGTAGTTCAATTTCAATTGGTCAATCAATCTATCAGTGGATCGACAGAAAATTAACCAGCAATTATTTTGATTAATTAATCGTTTCAATCATTTTCTAAGTAAAAATAAATAAAAATCTTCAGTGTGACAATGTGATGCTTTTCAGATTTATTTGATCTCTTTGTGTTTGGACTCCAGATTATAAGGTTTGATAGAATAGTTGTTATTTGCAGCCTGACTTGAATTCATTATATAACATAACATTCAAATCCATAAACATGCAAATGACAAAGAATAAAATGAAGAGAAACTGTGTTATAAAATACAAGCAATTAAAAGAAAACAGAACACAGTTTGTTCTGATTCATGAACATGAAGTGAAGGGAGACGCAGCTACAGAAAGACAAAGACTGGTCTGTTACACACACACACACACACACACACACACACACACACACACACACACACACACACACACACACACACACACACACACACACACACACACACACACACACACACACACACACACACACACACACACACACACACACACGTTTCCATGACTTCAGAGAACACCACATTGACTTACATTCAAATCCTGGAGACTTACTGTAACCTTAAACCAAGTCTTCATCCTAAAATTGAATGATTTATGTTATGAGGACATGTTTTTTGTCCCCAAAAGGGAGGTGAGTCCCCATAACATGAGGAATACTCACACACACACACACACACACACACACACACACACACACACTCTAATGATCATCAGGTCAATGAAGCTGCATCTGCAAATTCTTATGAAACAACCAATCAGATCACTGCATCCTCCACCAATCAGAGTACTGAGCAACATTATCCAGCAGAAACTTTGAAACTCTGGATCTCGGTGATGAGTCGTTGTTTAGGGTTGATGACATCATTGGCTGCCATGTGTCAGCTGTCTCTGAGGTCATTGGTTGCCATGGTAACCAGCTGGCTCAGCGTGTTTTGTCGCAGATAGAGATTAAAGTTGTACCCACCTGTTGAGGCAACCGGCAGCGTCTTTAATGTTGTGAAGAGGAAGAGGAGGAATGTTCTTCATCAGGAGGATGTTTCCTGTAGAAACAAAAACACAGACACACGTTACCTCACACTCTGCATTGTTTCTACTGTCTGTCAGCGAGAAACACATGAATAAAGTTTTGTTTAGACTAAAAAGACTGTAAATGTGGCAGATATCCACTTGATATGACTAACTCAGACTGCTGAAGCCTCATATAAGCTTCACATCAACTTTTAAATGCATTTTTGCACTAAATGACTGTGTGGACACACTGTGGATTTTGGCCTCCATCACTTCCATTAAAGCACATTTGAAGGGGATCTTTTAATATCCAGTATGAACAGGAGGAATGATTACAGAGAGGAAAACCTCTTTCACTGTTCATATGGACACCTGACTGCTGTTTTAAGACAGACTGTTGACAACAACAATTGTCTCCTAACCTTAACCATGTGGTTATTATTGTAACCATGACAACAAAGGTCTCTAAACAAGGTAACCGTTTCGCTGGTCGTCGTCATATTTGTGTGATTAAAATGAGTCTCTTCGTCTGGCTTCCTCCAGCCACTGTTTGTAAGTGGTTTGTTCCTTTACTAGCTCCTTATCAGCCATCTGCCTTCAAGGTCAACTGTGAGGCCAAGCAATGAATCACTTCCTGTTTGTCTGCTGGACCATTTAATGAGTTAATGAGCAGTATGGAGTGTACAGCTCATCAATCACTGCAGCTATTGATCGATGATCTATAGACTGAGCGGCCCACACTCATCTGTCCTTGTCAATACAGCTTCTGCTGAGCAGATCAGCTGATTAATGTTGACACTGTTCAATTGCACACAGAGATGACGAGATTAAAACCTTGGCAAACAACATTCAGAGGTTCATTGGAAAAAAACGGACATTTTCACTCAGAGTCACTTCAGTGCTTCACTGTAAACTGCTGAATCTGAAAAGCTGCTGCTGTCAGTTACACCCAGAGAGTCCAGCGAACACCTCCACCCACTGTCACTGCTGCTGTCACAGCTCATCACAGCCGGCTGCCAAATCTGAGCCGGAGAGACAAACGCTCAGTGGACTGACACAAACTGATTAACACGGGACTAGAAGGTTTCTGTCTCGGGCCAAAGAAAAACAAAAAACAAAGCTTGTGTACGAAAGTATGCAAATAAGTAAGTCAGGAGTTTAGCGGTCCTGTTAGCGCCTCCTGCAGGCTGCAGAGTCAATTACAGCCACAACAAACTACTGTACATCCTGAGCAGCAGTGCAGCTAAACATTAGTCATTCAAATCTAAAGGATCAGTCCTCTGGAGAGCAGAGATGGGATCAATCAGAGCAGGAAGAAATAAAACTGGTGACAGAAAAGAAAACATTCTTACTCAAAGCTTTTATTCAGTTTCCTCCTCAGAGTCTTCCTCAGCACAGCTTACAGCTGATCCACTAAACAGACAAAACACCGCAAATCAACAACATCACATCACATCAGAAAGTTACCAACAAGCTGTCACAATGACATCAAAATATTAATATAATAAAAAGAAAACAAATAATCTTCATTCACTCATCACTTGGAAAGTTGTTTATGATCTTTTTCATCATTTAAGCCTGGATTTAAAGCATCATGTAAAAAAAAAAAATCCAACAGGTTCGAAATAAAAAGAAATAAAAGTTGCTCTTGCATTTCATCACCTCTGTCTGTCAGATCAGTGAGAGGACACACTTCCTGTCACCTCCTCTCTGCAGCTCATGATGCATCTTAAATCAAACTAACAGGTTCACACTGAGGCTCAAACACTCTTCACTGTGAACCGAACCTTTAAAAACATGCTGGAGACGTTCAGAGAGGTTCAACTTTATTCAAATGTGACTGGAGCCACAGCAACCAGTCACTGTAAAATATACAGAAATTTGGTGGAATACTACTATTTTGTCATTAACTCAACTTAAATATATAAGTTTTATAATTTCAAGTTAATTCAACCTAAAATTTCCAGTTTTAATTTCAATACCATTTTAGAACTCATATTTATGAGTTCTTTGGACTTGAAATCTTTTGACTTGAAATGATGAGCTGAATGAATGTACTGCTGCAAGTTCACTCAACTCATTAAATTAAGTTTCTATTAGCATATCAGCAGATTTCCCAGCATGCATCATTTGGGAGTTATAATTCTCCAGTGTAGTTTGAAGAAAACAGACATGCTGGAAACTTGCTGTGTGTCTTTAATACATGTTAAAATAAGTCATGGTTGTTTCTCTTCATAACAATAAAAATAATGCAACAATATATTTATAAAATTATAAATATATTTACGTTTACAGGCATCAGCAGAGTTGCTACCACTCTTAGTCAGGCTGCCATATTTGGGTATTTTTAGAAAAAGTTGAGTACTCAGAAATATCACCAGTTTGCATGTGAGTTGTACTCTACATGTTTTTTGCCTGCATGTCTGCAGGTTTTTTAAAAATCTTTTATTGGGATAATCTGGTTCTCGTTTTGGAACTACAGTTCCCACAATGCTTTGGGGGAAAAAAAGGCAGAAAATCATGTTGCCATGGAGTCAGTATGAGTTAGCTGTGAGCTACATGTTTCTTTAGTCTGTGTGTGTTTATATTCATGAAAAGTGCTGCTGAATCACGTTTTCACTTCCTGTTTGTACTGAGAGCGTTCAAACATCCCTGAAAACCTGAAGAAAACTCTGAACATGATGTTTAGAACATCCGCAGGTATCACGACAATCTTCTTTTAAATTAAATTTAAATTGATTAATGAAGGTTTATCTGTGATCAGGACATCAGAGATATTTGTCACCTGAAAAGTGTGAGTCACAATGAATCTAACAGGATGTTTATCATGTGTGTGTGTGTGTGTGTGTTCTGACTCTTATTGATCCAAATGGTGTCATCAGGAGGTAAAGGGTTAAAGCAGCTTTTAATTTGAATATCGTTTCACTAATTCATGCACACATATACAGAACCTGCCAGGCTCTGTTTTCTTCCTCTAAAATAAATCTGACATCACCATCTGTGGCTCCGCCTCCTGTCAATCAAACCAACTCATCATGCCAGAAGACAAAAAACCAACAACAATAAAAACTCTTTCAGCAGATTCAGTGTGTGTCAGCTGCTTTATAGTCTGAAGGACGAAAAACACACACACACACACACACACACACACACACACACACACACACAC
The DNA here is from genome assembly GCA_038419695.1 of Scomberomorus guttatus. NCBI lineage: Eukaryota > Metazoa > Chordata > Actinopteri > Scombriformes > Scombridae > Scomberomorus > Scomberomorus guttatus. Next base: position 32,224,653 of record CM076449.1, on the reverse strand, counting down.
ACACACACACACACACACACACACACACACACACACACACACACACACACACACACAGTCGTCCTTGAAGACCAAACTCAGGGATCTACAGCCCACCTTTCTCTTTGTGTATGTTTGTTGTTACACTCGTATCTGTGAGGACCAGTCTGTCATCTCTAACTGAACCACTTACAACAAGTAACCACTGCAGACACAACATTTACAACAACATGTTTACTGAGAAACGATCGATCTCTGGATTTTAAGAATCAATACTGACTTGTTCAAATAAAAATCACAATTAATCTGATTGTTTATTTTTTGTATTGAGCCCTGATGGCTTATGTAGGCTTGACTCATCAAGCAGTGAAGTTGATCTAAAAAATCTTTGAGGCTTAAACACTGTAAGTCCTCCCTGACACTGTTTACAGAGCAGAAGATGATCGACTGAGCTCGGATCATCTGATCTGCTGCTGCTGCTCCACATTGTGGACTGAGATGATCTTAACCTCATGGAGCTTCAGGAAAGCTTGTTTGTTGATGTGTGGAAGAGCTCGGATCTGTTTCTACGAGTTCAATAATTACTGAAGGAACTTGCTGTGAGTTAAATTACAGATTGAAACTGAATATAACACAGATACAGTACTGTGAAAAAGTGTTAGGCACTTTAGATGTTTAGATTCTTATCCATAAAACAATACCATCAGAAAGGTGTCTGATCGGTCCCAAATTTAATCTGCAGCCTGACAACAACGACCCCAAACATACAGCCAGTCATAAAGAACTATCTTTACCTAAAAGAAGGACAAGTTCACTTTTCTTTTAGTGCCTAAAGCTTTTACACAGTACTGTATAACACAGATATAATATTCCTGCAACTTTATTCTTATTAATTGACACTTTAGAGAAGTCTGTGTGTCCCTCAGACATCAAGGTAGGAACCTTTATGTACAACTAATTTATTTTCACAGCGCTTCAATTTAATGCAGACTTGTTCTGTATTAAACAGAGATCATAATCTCTCTCAAACATTAAATAAGAGCTGCTAGAGTCTAAACACAACAATGCTGAAGTTACTACCAGCTGATATTAGACTGAAGATCAGAACTAATGAAACATGTTGTCTCTGAATGGTTTTCTGACATGTTCAATATCATCATTTGTGTGACTCACCAGATACATTAAAGCTCTCTGTGGAGTTTTCTAGGATACAAAATGTATTTTCTGTTTAGTATTTCCCACTAAAACTCTAACAAAGTGTTGACTTCATTTTCTTCCTCAGAAAACATTCGCACAGCCAAAGTATTTTAAATCCTGCATGATTACATCTGTGTTTACTGGCTGCAGTCTTCTTCTTCTCTTGCTTTGTTGCTTCTGAACAGCAACAAATGAACCTGGTTAAGGAGCAGCTCAGCTGAATTCATGTTGCAGGACTCCATTGTGCAGAAACGAGTCGATTCATTTAGAAATTGATCAACAGGAAATTAATGCTTAAGTCATTTTTCAACCAAAATCTGAAAACATTCCTGTTACAGCTGCTTTTCTTTGTCTTGTGAGCTGATAAATGTATATGTTACGAGGTTTTTGGAGTGTTGGTCGGACAAAAGAAAATATATGAAGACGTCAGCTGGGGCTTTGGGGTTGCTTTTATTTGTGACCAAACAATTAATTGAGAAAATAATCGTCAGATTAATTGATAATGAAAATAATTATTAGTAGACAACGACTCAGTGAGAGAAAAGTATGTGTGTGTGTTACTCTGTGTGTGTGTGTTGTTTACAGTTATTAGTTATTAAAATATTTGCTGATGAGTTTCTGTCAGCTGATGATGCAATGCTGAGAAATACTGACACACACACACACACACACACACACACACACACAAACAAAGTGCTGCAATACACAGAGAGCTGACTGAAGGTTGGAGGATTCAGTTTATCTGATAACAGCACTCATGTCATGTGACCACACAGAGGTGTTGTTCCTCCTCATCTCTTCCTAACTCGACTTAACTGGAAGATAAGATCACCAGTTGCCCTTCTACAGTTCAGATGAAGATATGAAGCTTCCTCAGTCTGAGTTATCTTTGTTCTGACAGTCGTCTGCAGGTTTATTTGGTCTCCATAACAAAAAACCAATATGGCTATCAGAACATCTCACAGAGGAAACACACAGAAAATTTGCATTAAAAACAGTGAAAACACTAAAAACACTGAAAATAGTGCAGGTTTAATTGTATTTCGTTTCTGTTGTAGAAGTAAGAAGTTTAATTTTACATTTTATGTATTTATTTATCAAACACAGTTGGAACCTGCAAGTCAGTCAGAGGTCAAATGTCAGAGGTCACTGACTGCAGCAGCTGAGTGAACCTGAGTGACCTCAGCTGCTGTCTGGTGTGGTGTGGGGGCGTGTTGTTTAAAGTACCGGTGAGACAATGAAATACGATTTTACATATCTGGAGCAGTTACTGCCACACATCCCCGACCCTCACTGAGCAGCTGAAACACACTAAAACATTTTACACAGTTTGTAACACACTAAAACATGTTATACACTCTGAAACACACTAAACCATGTTACACTCTACTCTACACTCTCACTATATATATATATATATATAACTAAGTCACTATTTTATTGTTTATCTGTTACTTAAAGTTACTCGAAGTTAAATATTTAACTGTTTCTCCATTACCATTACTTAAATCATTTATCCATTAGCTAACTGTTTATCTTTTACTTTTCGCTGTTTCTCTTTGCGTCTCAGCTTAGTGGCTCACCATTTTTCACGTATTCTTAGTCACATGTGGCATTCAGGTGTTGGAGCTATGTGAACATATTATCTAATCAAATTTAAAAAAAATATTTGAACAAATTAGTTGAGCTACTCCACAATCTTATATATCGAGAGATAGATCAATAATAAGATTAATTATTGTGAAATAAAATAAATACACTTTGATTCATGATCAAGTAAAAACATTAAGTCCAATCAAACCTGAGCTGTTTGAAATGTATCTGTATGGAGATTGTGAGCTGTCTATCCAGATACTTATTAAAATTAAGGTTATCACTACTGAACAGTTTACGCTGATATTTCTAATATTCCTGCTGTTTCTACTCTCTGTGCTCCTGAAAAAATTAAAACTGAAGCGTCCAAATAGGCCACCAGTTGTATTTAGTAGTATTTAATCCCCATTAAAGCTGACCCTGAAACACACACACACACACACACACACACACACACACACACACACACACACACACACACACACACACACACACACACACACACACACACACACACACACACACACACACACACACACACACACACACACACACACACACACACACACACACACACACACACACAGAGTAGATTAGGCTGCCTGCCTTCCATTCACTAAGCTGTGGAGTTAATCTGATGGTTGTAACTCTCCAAACTGAGACATTAAAAAGCTGTAATCTGCATATATGGAACACACACGCTCATCCATATGTGCAGCAGTCTTTTGATGCAGATTTTTCCTGCATTTGAATCTGTAGATTCTAACACGCATCGTTTCTGAGGTCTCTGCAGATGTTCTGTATTTAGTCTGAGTGGCTGACCTCAAACTGAACAGAAACGTGTGCAGCGCATGAACATGACTGCTAAAAACACATCATGCTTTGTTTCAGTCTGTTCAGAGAAACGCAGCAAAATTATGTTAAATAAAAATGTCAGAGAACCTTAAAAGTGTCCTGTGGTCCTTCAAAAATTTCCAGAGATGTTCAAGAAAACACTGAAGACGTTCCTTTGGTCCTTACTGAGGTTCCATTTGTACTTTATAAAGAGGTCCCCAATGAGGTCCCTTAGTCCAAGATGAGGTTCCAGGGGTTCAAGATGAGGTTCCAGTGGTTCTTCGTGAGGTTCCAGTGGTTCAAGATGAGGTTCCCACTGGTCTATGATGGGCCATGAAAAGTTTCCAGTAGTCCTCGATGACGTTTTTGAGATCCTTTATGTTCTTGAGGGTCAAATATACAGTTAAAAAATACAGTTTTCAGTTTATATTTGACAAACTGAATTCAAAGGTTACATCACTGTATTACTATAACAGATATTATTTCTACTCTTTTCTAGTGTGTTGCAGTTTGGGTTGTTGAGGTTGTCTGTACTGTGTTTATGGAGGTAACAATGTTCTTACGTTGCCCTCTTAGCCAGGTCTCACTTAAAAAAGATACGTTTTAAATGTATCTGTTGAATAAAGGAAAAATGAGAAAAACAACACAATATGTCGAAATGCCAGTTGCCTAAAAATGACCTATAGTTATATTTGAGTGACAATTGCCATCTAGCGGCTGTAGTAATTAGCAGTGGCGCAGTTCAGATGATGTATATAAAAGTTGCCAATTTTCCTCATTCAGAGGAAACAGTGGACTTTACAGGAGGTTTGTTTCCCGTTTCCAACCACGAGTGTCAAAGGTCGCCTAACTTTAAAGTAGTAACTTTAGTAATAAAAGTAAAATTAAAGTAATAACTTTAACCCACACCACATGTTTCTGTAACCTTAACAAAGTGATCATTTTAACCCAAACATGATCTTTCCCTAAACCGAAGTGTTATTTGTGCCTGAAACCTAAGTAGACCTTGACCACAGCATTGTCACATCATAAAACATCATTATTCTATAACAGTGATGTGTAACGGTTTTGGAAACAGACAAATTATGTTGTCCTGCCGATTACTGCTGATAGGGGCGCCAGATTAGAAAACACTCCTGTGTGTTGTTCTGAAGTCACATGGTCAAACCACATATTTGGTTGTTTAATTTGGAGGACTTGTTGGTTTTCATACATGCTATAAAATAAAAACTCTTCATAATATAGATACAATGTTCTAACACATTCTAATAATATAAATTAATCAATGAAAATATTTGACCTCTGTGTTAATTTCTTTACTTTGTGTTTTTTTCTCAGTAAAGAGGAAACATTAAAGCTAAATATATAAAATAAAGATTTAATAAATGAATGTATAGAAAAGAAGTGTTTGTGTGTGAGTGTGTGTGTGTGTGTGTGTGTGTTTCTAAGTTGGGGGTGTAACAGATGCCGGTGACTGAAGACAGCTGCACTCCAAGATACCAATTATACTCTCTCACACACACACACACACACACACTTTGACAATCACACTGTATAATCTTCAGTGTGATGGCAGTGACACATTATTCCAGTCTGTAATCTGAACGTTCACACTGAGACGAGGGGTGGGGGGATGCTTAAAGGAACAGTCCAACATTTTCTTCTCCAGGGTCTAATGAGTCTGAATGATTTCAGTTTCATGTCCTGCGTTTCTGTTTTACTGGCTCGTTTGGAAACAGCTGTGGTTGCCGTGGTAACGGCAGATGTGGTTTAATACTACAGCCAACACTAGTTGAGAAGCTAGTTTGTCAGAAATACAGCAGAAGTTCTGTCGAGTTCTGTGTGGGCCTAAAACTGAGATCTGAACCCGACCCGTACATGCACCTGTCAGACCCATCTGATCCTGAACCCGACCCAAGAGCGAGGCTATGTCTGTGTTATTTCTTCTTCACAGATAAAGTTACATTTGCTTTGGAAAGACTTTCTCACACATAAATAATAACTCATCTGACAACAGACCAACACAAAATATGGAACAGCAACCCACCTCCACCAAGGTCAGAATGTTTCCACAATGCCGTTTCCTTCCCTGAAGCTCCTCTTTTGCAAGTTTTTGCTTTATTTCATCCATCAATGATTGCTAGCTCACCAGGCGAAAGAGAGACAGACAGACAGTCAGACAGAGAGACAGACAGGAAGAAGGAAGGAAGAGGCAGTACCAGGAGAGGAAATGGAAACAGGGAGACAGTAAATACAGCTCATTCCACCCGACAAGAGGAACTTCCCCCTTCATTACAAACAGCATGAACACACAAACACATCCTGACTTCACGCTGCTGTTTAAATATGTTACAGTGAACACGCTGCAGACTGTCAACATTGAGGCTCTATCCCTTCAATAAAGTTATTTGAATCAGCTGAATGAGCTTGGCTCTTCATTAAACTTCATTTTGATTCTGTCGTTTTGTTCGTCTTTGTCAGCAGACTGTGTTTCAATAAAGCCTCTCTGTTGAGGCCTGACTGTTCATTAACGCTGTTCACCCCGAGTCTTTCAATAAAGTTCATTTAAATTCACTTCTTTTGTTCAGGCAGCCTTTGTTAGTGGAGTTCATTTAAACAAAGAGCCTGGAGTTCCAATAAAATGAGTTCAATGTGCTGCTGTAAAGATCCTGTTTTCAATAAAGTTTGCTTCAATGGTCCTACTGTGGAACTTATTTCAAATACGCAGCAGGCCTCGGGTATGTGACATCAGCGGATGTCACTCAGTGGTGTGATAAGACCTTGCTGAGCTGAAGAAAACAACAAAATATAAAGTGAACACAGCCAGCGCCCCTACAGGACGCAGTGTTCATTACAGCAGCAGTGAGAAAAAACAACATCCTGATGATTCAAAGTATTTTTTTGAGAGTAGTCTGAAGGAAAAACTCACAAATTTCAAAATTGAACAAAACCCCAAAATTGAAGTAAAACACCTGAAATCCTGTTAGGAAATCACACAAAAAATCTGGTACATAAACAAATAAGATTCAAGAAAAACCTACAAAACTTGAGTAAAAACCCCCAAAGATACACCCCAAACATTCAGCTAAAAATAATCCAAATTTGGATGTAAACCGATAAAAAAAATTAAGACAAGACCCAAAAATTCAGATTCACACCCAATACGAAAATTCAGGCACACGACGAAATTTGAGTAAAAGCCCCCAAAATTTATGTAAAAAACTTGACTTGACTCAACAATTCAGGTACAAACCCGAAAATGTGGAGAAGAATCATCTGGCGATCAGGACATTTAATGATTATCTGAACAGCAGTTGTTGAGATCTTTTAGGTCTGTGGATCAAAGTGTTGGACAAGCTGACATGACATCATCATGTTTAGGCTCCACCTCTAGCGAGCAGCCTGTCATCATCATCATCATCGATGCTTCATGTCTCCCCGAAAAAAGGCAGAATGAGTTGTTTCAACAAAACGATGTTTACGTTGCAGTGACAGCGCCCTCTAGCGGCCGCAGTATTTACCTTCCTGTTTCCAACAGTCAACATTGTTTTCTTTTTAAGCATGACATTTAAAAAGTTTGAACTTGTTGTTGATTGTACAGCAGTAAACTAGAAAGAGCCCACAGCAAGTTTAGAACTTCCTGCTAACATTTTATAGATTACGACGACACAAAGTGACGACTGATGAAACGTGAAATCTAAATTTACTACAGAGTCTTTAGAGAGATTATTGAACAAGTTCAAGTTCAAGTTAATTTTATTATTTGTCCCAAGTGGGCAATTTGTGCTGCAGCAAGCATAAAAACACAGCAAAACGTAAAAACATACAATACGCCACAGAAACATACAACAGTTTACATAGACAAGTAAGTATCCACCATAACCCCCAAGACATCAGCATTCCACACACATCATCGCTACAAATATAATTTACTGCCCCTCCTACCAACAGCATTCAAGGCTTGATGGGATGAAGGAATTTTTGTACCTGTTTTTTTGTGGCCATAGGGGCACTTAAACGTAGGCCAGATGGTAACAGCTTGTACTCTGAGCTAAGAGGATGGGCACTTTCTGAACGAAGGGTCTTAGCTTTACTAAGCACCTGCTTGTTGAATATGTGATTCAAACTACTGAACTGTACTCCCCTCTTAGCACTATAAGCAAATTGAAAAGGGACCAGAAGGCACTCAGTTTTAGCTAAGAGCTCTTCTTTAACTAGCTTTTCAAATGACTTCATAATCAAGGAGGTTAAGGCAACAGGGCTGAAGCATGGATGTATAAAGAAAACTGGATATAACGTCGGAGGCGGGGCCCTTTTCATTCCTATGAAAGCTGCTCAGTGGCGTATGAAGCCAAAAAGCCACTTCCTGCTATAAAGAGATTACCCAGATGAAAATGTACTCCGGCTAACTTGAACGGGGATAAAACGATTCAATCGTGCGGCTCTTCTACTATTTCGAAATGTGATCAGACCAAATGGATCAAATTCTGATAGTCAAACGAGTCATTTCACGGATTGTGACGCTCAAAAAAATGTATTTGCTGATTTACAGATGTCTCTTTCACATGTAAGTCTATGAGGAAAAGACTTTTTGGGCCCTTAGCAATGGGCACCACAGCGAACAATGAACGAGTTAATGACGAAGAGATTCGGGACACAGACTCAGAGAAAGTAAAGAAAGACAGGAAGCCAGCTGTTTGTCACAGGAAGTATGTTTCTGTCTGAAGCTGTAGCCTGGAAATATACACACACACACACACACACACACACACACACACACACACACACACACACACACACACACACACACACACATTACTGGTTCACTGATTTTGTTGCTCACTGGTTCACTGACTGGTTGTGTACTGATTCACTGACTGACTGGTTCACTAACTCTTGCTGACTGGTTGACTGACTGTTTTGCTGACTGGTTCACTGGTTTGCTGTATGTTGCTGACTGGTTCACTGATTGGTTCAATGACTGTTTTGCTGACTGATTCATTGACTTTCACTGACTGTTTTGCCAACTGGTTCTGGTTCTTCAGGCGTTCTGACTTCACTTCAACATCAAAGAGAATTTTTCATCACAGCCAATTAGATCACACACACACATGTGTTGGTATTGCTATCATTCAGAGGTCCCTCTCTCCTCGCCGTCAGCCATACTCTTCATCACCATGGTTACCTCGACCATCACCATGGTTACCTCGACCATCACCATGGTTACCTCGACCATCAGAGGGACACGCCTGACTTAAACCATGAAGACAGTTTTATTGCTCTCTGTCCAGGTCTCTCTCTTGTTGCAGTCTGAACTAAACTCCACTGCAGCTGGTATTACAGTCAGCACTAAAGGCACAGATATACTCCCGAGCGGACGCATACACGGACAGCTGCGGACACCACGAACACGTATTAGCTCTGTTTATACTACTTTCTGGAGTTCGATTGGAGGACGTGTTCCACACATGTGCAGTAGATCAGCATCTACAGGAAGACAGCGTTGTGACTGTGCGGACTGGTGCGGACATGTCCAGTCCTAAACCCAGTCTGAAGCTTCAGACTTCACTCTGAGCAGAGGAGCAGCCAGCATGCACTCACTGTGAAGCATCAAGAGTAATGTAAAATGCACCTTTTCCACCAAATAGTTCCAGGAACTATGTCACAGAAACTTAACTCAGGAACTAAACAAGGAACTAAACTCAGGAACTAAACTCGGGAACTAAACTCAGAAACTTAATTCAGGAACTAAACATGAAACTAAACTCAGAAATTACACTTAGAAAATAAACAAGTAACTAAACTAGGAACTAAGCAAGAAACTAAACTCAAGATCTAAACAAGGAATTAAACTCGGGAACTAAATTTCCTTTAGCACAGTCCTGTTTTTGTTTCATCACATCTGAAAATTGAAGATTAGACAAATCATGCTGTATTCACATTATAACAGAAAAACATGGCTCTGGAGCTAAACTAAAGAACTTAACTCAGAAACTAAATAAGAACCAAAACTCAGGAACTCAAGAAGGAACTAAACTGACACTAAACTAGGAACTAAAATTAGAAACTAAACTCAGGAACTAAAATTTCTTTTGCACAGTCCTGTGTGTTTTACCACATCCGAAAACTGTGAAGATGAGACAAATCATGTATTCACATTATTAATTAACAACATTATTTATTAATATCATGAACAAAAAAACGAGGCTCTTACGCTGCATGTTTTGCTCCATGCAGGATTCTTGGGGTGAGTTATCTCTGTTTTTAGACTCGTAATGAAGTCAAACTACAACTACAAGTTTATTTTTAACTTCAATAAATACTAAATGGACTATATTTTTATGGTGCTTTCACAACTTTTTACACTGATACAAGCAAGTTGGATGAACCAATGGTGACTTGACGTCCAATCAGCATCTCCCCCAAAAGTTCTCGAACCATCAGATAGCCCTACACCCAGAGCAGGGACTTTTTGGGGACTAACTGTGGACCCTGTTCTTCTGGTTGAAATGCAGATTAAGTTTGTGAATTTCTAAAAAGGTTCCTAGTTTCCTGTGGTGGAAATTTGCTTCTTGTTCATGATTCAGTTCCTGCAGCTTATTTGGCTTGAAAATGGACAGAAGACCTAAATTAGTATCAGAGACTTTTCTGAAGTCAGGGACTAAATGTAAGTTCCTCTAGTGGAAATGAATGCAGGTATAAAGTTCCTGCAGTGTAAACTGAGTATAAACACACACACACACACACACACACACACACACACACACACACACACACACACACACACACACACACACACACACACACACAGCAGTGTAAAGGCAAAAAAGTGGTGACTCCACCATCCTGTCTGTCTGTCAGGCATTAAGACAGCTGGTTAGCAGTGTGTGTGTGAGTGTGTGTGTGTGTGTGTGTGTGTGTGTGTGTGTGTGTGTTGACTCCACAGGGAGCGATCGAGAGAAACCAGCCGCTTTATGGATTATTAATATCACCTCCAGCTACACACACAGGCAGTGCGAGTGTGATCTGACACACACACAGGGGGGAGGAGGTGTGTGTGTGTGTGTGTGTGTGTGTAAATGGAGAGCAGGGGGAATTCGAGGGATGGGGGAGATTGGGGGTGGGGTGGGGGGTAAACTCAGCAGTGGGTGAGATCAAGGACGCTTCATTCACACTCCACTCGACAGTGTGCGCGTGTGTTTTTGTGTGTATGTGTTAGTATAATCTGTTCGAAGGCCACGCCCTAATCTGGGATCAACAATAGATGCCCCCCCCCCCCCCCCCCTCGCCCAGCCCCCCCAAGTCTTTGTGAGTTTCTTGTTTGTATAAACTCATCCTCAGTCGCCCTCCAAACACCCCACATGGTGATGTGTTTTTGGATTTCAAGATTTTATTGTTTAGTTTTATGTTGAACACTTCTTTATGTTTCTTTTAACATCTTGGGAGCATGTTGGAAATAACTGTTTTCACTTTAAGTTATTAAATATGTTGACAGGGCGCTTTGAGAAACTGTTTCCACTATTTCCTGACATTGTGTAGACTAGTTATTAACTCAGAAAATAACCCACAGATAAATCAATAATAAAAATGTTTTATTATTATGGTCAAAAGGTAGAAATGCTTCACCTTTTTCCTTCTTGGTTTGGTCTGTAGAATGGATACTGCAGTACCCATGAGCCTCAGCAGCCATTGCTATGGAGACGCCTTAATCCAGAGCAGAATTGTACCAAACGCTGAACTACAGACACTGAAATGATCCAAAATTACAAAGCTCATATGGAGATGTTTCCCCAGCGCTGACATAGAAACAAAAAAAAGTATATGCTCTGTTTTAACACTTAAAATACAATAATACAGACAATCTTCTACCCAGGTGTACCACAAAGACCTGATCATAACCAGGTACCCCAAAGACCCAACATAACTGGGTACTTGAAGTGGACAATGTGACTCCTTAAAGTGACGTGAGGCGATCCTTTAGAGAGAAGACATCTCACTCTGTTGTTGGAACTACAGAAACACTGATTGTACAGTGGTGTTACAAAGTGGAGCTTCTTCCCTCACAAAGGATCTTTGTGATCTTTTATCTTCGAGCACAGACACCAGACAACCGACAACAGACAAGTTTCACTGTGTCATCAAGTTACTCACAGAATGATTAGTATTAATTAATGGCAGCTGATATGAGCTGCCGTCCAACACGTTTGTCATTTTAACTGCTGAAAGTGATGCTCAGTGCGGCTAAACATGAGAAGCTGTTAGCTGAAGCTTTTCTACTCTGATCTCTAACGCTGACTCTCATCTGCAGTGAAATGCTGCTGTGTAGAGGCCGGCTGTTGTAAAGGAGAACAGTGCTGCGACAGTAGCATTTGATCAGCTTTAATTCAGCCGATACTGATCCTTTAAATATGCCTTGATCGACTCGATACTGATCTTTAGTATCGACTCGAGGCTCTATGAGATACTCCAGAGAGCAAATTATCCTGCTGTGCATGTAAACACTCATTTACTGTACATGAAACTGTTTTGTAGAAATTTATGCAAAAAAAACAAAAACATGATGAATTGTGATTCAGTTAGAGATGAAATAAACCACACACACACACACACACACACATACAACACACACACACACACACACACACATTCCCTCAGGGTCGGTGTGTGTGTGTCGTCCTGGTGCAGATCAGCAGCAGGCGGCCGCTGGCTGAGAGTCTCAGAGGAATCGAACCAGCAACTCTTTCATCTGCAGGAACAGATGAATCATATCAACACACACACACACACACACACACACACACACACACACACACACACACACACACACACACACACACACACACACACACACACACACACACACACACACACACACACACACACACACACACACACACACCCTTTGAAGTCAGACTGAAGTTTTGCTGTTGGGTTTTCAGTGTTTCTTATAGGAAGGATCACTTTTAAAGGGTCAGTTCACCTAAATCAAAGTATTTTCTCCTACAGTAGTGTCACACAGCTTCCTCGGCCTCCTGAACAGAACTTGCTTTCATATGTTGATATGAAATATTAGATTACACACAGTTACTGTGGCGAAACACAACAGACCCTTTTCACAGCAGATATTTTGAACTGATAAACATAAATGATGGCTGGTGGTAGAAAGTAACTGAGTACAATTTGAGGTTTACTGAGTATTTCCATTTTCTGCAACTATATACTTTTTACTCCACTAAATTTGTTAAACAGCTATTTTAATTAATGTACCTAGATCACTTTGTAGAGATCTGGTTTCTCTGTGATATTAAAAGGTCTTTTCCCTCTTATTAGTGTCATTAAATCTCCTTTGATTCAGTGTTGTAAGGCAATAAAACATGAACAAGCTGCTGTGATGTAGTCCTCGAGCTGGAGAGTTCACTGTGGTCCCTGATGATAATCATCAGACCTCACTGTCTACTGTTTTTATAGGAAGTTCTTATTTGGGGGAAACTAGTTGCAAGGAATTTCTGTCCACAGTGATGACGACATTATTCTGGGAGTTTTTTAAATGTCATTTTTCAATGCTCCATTGTATTAGTGAGGCAGGAGAAGTCTTACAGTGAAGGTTAAATTTAGAGGACGCAACACAAAGACACGAGTGGAGGCCAAGAAACTGACTCCAGCCGATGTGAAGGAAGGTAAAGACGAGTTTGCATGAGAGGAAAACATTCACACTGATCCTGACAGTGGTGGCAAGTAACCAAGTACATTCACTCAAGTACTGTCCTTAAGTACAATTTTGAGGTACTTGTACTTTATTTGAGTATTTCCATGTGATGCTACTTTATACTTCCACTCCACTACATTTCAGAGGGAAATATTGTACTTTCTACTCCACTACATTTATTTGACAGCTTTAGTTACTTTTCAGATGAAGATTTGACACAATGGATAATATAACAAGCTTTTAAAATACAACACATTGTTAAAGATGAAACCAGTGGTTTCCAACCTTTTTGGCTTTTGACGTCTTACAAAAAGCAGTGTGTAGTCGGGGTCACATTTCAGATGTCTATGAGTTGTTAACAGCTCCACCAAATAGTGATTTTTCCCTCTAAACTTCTCACATGCTTTCATTTCAATAAATGTTCAAATGATCCAATATTTCAGCAAAAATCAAAGATTAGAGAAAAAGTCCAAAAAGTGAAAACAGATTTCTGTATCAGAACTTTGTTTTTTCTTCTTTCCTCTCCTATTAATCATCTCACGACCCCTCAGATTTATCTGCTGACCCTTTGGAGGGGCCCCACCCCTAGGTTGGGAACCACTGGACTAAACTAGCTAACTGTATATAAAGTAGTTGAAACTAGCTCCACCTCCAGCAGCTACAACAGTAACATGCTGCTTACACACTGATGCTTCAGTATTAATAATCTAATGATGTCATATATAATATTAAGTTTTGGTGTAATTTCAGTAAGAAAGATCTCTATCCTCACACTGCCTTTAGATATGATGGCTGAGCGTTGCTATTTCCTTCTGTTCTACCTCTATGAGGTGTAACAATGCTGCAACTAACAACTATTTTCATTATCAAGTAATCAGTCTATTATTTTCTTGATTAATCAATTAGTTGTTTGGTCCAGAAAATGTCAGAAAATGGTGAACAATGTCAATCACTGTTTCCCAAAGCCCAAGATGACGCCTTTAAATGTCTTGTTTTGTCCACAACCCAAAGATATTCAGTTTACTGTCATAGAGACTAAAGAAACCAGAAAATATTCACATTTGAGAAGCTGGAACCAGAGAATTTGGATATTTTTACTTTTACATTAATCAATTATCAAATTAGTTGGAGAATAATTTAATAGTTGGCAACTAATCGATTAATTGAATATAACCTGAGCTACTGTTCTGCTGACTCCTCTGTTTTTAAAAAGGTCTGGATGTGAAGGTGAATCCGATATTCAGACTGTAATCAGTCCTGTTGCTTCAGGTACAGGTGAAACATGAAATCTGATCCAGAAAGTCCAGTTTGAGTGACAGATGAGTGAACCTGAAGCTGAAACGCTGCACAGAGGTTTATAACACTCCGACAGGATTTTACAACACTGGGAACTGTTTTATCTTTCCTTACAACGATCTCGAGGTGATCAGCAGAAACACGGCGTTCACGTTACAAAGTAACCAGTTGTGGGTTTGCATGTATGTGATTGGTCTTGTTGGATGACATCGCGTTGCGTTGAACCTGGTTTAACTTTGACGACTCTGCATTGTTTGCTGGAATCAAAAGACTGTTTCATACAAAGGAATGAGCAGCACCTGTGCTGGTATGTGAACATACATAAAACATGGGACAACATATTCCCAGGAGCGCACACACACACACACACACACACACACACACAGAACAGTGTGTGTGGTGTTGAGTTAAACAGATGGTCGGGCAGATTGTATCAGAAACTAACTGCTAATCAGACACACACACACACAAACACAGACACAAACACACACACACACACACACACAGCCCGGGTTAAAGGAAACTTCCGCTCAAACAAAGTCTCCATCTGTTCATTTGAGATCCAACAAACACAAATATCTGATGTTTTCCTGCTGCTGACACAAACTCAGCAGACGAGAAAACAGATGATTCGTGAGAATATCAAACATCTCAGAGCTCAAACTGACAGGCAGCTGATTCAGGATCTGTAGTGACAGTTAAAGTTAGCCGCTAACGCTTCCTCTTTCCATGCTTCATGTTGAAGCATCAGTTGCAGCTTGTTCTCTCTGGACCTCATCAGTCCACTGACAGATGCAACAAGTGCAAAGTGGAAGTTGCTTTATTTGAAGGTCATTAGGAGACTCAGATGAAACCACGGTGTCCCAGACATCACCTCACTCTTCACACGCATGAGACTGCAAAGCTCCGTCCAGACGTCAGGCGAGCTTCTATACCAGGGGTACGCAAACACAAGTCTTCAAGGTCCACTTACCGAGTTTGCACTGCATCAAAGGGCCAGTAAGGCTGCATTACATGATGATATCTCAGTACAAAAACTCCAGACTTACTTACATGAACAGCATTCTGTTAATGTGAGAGGTGACGCCTGCTTTGTGTAACCAAGTCCTTAAACTTGGACACAAAAGGTGTGATGCCACTGACACTGGTGTAAGAGTTCATCACTGAGTTCTTCACTGTGTTCATTGTTGAAAGTGTTTGATTTTACAATTATTCTGTTGGAGTCTTTATATCACAACTTCAACTAGTTCAGTTTTGTGGTTCTTGCTCCCGTGTTTTGGGGATAGTTTTGTTCAAAACAGACATGTTTGGTGTCGTAGTGGCGTTTTACTTTCCCACTCTTCATTATGGCCATTGTTTCAGGGCAAATGAACGTATATTTCTCAGTCCAGTCATCCTTTTCACTGTCAACATTTCTTTTTTTTAATTGGCTAGTTTTGAATAAGCCATAAGGTGGCTTTATACTCCTTCAGATGTACTTGTTGGGCGGACCTTTCTGATGGCAGATTAGCACCAGCTAACTCAAACACAGCGAGGGTTCATACAGACAGCAGCAGCTGCTCTGTGTCTCACTGTGGTTAAGCTCTACATGCAGGAAGCAGACAGCAGAGCTCTGGGCTGCTTCCAGAGAGCAGCACTCAGCGTCAGGGTCAGATACATGGACGACACATGCCTGGGTCCAAATAACTACACAGAAAGTGAAAGTTTCCTGAGGACAGAAACACCAAGTCCACAGGAGAGAACATCAGAGGCAATAGTTTGTCTTTGTTGGACACTGAAGACGACAGAAGCCGTCACATTAAGGATCCGTCTGACTACCAGCAACATGACATTACCAGTAACAGACGTCCAGTTATTCTTCTCACTGAACCTCCACTTTCATGTTTGTGTCTGAGCTTCTTCAGCAGCAGTCAGCAGCTTCAGTCTGACGTCGGTCTCATGCTGCAGCTCAGAGGACAAACAGTCAGCTGATTATAGTTTAGTGTCACATTTCTGTTTATCCAATCAGGAGTCAGTTTGAATCATCCTGAGATCCTCAAAGATTCCACTTTGTGTCACTGGTGTGTCACTGGTGTTGCTGGTGTGTTACCGGTGTGTTACTGGTGGCAGTCCAGGATACTCAGCCAGCAGATTACACCACATTAACACGGTGTGTGTGTATGTGTATGTGTGTGTGTGTGTGTGTTTGTAGATTATAGGTGATTAAGGAGAAACAGTAATCTGAATCTGGACTCAGACTAAATCCTTCAGATTAGTCAAATGGACGTTGGAGTTGAATAATCTTCATCACACTGATGATGATGTCACTGATGGTGCCTGTATAGTCACGTGACCTGATGATATCAGCTCATTCAGGTTTCTGGGTTAAAGGGGGCGGGGCCTCTGAAGTGACACGCTGCCTCTTCTCACGAGACTTCATTCAGAAAACAACAAAATATCGTTTTTCTGACTGTGACCCTGAAGTATCAGTCAGCTGACAGAAAGAAGAAACATCTTCACACAAATACACACAGGAAGCAGATTCATGCATCTGAACACACACATTAATTTACTCAAATCACAACTTCCAATAAACAGTCCAAATAACATTTAACTAAACTGAGAATTTCAACCAGACAATCAGCTCTCAGGCTTTAACCGGTCAGACTGAAACTGATCAGGACAAACTGATCAGAAGGTGGGTAACACTTCCAAAGCACATGTGACAGTTAAAGGTTCCCTATTTAGTTTCTGACCTCTGAAGGTGACATGATACACCTTCCTGCCAAAGTTTCCACATTATTCCACTTACAGGTGGCTGTGATGCACAAATAAACACAGAGAAGAAGACGACAGCAGCCAGTAAACATGGATGTAAGCATGCAGGATTTAAAATACTCAAATCAGCAAATTCTGCCAATGTTTTATGAAGAAGAGAATGGATTCAACACATTTGTTAGAGCTCAAAGACACAGAGTGAGTTTTAGTGAGAAACACTGAATATAAACAGAAACTCCACAAGTGCCATAAAAACACACGTGGCTCTGTCTGAGTTCATCACATGTAAAGTGATGTTTTTATACACGATAAAGTCACCTGTGTTTTTATGAATATCTGTGACAAACACAGCTCTCTGGGGCCCCTGAGGGCCTGAGTCCCCATGAAAGATTCAGATTCAAGAAGAGAAAATAGGAATGTTGGAATATGTTTTTGTGCTACTGCTGGAAGAGAAGCAGGTTACTTAATTTCCTGTCCTCCTGTGTGTGTTTGGGGGTTTAGTGTCTTTATTGTTTTTGTTAGTTTTCACTGAGGGTCACATGATGCAGACTTCCCTTATGTAACGTCAGCAAAGGTGACTTCTACATTCACTTCTGCCATAAAAACACTACACCAGCAGTGTGTGTGTGTGTGTGTGTGTGTGTGGTGGAATGTCAGCTATTCAGTATGCGGCTGCGGGCTGAGCCTTGCCGTGCCAGGACAGGACAGGCTGGGAACACCCGGCGCGCACGCGCACGCACACACACAGAAAGACATTAATAGTAACAGAAACACTGTCAGTGTTCGTCTCAGAAACAAAACGTGCAGAACTGAACTGCAGACCTGATTTATATTTCCAGGCTCTGCTGTTAAATTCGGCTCGCATACAATCCACCAACCAGACACCATCACAATAATCTCAACTTTAAAACTTGCAGCTTTGCAGCCTCCACCGCTGTGCATTTAACGGCTATGACAATTAAAACAAGGTAAACCGACACTGAAAACTGACATATAATTCAACTGTGTGAGCCGAATTGAAGAGCCTCTCCCGTTGTTCCTGAACACACCTTCAGTCACTTCTCTTACATTTAATACTCGAAGGAAAAGCCCGGAGGTTTAAAACTGTCGGATTTCTGGACGAAGTCTGGCGCGGCGCTGTCAGACACGCCTGACTCACACACACGCTCCTTCCTTCCCGCAGCAGCTGCAGCTCGGGACAAGTTGAAGCCGTGAAAAAAAGGGACAGTGTGATCCGGGTCAGACTCACCTGAGCTCAGCGGGCTCCTCTGCAGTCCGCCGGAGTCCAAACCACCCGGTGAAACTTCCACAAACCCGCAGAGAGAAACCTTCACGATCCGCACCGAGAGCCGCACAACAGGTCCGACAGAGACCCCGCCCCGCCCCGTGCTGCGCCGGGAGGCTTTTTTGACGCTCCTCAGCTGCGGAGGGACTGCCTGGCTCTTCTCCGGGAAATACAACCGACAACCTGCAGCAAAGTCAGTGCCTGGCTCAAAGGTTACCAGTTCAGTCCGTCATGTCACCTTTTGGTAAACGAGCTTTAAAGGACAGGTTCACAATTTTTCAAGTGTGTCTTAAAACAGCAGGTGTCCATATGAACAGCTGTAATCATTCCTCCTGTTCATACTGGATATTAAAAGATCCCCTTCAAATGTGCTTTCAATGGAAGTGATGGAGGCCAAAATCCACAGCGTGAAGCTTATATGAGGCTTCAGCAGTCTGAGTTAGTCATATCAAGTGGATATCTGCCACATTTACAGTCTTTTTAGCATCAAATTCCCTCTTTGTGTTTCCTCGGACAGTGTTTCCCTGTTGAGCTGTGGTGGAAGTATAGTAACAAAAAGAGGGACTTTGGCACTAAAAAGACTGTAACGTTGAAAGATATCTACTTGATTTGACTCATTTGGACGCTGAAGCTTCATATTAGTTTCAGATAAACTTTGAAATCCATGTTTGCACAGAAGGAGGACTGTGGATTTTGTCCCCCATCACTTCCATTGTAAGTGCATTATGAAGGGATCTTCTAATGGTCAGTATGAACAGGAGGAATGATTACAGCAAGAAAAACATGTTTTAATGTTCATTTGGGCTCCTGACTGTTGTTTTAAGACACACTTGAAAAACAGCCTCCTGTCTTTTAAAAACCTGTTTTACTAATATGTAGTTCTGCATGCAGCAACTTCCTGTATCACAAACCAAAAACACGCAGTTTAGTGTGTTTTGTGCTTCTTAACAGGCTAAATCGAATACAGCTGATATAAAATCTCTTTAAACAAACACACAAGAAAAAGTGAACCAAACACATTTCAGTAAGAAAAAATCATTTTGTGTGCAAAGATATAAAAACTAAATATTTTTGTTTTTTTATTCTGACATGTTTCCTGTTTCTTCTACTGTCAAGTAAACAAACATCAGGTCATCAATATGATTATTTATTTTATTTTGTATTGAATAAAGTTCAGGACATCATCTTCATCATTCTCTGACATCACACACCATCATCATCATCATCGCGATGTATAAAACATTCAACTGTTTCCTCTAAAATAGTTATTTATTGAAAATTTGCAGCAGCAGATTTATTGATTAACTGATCAGCTGGGCTGCTGATTGATTAGAAGTATTATAGCTCATAATATAATATAATTTCTATCAGATAAAGATTCAGTAAAAACATCAGATCATACAAACAATACAAGATTCAAATTGGCACAATTTAAAAAATCATCTTCAGTCTGTCACAGTCATGACCTCTGACCCCGACCTCTGACCGACAGGCTGAGTCTGAGTCATGTGACTGAATCTGATTCTCTGATTCTGATCGGACATTTTCTTTCAGCAGGATCCGGGGTGTGTTCCAATACCCATACTACCATACTATTTAGTATGCCAGAAAAAGATTCAGTATTTTTGCCAATACAGAATACGCCAAAAGTACCACAAAGTTCTACTACATCCGGTCACATTTTGCAGTATGCAAGCCAGCTTGCTTTTCTAGCTATTCTGACCCACAATTATCTGCGCAGCTGAACATATGTCACATCGACTGAGCCGCCGAGAGAGAACAGACCAATGACAATGACCATTAACAGTACAATGATGGAAATCAGTGCAACCACAGAAGCCACAATGACAGATGAAGTAGTATGTCCCGATTGTATGTATGCATACTGCATGCAACAGTACGTACTTTGTAAGGGGCAGCCGCAGTATGTGCTAAAAGTAAAAAGTAGAAGTATGCGGATCACAGATGAGACACTCTGAACTCCTCCAGCAGGTATCAGACCTGTTAACCCTTTGAACCCTCGACTGTCTGCTCAGCTTTCAGCTTCAGCCTGACAGACTGCAGAGTCTCTGTCAGGAAGATAAACCCTGAGAGGTGTTTCTGATGTTCAGTCCACTCTCACCGATACAAAAATATGAGAAACACCTCTCAGTAACAAACCGCAACCTCTAAGCCTAATCAGCTGCTCTGAAACATCATGAGGGATTTGACTCAGGTGGATCTGAGCCTGAATCGGTCAGAATCTCGGCGCGGAGTCAAGCTTCAACTCTGACCATCAGTGAGAGACGCTGCATTTTGATGTTAAAAAGACGGATTATTCTGATTGACAACAGCAGTGAGATAAAAGTTCATAAACTTTTTATATCAGTTGTGGACTCTCTCAAAAAGTTTTCATTCTAAAACATTACAAACTCCTCACAGCTCAAAACTTTATTTTATCATCTTTATTCTTCTGGCTGCTGTTCTTTGCTTTTATTCTGAACTGTGTGCATGATAGCAGCTTTTTAATGTCTTCAATGGGCTGATTGTTTTTAATTAGTCTATGTTTTATGTTTTTTTATGTTGGACAATAAAGATGTGAAATTAACTGAATGTCGCTGTTAGACACTTAGAGCTGCACAGCAGATGTCATGAGTTCTCTGATTGTCTTTCTCTGAAACATTTAATGATTTAACGATTAATTTATTAGTTGTTCAACAGAAAATTAATCGCCAACTATTATGATAACTGATTAATCGTTGAGTCATTTTTTTAGACAAAAAATCCAAGTTCTCTAATTCCAGCTTCTCAAATGTGAATATTTTCTGGTTTCCTTAATCTTCAGTGACAGTAAACTGAATATCTTTGGGTTTTGGACGGTTGGTCGGGACAAAACAAGACATTTAAGGGCGTCATCTTGTGCTTTGGGAAACAGTGATCCACATTTTTCACCATTTTCAGACATTTTATAGACCAAACGACTAACCCATTAATCGAGAAAATAATTAATAATTGACAGAATAATCGATGACAATAATCATTAGTTGTAGCCCTAGTATAATGTAGAAAATATCACCACTTCATTCAGTGTAGATTTAATGTGTGTATGTTAACTTACACAGGTTAACATGAATTAAAACTGGATTGCAAACAACAGCAAATAAATACATGTAGGCTTTATGTAAATATTATGTAATTTCACTCCAATCACATTGTTTTCCGGCCTGTAATGGTGCAGTATTTAGCATGTAACATTTAGCATGTAGCATTTAGCATGTAACATTTAGCATGTAGCGATGATGCTGAAAACTGTCCGACTGTGATGCATGAAGAATACGTAACTGTCCAACTGCACTTCTAACTTCAGTAAACCTCTACTAAACTTATGAGGCCCACATGTGGAGAAAAATCATTTCTGTGATGTCATCAGATCTCTGATATATTATATTATTATTATAGCAGAAAAAAAGTATTGTTATTGATTTAGATTTGACCTGTTAGATTTGACCATCGTTCATTAGTCAGGAGGATACGACTGTTCAAAATGAGTCTCTCACTGAGGACGAGTCATGTTAATTATCTTCATGATAAACTTCTGATGTTGAAGTTGCTCTGGCAGAATCATCTCTCAAATGATCTTTCAACAAGTTTATTATCATCAAGCATCCCTAAAACATCTCTTGTCTGTCTGAATATGGAACCCTAACTAACTTTATGCTAAGCTAGGCTAACCACACACAGACATGAGACTGATATCCATTTGAATATCTGAGTAAAAACAAAGAGAAAAAAAAGTTCCTGTTCCTGAGACACTGAAGGGGGGAATACTATGGCTTCAGACTTCAAAGGGTTAAAAACTAAAAAACATCCTCACAGTTTTATAGAAAACTGAAGTTTAACATCAGTTTCAGTCACATGACCAGCCTGCTGAGAGCGTGTCTCCATGGTAACCAGTAAAAACAGAGCTGAGAGTATCAGAGTTAAACTCAGGAGAGTGACTCCTCTTCATTTGTCCTCCTACTCCTTCTCCTCCTCCCTCTCCCCTTCTCTCTCCCCCAGGAGGACACACAGCTCTGCCAGACGCTGCTGCATCTTTGGGATCCCCGACAGCTGATTCTCCAGACGCTGTTTCTCCTCCTGCGAGACGAAACAATCAGGTATCAAATGTTCCGTTGCTGTTAAACATGTATAACTGACACACACACACACACACACACACACACACACACACACACACACACACACACACACACACACACACACACACACACACACACACACACACACACACACACACACACACACACACACACACACACACACACACACACACACACACACACAGTGCCGGAGGCATGCTGTAGTGGTGCTGATGGTAACCACGGTTTCCGTGGTTACCATGGTTACCACAGCTTCTGCTGCAGAAAAGATGACCTCTGTAGTTTTACTGTCTGTCAGGACGTCCAGCTGATCGGTTTGATCAGTTTTTAGTTTGTGCTGATGCAATTAACCGTTACTGATGAATCTGACCAGGATTTTTCTCTATTAATTGATTAATCTTTCGGCCTAAAAAAAGTCCATCAGAATTTCTTAAAGCCCTTTGTGATGTCATCAAATGCCTTGCTTTGTCCGACCAATAGACCCTCAAAATATGATCACACAACACAAAGAAGAAGAAGACGAGTGCGGCTGGAACCAGGAAATGTTTCAACCGTATTTGCTTGAATTAATTGATTAATCGGCTAATCGATCAATCAGCTGATTGTTTTAGCTACAGTCTGTACTGAAGATGGCATCAGAGGAGTCACATGACTATTTATAGTCATAAAAATATATAGTTATATTCTGACTGTCCTCACTTTCAGATTACTTTGTAGGTTTGAACTGGTCCAACATTTAGGACAGTTAACTCTTCTTCTATTACTGATGGACATCAACAATTGGGACAATTAACTCTTCTTCTACTGATGGACATCAACATTTAGGATGATTAACTCTTCATCTACTACTGTTGAACATCAACAGTAACTCTAATCTGAATTGAGGATGAGCTGAAGAAGAAGAGGAGACAGACCTGCAGAGACAGACGAGTGGATGCATCTAGAGGTTCAAAACGCCAACCACCTTCTCCATCAAACTGAAGGAGGTGAGAGTGGTACTTCCTGTTAGGGAGGAGGAGAGGAGAGGAGAAGAAGACAGTAATATCAGCATCAGGGTGTGGCAGCTCAGAGCAGTCAGAGCTCTGCTGCCCCCTGCAGGCTGAAAATGAAACTGCTTCATCTGATTCAGTGTCAGAATCTGTTGATTAGACAAGTATGGCTAATTTTAAAATGGGATATAAAACTTGAAATTAAATATTGACTGTACAAATAAAACATAAATGTGACATTTAATTTGTGTTACTTTATGTGTACATCTGTCTTTGTGAGGAGAATCTGAGTATTAGACCTTATTTGTAAAGACATTTAGTTTGGCCCTCACTTTCTGACACACCTTTAAAGGGCAGTTTGAGGGTTCAGACGTGGTTTTAAGGTCAGAATCAGGTTTATGGTCAGTTTAGGGTCAGGGGATAGGGAACACATTATGTCAATCACAAGTGTGTGTGTGTGTGTGTGTGCGTGTGTGTGTGTTCTGACCAAAGGGACGGTCTATGGGTGATTGACAACAGGGCTATCCCAGCATCCTTTGCAGCCTGGAAGATGTTTCCCTCCACGTCGATGCTGACGGCACTCGTACACTCATCCAACAGAGCGTACCTGGGGCTGGGTGAGAGAGAGTCTGTCAGAGATTACATCCTGAGAGAGACTCAGGCTGCTATCAGAGAAGCTGCTATCGATATGTTTTCTATTGATCTTTAAGTATGAAAAACAGTGAGAAGAGATAAAAGCTTTGATAACAGGTTTGTTACCGTTTGCGTTTATTAAATCTGGGTATTTTGCAGACAGGGAACCATCTAAACTGGAACTATTAGATATCATCCTAAAATATGTGACAGTTAACAGTTAGTAAGAGTTACCGGTGGTAGAACATGCGAGCCATCCCCATCCTCTGCTTCTCTCCTCCAGACAGAACGTCCTTCCAGTCACTGACTGACTCCCAACCTGACAGACAGACAGAAAGAGAGACAGAACTGTTATATTCACTCTGTAAACTTGTGCAACCTGCTGATAGTTTGTATCAGAGGTTTTCAAAGTCTGACACTGTGGCCCCCCCAACACCCTCCCTATAAGTCAGTTGTCTGTGGGCTAAGCCCTGTTTTTAGCCTGTATTTGTTTACATTTTTGGAAAAATTGGCACCATTAAAACGACGGGTTCACAATTTTTCAAGTCCCTCTTAAAACAATAGTCAGGAAGGTCAGAAAGTTTATCTGAAGCTAATATGAAGCTTCAGCGTCCAAATGAGTCAAATCAAGTAGATATCTTTCAACGTTACAGTCTTTTTAGTGCCAAAGTCCCTCTTTTTGTTACTATACTTCCACCGCAGCTTTTTTCTTTGATTTCGAAGTGGAAATATGTACGTTTATTTGTGATGGACATAGAGATAATTATAGCCTCTGAGACTGTAAATCACACTGAATCATCTGTATCATGTCTGTGTGTTCAGGTTTGACTGAGTTATGAGAAGTAGTACAGTATTTGACGCAAATTGCAGCAATAGGGCACTAAGTAGTACTTTAATGACCTTAATTAGTAACTTAAAGGACCAGTGTGTAGGATTTAGTATCCTACCAGCATCTAGTGGTGAGGTTGCAGAACCAACTGAAAACCGCTCCCCTCCCCTCCCCTCCCCTCCCAAGCGTGTAGGAGAACCTAAGGTGGCCGCAAAACTTGCTAAAAACACGAAAAACGCGAAAAATGCGAAAGGCCCTCTGTAGAGCCAGTGTTTGTTTTGTCCGTTCTGGGCTACTGTAGAAATGTAGCATGTAGCATGGTGGGCTCTGTGGAAGAGGACCCGCTCCCTCAATCTAAGGTAACAAAAACACAACGATTCTTATTTTCAGGTGATTATACACTAATTAAAACATACTTATGAATATTATATTCCGTTTCTCTCATACACACAAACACACACACACACACACACACACACACACACACACACACACACTGACCTCCTTCTCTATCCAGGATGTAGAGCAGGTGGACTGTGCGAAGGATCTGCTCTAGGTCTGAATCTCTAATTCCTCTCTGAACCATCTCCTCCACTGAGTCCGGATAGATCACCTGGTCTCTGAGGGTCCCCTCTGACATGTAGGGTCTGTACAGTACACAGTACTACATCACTACAGAGTCTAGTAAAGTCTAGTACCTGAAAACATTCAGTGAACAGCTTCTTATGTTTGTTACAGTCGCACAAACCTGCGGAGGTGCGCCGCAACGCCTGATAATGGTGCCGCAGCTGCTAAGTAGATATCATACATGTATCATGGGAGTAAGATAAAAAAATAATAGAATTACCATAGTTTTAAAATGTTTTTCCGTATGTTGTCATGTATGAAAAGACCCACAATGAACACTGTAGGCAGACTACTTGATTACTATAAGCAAATTATTTAAACAGCATTTGTATAGGAATAATTCTGTCCCAAGCTTTTTGCTCAATATAAGCGGTTGATCACTGTAACAGTGATCACTATAAGCAGTTTCCACTGTAGTAGTAACAGCAGCAGTGACAGTAGCAGTAACAGTAGCAGTAATATTACCTCTGTGGGATGTAGAACATGTGCTGTGGTTCTGGACGGAACAGGACTCCTCCATAAACAGGCCACAGTCCACTAAGGATCCTGAACAGAGAACTCTTCCCACATCCGTTTGGACCTGTGATCAACACATTCATCCCCTCGTCCACCTGAGACACGCAGCCAGAGAGACCAACAGTTATTAAAAGTTATTTACACAAAGTCAAAAACACAATACTGACTTGTTTTATGGATTTTGACACAAAGTCACGACGGATTCCTCAACACCAGGCCTGTGTATGTGTGGTGGTGAAATCAAATGCTCACTATATGCTGATGATTTAGTTCTACTGTGGAGATAGATCGGGCCTTAACAGATGACGAATTAGAAAAAAACAAATTGAAATTCCGTCACACGATAAAAGGTGGTTGTATATCGAGGGGGTGAAGATCAAGACGTTGCCACACTGTCCACTTATCAAGTTTCCAGTGTCACAGGTCCAGTAAGTTCCCCTCCACTCCAAATGTTTTTCTTTTTGTTCCGTCAGTTGGATGTTTGAGCTTCACTGTGCAGAATGATGTATGTGTTTGACACTAAAAGGCTGTTTTCATATTCATCTGAAGGGGGAAAGTTTCTCTGTGCTCACTGAAAACCTGAGTTTAAGGGGCGGGCCTACCTGCATGATTTGTGACATCACAACTAGTTTGGAGCCAGTTGTGGTCCAGTATGCAACTAACATAAGTGTAATGTGGAAACTTGAAGCCTCCAGTGCACAAACACTGAGTTTGGACTTTGCAGTAAAGGAGACATCTTGTGTCCAGTAGTTCAACTTTTAAAATGAACAATGTATTCATAGATTCTAGAAATGTTTATGAGGGAGAAGGAGTAGATGCCATTTTAAGGATTTTAATGAGGTAACTAATATTTTTTGGTGGAAAAACCATATCAGACATATTATTGTTTCAAGCAGAGTATTTTCATACGTGTCTGAAGGGGATCTTTACGTTCTAAAAACTCAATTTCTGTATTTTTTGTGAGAAGTGACACAATTACGTAACCATATCCTTAAACACCCCCTCCAGACATATTTAAAGATATATAAAAATACTCCTAACCCTAACCTTGTTAAAAAATCCTTGAACCATCATCTTCTCCTTCTCCTTCATGTAAAAATCCATAATCTATGAATATGTAAATACTGTTGAATACAAACACAAGATTTGTGCACTGGAGTCTTCCAAATCACACTTGAGTAAGTCGCACATTGGACCACCATTGGCTCCAAACTAGTTGCGATGTCATAAATTTTGCAGGTACGTGCAGGTGTTAAACTGAGATTTAAGGTGAGCGCAGAGAAACTTTCAAAACAAACTGTAAAATTATTTTATATATTTGTAGTGTCATAGAGCTCATATAACATAACTAACTCCAACTCTGCCTGACAGAGCGACTGAGAGCCGATGAAGTAGCCCTCAGTCACTCTGAAGGTGACGACAATCAGAGAGAACAGACCAATCACAGAGCATCTGTCAGAGTGAAGAGGTCAAAGGTTAAAAACCGGACGACAGAGAGGAGTTTCTGTTTTCCTCAATGTTCTTCTTCTTCTCTGTCATCTTTCCTTCTCTGTTTCCTGCTCTCCTCTCTCTCATCCTCTCTGAGACTTCACCACAAGAATTTCACTCTCTATAAGGTCTCTATTGTCTGTCAACACACACACACACACACACACACACACACACACACACACACACACACACACACACACACACACACACACACACACACACACACACACACACACACACACACACACACACACACACACACACACACACACACACACACACACAGTGTTTCAGTAAATGCTAATGAGCTGCAGGCTCTGTTCTGACCTTTGACCTCAGTCAGAGATGGATGGAGGGAACTCTGATGGAAAGAATGAGACCAGAAGAAGAGATTAAACAGAGAGAGAGATGGAAGAGAGATAAAGGAGTACAGAAAGAGGTGAGCGCACTGAGCATGCTCCGTACCAGAGTGACATTATAACCTTTAACTGGACAGACTGTTGGAGGAGCAACACTGATACCATGTGGTCAACAACACACACTGCACCACTGCACCACTGCACCACTCTGTGTGTGTGTGTGTGTGTGTGTGTGTGTGTGTGTGTTACCTGGATGTTGAGGCTGGATACCACCACGTCTCCAGTCGGTGTGATGATTGGCAGGTTCTCACAGCGAATCCCCTTCTCTACACTGATCACCTGACCTGCACACAAAAACAACATGACAACAACGTGTAAACGGGATGTTATTTTCTGTACAACACTACAACACTGGTGGAGTACTGAGATTAATATGTGCAATCAGAAAAACACCCTGCAGGTGTGACAACAGCCTGAGCGAGAAGAAGGTCTGAAGACAGGTTTTTATATCAGAGATCAAAGCTGGTTCTCTCAGTGTCACACAGGATACACAATGTAGACTGTCAGCCTAAAAACACACTCACAATTATCAGATTGTTCTGCTGTCAGCTGACCCATCATCATGTGTTCAATACTAAGTGAAATCAGCTGAAGTGCAATGTTCTACCCTCTGATAAAACACACACAACCACTATCACAACAGAAAACAACCACAATATAATATAGATATAATTCAAACACTGTAAACTGACAATCTGTTTAAAATTCTCTCTGCTGAAAAAACAGCCAATAATATCTACAAAGTACAAACACTCTCCAAATCAGTGTTAAATCCATCATTAACTAAATCTACAAAACTTCACAGAGAACAACAGTCCACAAAGAACACACAGAACACAAACAAGATCTTCAAATACCAGATAAATCTCTGCATGCTAACTTTAGCTTTAAGTGTTTTGCTCTTGAAATATCACTAAAAACGCTGCAGCAACCCAGGCCGACGGTCTTTAAACTCCAAAATATCATCAGCAGTAAATCCACAACTAGACGAGCAAAATCTCCAAAACTTGACAAAGAACAGATTTATACCTTCACCAGATAACTGACAAATAAGTGAGTACTGAAAGCATTTTATTATAGAATAACAATAAAAACACAACTGTAGTAGAGTAGCCGGAGAGTCTGATGAAATTACTGCTCTTTTAGGGAGATGATGTGTGTTGATGATCAAAGCTGTCGGAGCTGAACGATTTCACACTAAACACACCTGTGAGACAGCTTGAGCGTTATGTTTTCTGCTGTGTATCTGTTTTCCATAATCTGTGATCAAAGTTGAACTAAACTGAACACTGACCTCCATGACACACATCCAGTGGCATTCTCTCTCTTTCACTTGTGACGACTCCCTCACACTCACCATGATTAGGTTTTAAAATCCATCTGTGATGCAGCCTGTGATTTTACTTTTAAATCCACAGCTGTTCTCCAGCATCATGAGAGCATGGTGTCTGTTTCTGTGAATGTTCCGTCAGGCCTCAATAAAGCTGTGAGAAACATTTGAGCAGGACCAGTATCTGTCAGTAGGGCTGAAACTAACTATTCAGGACAAGTTAGGCTGTTCAAAAATGTCATCATTTTGCATGTGAGCAGCACTAGGAGACATTTTATGGAAATAAAAAACTTAAAATGTAAATGTTGTGTTTTATTTTTATGTGCAGACATTTTCAAACCAGCAAAAATCTCCACATATGAATTAATGATATATAATATATAAATGGATAAGGGAGATTGTTGGGGTTACAGGGATATAAGAACCATGTTGATGGGACATTCTGAGACATTTTCATTGATTTGATCATTCTGATTGATTTGCTGATTTCAGAGTTACATGCTGTATTTGCCTCTCAACACTTCTGGTTTCCACGTAGGCATCGATGTAGCTGAAAAAACTTTTTACCAGAGATAAAGTCAGAAATTTTATGATTCTGAACCAACATCTTAAGTACTACATCTGAGTCTTTTTTCTCTGATTTCAAAGAGAATTTATTGATGCTGATCCTGAACAGATCAGAGAGAAACACACATCTTGACAGTGTGTGTTTGATGTCTTGTGTGTTCAGGTACAGATTTTGATTTTTCCCTCGGGCACGAAGGGTTTTGGACTTTTGGAGTTTAAGGACGAGTCAACAACTACATCCACAGTTTTTTGAGGTGACTGTGGTCTGAGGTTTTACCTCTGATCTCCAGACGACCACAGACTCTCTGCCCGTGCTGCATCACTGCTCCTCCTCCTCCTACTGCTGCTGCTGTTAACTCCTCATCTCTGTCTGCAGAGCGACGGTAGACTCCCTCATTCACATCTTCAAACACATCCAGCATCTCAGAGACTCGAGATGTGTAACCTGCCAACTCTGTTACCTGCAGAGGAGGGAGGGGGTGTATTTACTGTATATATAATTTCAGTGATGTTTACTGTTGTAGCTGCTGTTAGATTTATGTTTCTAAAAAGAAAACTAGTTTATTTTCCTACTGCATTATGTCCCGCTCAGTACATATCTCAGTCAGAACCCTTCAATAATTAAATGATCCTAAATGTTTGTTTGTGTGATGTGATTCTGTTAAAAAATTAATATTATCTGATTTATTGTACAGGTCGGGTTTTACATTGAATCTGAGACGACAGAGCTGCAACAAACAATTATTTTCATTATCGATTAATCTGACAATTATTTCCTTGATTATCATTTTGTCTATAAAATGTCAGGAAATGGTAAAAAGGCTTGTTATAATTTCTTATAGTCCAAGTGACGTCTACAAATGTCTTATTTTATCCAATCAACAGTTCATTATTCAGTTTAAAAGTGTAAAATCCTCACATTTAAGAAGCTGCAACCAGCAAATAAGCAGCAGGAATAAAATTTAAAATGATGTTATTGATAAAAATGGAATATTCTTATACTTATATACTGTCTATCTTTAACACTGCAGTCCCTTACACATGGAAACAACACATTCAAATGGCTGGAAGAAAATTACTTGTATGTTGTCCTGCTGTAAAAAATGCCACTGGCTTTGCTGTAAAAATATAAATTCAAACTTTTGAAATTCCTTATAAATTTTACTGAATTTCTTTTTTTTATTGTATAATTTGTGTGTTCTTTACTTGCTTTTGGGTGGTATATTGTCTGATATTAATTTTTTTCAATAATAAAAAAGGGGAATGAGGAGCAGAGGGGGAGAAAAAGGAAGAGGAGGAGGAGGTTTAGAAGAAGAATCAGAGGATCTGTACCTCCTTGTAGGAGCTCATGATTCTCTCCACAGCGTCGGCTCCAGCATTGAGCAGGTTTCTGGCTGTGGTGAAGGCCTGCGTCCTCTCGCTCACCAGCTCCTCCTCCTTCATCACCATGGCTGCCTGCTTCACCTCCTCAGAGTCTGATGACATCACAGGGTCAAATGTCACACAGCTTTCACTCAGTATGGTTAAATAATCAGTGTGTTTGTCACATCTGGTTTACTCTGGGTGCTTGTTTACCATATTTGGTATATTCTGAGTGTGCTTTTACCATATTTGGAATATCCTGTGGCAGTGATTATGGGCACGGCGACCATCACCAGACCAGAGGCGCTCCAGACATATTTCATAAGGAACTGTTCCAGCATGACATACCAGAGCCGCTTCAGCAGGATCTGATGAATCTGAGAGGACAGAGACATGTAGCTCCTCTGCAGCTGGGCCATCTCCACCTATGAATCAAACACACCCAAACTCAACAGTCGTATCACAGTCGTAGACAGGGGCATAACTAATTATAAAACAAACTCTACCTTGATTGTAACTTCATATTATTTACTCATTATTATTATTTAGTGTAATACAGTAAAGTAATTTAAAGCTGCATTAATATATATATTTTTGTCCACCGGGGGGCAGGCATGTCAGGTTTACCTTGTGTCCTCCGTAGAATGCTATCTCCTCAGAGTTGGCGATGATGCGGGAGTGCATGTACCTCAGGTCTCCTTTCCGTCGTGCCTCCTCTGCCACGAGCTTCCCGAATCGAGGTGAGCAGGAGCGCAGGACTTTGGCTGTGAGCGCCACCACCAGGCCAGCGATGACTGACGGCCAAGTAGTGTTGGCTCCTGCAGGGAGGAAGATCATAGTGATCACGCTCTTCATCCACCAGGAAGTCTGGTGTTTAAAAGGTGGAAGGTCCAGCCTGAAGGTCATACTGCTGGATTTGTCTGCAGCTTTTGACGCAGGTGACCACAGTCCACAGTCCTCCTTCTGTGCAAAATATATTTAAAAGTTTATCTGAAGCTAATATGAAGCTTCAGCGTCCAAATGAGTCAAATCAAGTAGATATCTTTCAATGTTACAGTCTTTATAGTGCCAAAGTCCAGTATGAACAGGAGGAATAATTACAGTGAGGAAAATCTTTTTCAGGACACCTGACTGTTGTTTTAAAACAGACAAAAAATTTGTGAACCTGTCTGAGACTGTCCAGAGACTGTTTAACACATAAAAACTAGATTTCTGCAAAGTTTCCTCAACTAACTAACTGATCTGCACCTACAAACCCGTCCTCACTCGTTCCAAACTTGTTCTTACAAGTTCTTACATCTTTGACTCTCACTCTGACCTTTGGAGTGGGCGGTGCGCAGCAGGGTGTAGCAGGTGACGACCACGTCCAGGATGGGTTTGGTCAGGTTGGAGTAAAGATGAGCGATGGAGGCTGAAAACATGACGATATCCTCGGTGAGAGACTGATCGGGATTGGACAGACGACCGTCCATGTTACTGACGCGGTAGTAGGTCTGAGACAGAGAGAGAGCACAGTTAAAAAACAGAGTTCTTTCTTTGCTGCATGTTGTTGCTGATCTTGTACAACGTGTCATATGACAGAGACAGGATGACGTCTTCACATCAGCAACAGTAACTATCACAGTCTCTTCTCACAGTGAATCCACTGATACATTTTCACGTCACTTCCATCATTTAACTGTTTTATAAAGTCCCACATGCAAAGGAGTGAAGTTTCATTCCTGTTAGCTCACATGCTGTATGTAAAGCTGAATATTCATTTATTCATCCATGAAAATGTCAAATATAGATTATTATTGAGGTCGTTTGAGGGTTTTTTAGGGGAAAATAGTTTTTAAAGACTGGTCTGATCTGAGAAGAATCTCTTTCACAGCATTTCATTGTTTATTAAAGTGATTTGATTTTCTGTGAGCATCAGAGATGAAAATTGAGATAATAAACGTGTTACTGAAACATGTTCGACCTGCTGCTGCTGTGGTCTTTATGTTCATCTAACAGACTTCAGTTCAGACCTACAGAAATGTTTCAGCTCCCAACTGTTTATTCAGACAGAGAGCGACGTGTTAAACTGATAGATTAATGTAGAGAGGAGCAGGTCTGAGAGCAGCTTTAATGTGGTGTCAGTATATTGACACCAGTATTGAAAAAAACAGCAAACCGATTTCAGTTCAGCACAGGGTGTGGGGTGTCATGTGATCGATTTACAGGTTAAAGCTGACACATTTCCCACCTGTGTGTGTGTGTGTGTGTGTGTGTGTGTGTGTGTTACCTGGTTTGTGAAGTACAGCTGGTAGGCGTGGTTGACCAATCGGCTCCTGAAGCTGAGACTCAGCTGACCTTCCAGGAATCTGATGGCGCTGTTGATGAAAGTTGCAGGAACGGCGACGAGCAGCCACTTAGACAGCTGCAGCACGAAGGCCCGTGGATCCTTCTGCACGATACACTTCACTATCACACCTGGAAGATCAATACTATTGATGATTAATGTCCTCTGTTGTAAATAAAAGGGACATTAGCGATGACCTTATGACAAACACACACTGACCGTCCAGCGCAGCAACATAGATGGACAGGAAGGTTCTGGACATCAGAGTGAGTGAGTGCAGGACGAGCAGGCCGACCTCTGGACATAGTAACCGTGGAAACAAGAGCTTCAACAGACGAGACAGTCTGAGGACAAAATCTCTGTTCACTGATGGAGACCTGGACACACACACACACACAAACACAGTTTATCACAGTGCAGACAAGTCTTTGAGACAGATTCAATGTTAAATAAACACCTCCTGCACGAAACAGACCACCAACCTCTTGATCGGAAATATTCAGTCACACATGCACATATTCAGAACAACACTGTTACTGATCTTTAAGAGAAACTGATGTTACCTCTCTGACTAAATGTGTGCTGATACATGAGAGAGATCATAACCTTAAACCAGGTCTTCACCTTAACATTTAGTGATTGATGTTATGTGAGGTGAGTATCAGTGTGTCCGCAGTTAATTAATAATAATAATAATATTTTGTTTTCTCATTGTTGAACTGAATTGTCTTTTTTTTAATTTAATTTTAATTGCTTCATAATGATGCTCAGCACAAAGATATTAATATGACTCATTAAGGTGAGGTGATTCATATAAAACAGCATCAAAGTAAACTGATATTCATAACCTGATGCTGTGACACACACACACACCTGCTGTCACTCTTCTTCTTCTCTCTGTAGTTGTTCACAGTGCTGGAGGAGGAAGTGGTCACGTCTTCAGGAGGGATAGCCCCGCCCAGCTGTTTACCTGCTGCACCCCTCTGAAAAACACCCAAACACTCCCAGAGTTAGGCTGCATTCAGACTGCGTTACAACAGTGCAGGGGGCTGCGTCGGTGGGGGCAACTATTCTATCTTTTGTCTTGCCGATTGTGATGTAAACAGTCGAATATGGCGCTTGTGTCAAAGTAATCCACCAGGAATGTGCGCTAGCGTGTATGTGATTGGCCAGCGAAGTGCCTTGCCAGATGACGTTGCGTTTCATTGAAGCAAAAGTTCAACTTTTCTGCCGACCTCTTTGCATTGGCACCCCCACTGCATATTGGCCCCATTGCCCCCCATATTGGTCTGAACGCTGCCGTACACAGCACTGGTGTGTGTGTGTATTTATGTGGAGCATTGTGTGTGTGTGTTCCTCTCACCTGGATGATCCTCCTCCAGACGTACGGTGTCAGTTTTTTGATGGCATAGGCAGCGAGCAGCGCAGCCGTCAGCCTCCTGAGCCGGGAGCTCCGCCTCAGCTGAGCTGACAGCTTCTGATAGGTCAGCTGCATGCTGACGGACAGCTGACTTCCACCAATCAGAGGACAGTAACAGCAGTGAGTCACAGGAGTCTGGATCACGGAGACGTCATGTTGATCCACTTCCTGCTGAGCTGTGAGAAGATTTTAACATTCAATTAAAAATACCGACCAGCTGCGTTCTGTTCATCTAACAGACAGAGACATGTGAGGATGGAGGAGGCGATAATTACTGATGACACACAGAATCTCAACTGTCAAACACGCTGCTCCAATAGAGCTGCAATGATTAGTTGATTAATCAATTAGTTGCAAACTATTAAATTAATCGGCAACTATTTTGATAATGGATTCATCGCTTTAGTAATTTTTCAAGCAAAATTAAAGCAAACCAAAAATGTGCTGCTTCCATCACGGGATGACTTAATGCTTTTCTTTGTCATACATGACAGAAACCTGATTTATGGGAAATTATAACAGTAATTTTTCACTATTTACTGACGTTTCATAGAACAAGCGATTAATCAAGAATGAAAATAACTGTAAATTGCAGCTCTTATTACTTGATCATTTCATTTTCTATATTAAGGTTAATTGTGTATTTTGCTTGCAGTTTTAGTTGTGTTTAAATAAGAACTGAGCTCTGATGTAAAAAGGAAATAAAGTTTTGAATCTAGTTTAATGACCTTTTTTAGTTTCACTGCATTTTACTTAATTTCCCTGCTGTTGATGTTTGAATTTTCCTGTGTGGGGTCAATAGTGTTGATCATATTTTATCTTAAACTGCTCTACAGTAACTACAGTGGTGGAAGAAGTATTGAGATCCTTTACTTAACTAAAAGTACCAATATGGCAATGTAAAACTACTCCTTTACAAGTTAAAGTCCTGCATGAAAAATCCTACTTAAAGGTACAGTGTGTAGAGTTTAGTGACATCTAGTGGAACAGACTTGGCAGAAATGGAATATAATATTCATAAGTATGTTTTAGTGTATAATCACCTGAAACTAAGAATTGTTGTGTTTTCATTACCTTAGAATGAGCCCTTTATATCTACATAGGGGAGCGAGTCCCATTCTATGGAGCTCGTCATGTTGCACTGCCATGTTTCTACAGCAGCCCACAAAGGACAAACCAAACACTGACTCTAGAGAGGGACTTTCACATTTTATTCAATGGGTTGTAATCTGCAACCTCACCACTAGATGGCACTAAAGTCTACACACTGGTCTTTAAGTAAAAGTACATAAGTATTATGAGCTTGATGTAGTTAAAGTATTGCAGTAAAAGTACATAAGTATTATGAGCTTGATGTAGTTAAAGTATTGCAGTAAAAGTACATAAGTATTATGAGCTTGATGTAGTTAAAGTATTGCAGTAAAAGTACATAAGTATTATGAGCTTGATGTAGTTAAAGTATTGCAGTAAAAGTAGTGGTTTGGTCCCTCTGGCTGATATATTATTATATATGACATCATTATATTATTAATACTGAAGCATCAGTGTGTAAGCAGCATGTTACTGTTGTAGCTGCTGGAGGTGGAGCTAGTTTCAACTACTTTATATACAGTTAGCTAGTTTAGTCCAGTGGTTCCCAACCTAGGGGTCGGGCCCCTCCAAAGGGTCAGCAGATAAATCTGAGGGGTCGGGAGAGGAAAGAAGAAAAAACAAAGTTTTCACTTTTTGGACTTTTTCTCTAATCTTTGATTTTTGCTGAAATATTGAATCATTTGAACCTTTTTTGAAATGAAACCATGTGAGAAGTTTAGAGGGAAAAATCACTATTTGGTGGAGCTGTTAACAACTCATAGACATCTGAAATGTGACCCCGACTACACACTGCTTTTTGTAAGACGTCAAAAGCCAAAAAGGTTGGAAACCACTGGTTTCATCTTTAACAATGTGTTGTATTTTAAAAGCTTGTTATATTATCTATTGTGTCAAATCTTCATCTGAAAAGTAACTAAAGCTGTCAAATAAATGTAGTGGAGTAGAAAGTACAATATTTCCCTCTGAAATCTAGTGGAGTGGAAGTATAAAGTAGCATCAAACGGAAATACTTAAGTAAAGTACAAGTACCTCACCAGAGTCCACCAGTAAAACAGTAACTCTAGTTTAATAACAGTATAATTTCACGGCTGTTTCTGTCTCTGCTGCTGACGCTTTAATTGTCCTCTGAGGGATCAATAATGTTTCAGTCTCTTCATCCTCTGCAGATATGAGAATCTTTCAGTCTGATAAACATGATCTAACCCACAGAGTCAATCAACGGAGTTCACAGACTAACTTTACAGTAACGGTGCAGCTGCACCGGAATATCCCGTATGTGACCTCTTCGTCCTCTAGAAACACTTTTATAAAAACAGACTGTACTCAGAATCAGTCTCTCACCTCTTCACACGCCGATAAAGCCTGTTAGAGCCGAATTAAACCCGATGGCGATGAAGAAACTTCAGCTCCGGTTAGCTCCGGTTACCGTTAGCTTGTAACTGTACCGTCAATATCGGTGTAGCGGCTAACAGCACCAAGCTACCGTCAGTGACTGTGCCTGACATAAAAACTGGTTTTAAAAGTATCTGTCGATTACTGATGTGGTTACCGTTACCGCTTAGCTGACACCGAACCGAGCTAAAAGTTTAACCCAGGTTTTAAAACCCGGCAGCTACCAAAGCTATGCTAAAGCTAACCGCTAACTGAACAGGGACTTTTTTGTTTTTCTGATCTGAACATGAAAAGAGCTCAAAGTTTCCGGTTTAGTCTCCTCCATTATGATCCCATATCTGACAGGGACACACATGTAGCAACAGTTTACGTTTCCTCTCTTAGATTCGTAGATTTATTTCATTCTTTGAACCGTTTTACGGTGTTTAATGTCACCGGGCGACGGGAGAAAGTTGGCATCTGTTTACCTGAGAGGACAGGCCGCGTCCCAATACTGAGAACATCCTTCCTTTCCTCCTTTCCTACACACATCCTGTCATTCTCCTAACGACAATCTTAAAGGACGGGTTCACATTTTCAAGTGTGTCTTAAAACAACAGTCAGGAACCCAAATGAACGTTGAAACCTGTTTTTCTTGCTGTAATCATTCCTCCTGTTCATACTGACCATTAGAAGATCCCTTCATAATGCACTTACAATGGAAGTGATGGGGGACAAAATCCACAGTCCTCCTTCTGTGCAAACATGGATTTAAAACTTTATCTGAAGCTTCATATTAGTTTCAGATAAACTTGTAATTACATTTTTCTAAGTTAGTCAAATCAAGTAGATATCTTTCAACGTTACAGTCTTTTTAGTGCCAAAGTCCCTCTTTTTGTTACTATACTTCCACCGCAGCTCAACAGGGAAACACTGTCCGAGGAAACACAAAGAGGGAATTTGATGCTAAAAAGACTGTAAATGTGGCAGATATCCACTTGATATGACTAACTCAGACTGCTGAAGCCTCATATAAGCTCTACATCTACTTTTAAATGCATTTTTGCACAAAATGAATGTGGATTTTGACCGGTGGTGGAAGAAGTATTCCGATTCTTTACCTAAGTAGATGTACCAATACAGCAATGTAAAAATGCTCCAGTACAAGTAAAAGTCCTGCATGAATAATCCCACTTAAGTAAAAGTACAAAAGTATTATGAGCTTAATGTAGTTAAAGTATTGCAGTAAAAGTACATAAGTATTATGAGCTTGATGTAGTTAAAGTATTGCAGTAAAAGTACATAAGTATTATGAGCTTGATGTAGTTAAAGTATTGCAGTAAAAGTAGTGGTTAACTATAATAAAAAGTAACTAAAGCTGTTAAATAAATGTAGTGGTAAAGAAGGTGGTAGTCTGTATCTGTAGTGGTAGAAGTATAAAGTAGCATCAAATGGAAATACTCAAGTAAAGTACAAATACCTCAAAATTGTACTTAAGGACAGTACTTGAGTAAATGTAGTTACATTCCACCACTGATTAATTTTCTCTATTGTCTCTCTTGCAAAAGAAAAATTGATTTCAATGAGATATCCCGAATAAATAAAGCTTAACTTACAAACTGACTGTTTTTTAACTGAACTTTTTTGTAGAAAAATGAAATCAGAAACAAATTATATATATTAAATTATATATTTTTTCATTTGTCTTAAAACATGTCTGGAGGGGATCTTTAAATATTTCTGTAGATTTGTACGCTAACCTTAACCCTAACCGCACTTGTGAGAGTTCATCCCTCCGGCTCATCCAGTCCAGCATTTACCTTCAGCCAAACATCACGACCTGCCTCCACTTTGGGGCAGAGGAAACGTACAGCTGCACCTTTATGAATAAAAGCTAACAGGAGGGGCTGCGGTGCCCTCTGCAGCTCAGGAGCAGTGATTACACACAACTGGTAAAATATCCACCAATCAATATCAGAATACAGATGTAACACACAAAAACTGATGTACAGTTACAGGCAGATAGGAAACAGTGAAGAGAAATCTTTATTTAAAAACAGCATGTTTATTTACATGAAGCCTGTTCACATCAGACAGCAGAGAGGTCAGAGGTCAAAGTGAAAAAAGTACAAATGACAAAAGAGTCCAAAAAGATAGAAAATAATTTTTACAGAACACCGACTGTACAGAGTGCATCTGAACGCATCACGGCAGAGACAACAGTGATGTCACACTGACAGATTGTCCTGATTGGTCCGTCTGAACGGACTGTTCACACCTCGACCTGAAGGGGGACACGCACCGCTTCATCCAGGTCTTCATAGTACAATACAGATACTGCAGAGTACAGCAGAGTACAAGTACTGCAGAGTACAAATACTGCAGAGTATAGATACTTCAGAGTACAGATAGTGCAGAGTACAAATACTGCAGAGTACAGATACTTCAGAGTGCTTCAGAGTACAAATACTGCAAAGTGCAGATATATTAAAGTATAAGTACTGCAGAGTACAGATACTTCAGAGTACTCAGACTGTCACTGAATATATTTACAGAGTGTTTCTCTGTTCTGCTTTGGTGTGAGACCAGAGTTAGAAGAAGTGCGTGCTGGAATATCTGGACTGTCTCTGAAGCCGCGATCACATGACAGCTGGAGTCACATGACAGCTGTAGCCACCTGAACACAAACCTGCAGAATGATACGTTATCAGTAACTTTAAGTCCCCCTATTTATCATTAATAATCAGTCTATAATATATATTATCTGTATAAACAGATAATGAATGACAATATAGTAAAACATAAAATATGTCTTCAAAGGAGACATTATAATACTGTACATTAATATTATATATATGTACAGTATATGTATATATACTGTTTATTAATGATAAATTGGGGGACTTGAAGTAAAGTGTTACCCTATCAGGTAGAGTTGGTCGCTGTATTAAAAGACCAGTCAGTCTGTGAAAGTGACAGCAGCAGCATCCAATCCTGTGCTTAGATTTGTGGAGGTGGGCAGGGTTTATATTTGGATCAGTTTGTGTCTTTAAAGGTACAGTGTGTAGAATTTAGTGGCATCTAGCAGAACAGACTTGGCAGAAATGGAATATAATATTCATAAGTATGTTTTAATTAGTGTGAGAATCGTTGTGTTTTCTTGAATGAACCCTTTATATCTACACAGGGGGAGCGGGTCCTCTTCCACAGAGCCCGCTATGTTGCACTGGCTCTAGAGAGGGCCTTTCGTGTTTCGAGTTTTGCGGCCACCGTAGGTTCTCCTACACACTAAAAAGACTGTAAATGTGGCAGATATCCACTTGATATGACTAACTCAGACTGCTGAAGCCTCATATAAGCTTCAGATCATTTTTGCACTAAATGACTGTGTGGACACACTGTGGATTTTGGCCTCTATCACTCACACTGAAAGCGCATTTGAAGGGGATCTTTTAATATCCAGTATGAACAGGAGGAATGATTACAGCGAGGAAAACCTCTTTCACTGCTCATATGGACACCTGACTGTTGACAGACTTGAAAAATTGTCCTTTAGTTGTTAATGAAAATGATCGTTCATTGCAGCGTTACACAGCTGCTGTTTCTCCAAGATGACAAAAATATTCACATGCAGTTAAAAAAGATGCAAAACAATTGTGAGCGAAATGTGAAAATCACCTCTGCCTGTCAGTGAATAATTTAAGTAGGTAAAAAAGGACGTTTCACATGTGAAATTACAAATATGATGTGACATGTTATTTACCATGTTTAGTGATTTTATCTGAGGGTTCACTGTGATGTGTTGGTCTGTTAGTGAGATGTATTTATGTCGTCTGACAGATGAACTCTGCTTCAGACTGATGATACAGACACACAAACTGAACTCTGACATGTCATGTGACCACGGCGCCGATATGGAGGAAACTAGAGGTCAGACTGTTTTTCTCTGAAGCTGAAGGACCTGATTTTAAAGAAGTGAACTCAGAACAGAATAAAAAGCACAGACTCAGTGTTTTTGGTGCAGAGAACACAAACTAATCAGAAAATCAGTCAAACAACAGAGAAATATAATTAAATCATTCCCTCGAGCTGCTCATCCTTCCTCTCACATCAGTCCTCCCAATCAGTAATCAATATGTTGAGTTGGAGGGATTTCAGGGTCCGATGAAGTCATCTGGTTTATCATGAGAAGTTTCTCCATTAACACCCGTCGACCTCCATAAAACACTGACTTCATGTTTGTAAAAACTTTATGGCCATTTTTTTAATAAAAGGCATTACATAATTTCACTGGAGCTCAGTACAAAAACAGTCTCAATTCAGTTAATCAATAATCCAATCAGTCATAAAAGAATCAATCAACTCTTTGACATCATTGTTTGATTGTCGCTGCAACAGATTTTTCATCCTGAAAGAGTTTAAAAGGTCAGAACACAACATGGTCGTCTTATTGCTGACAGGAAGCTCCCGTCTCAGTCAGTAAGAACACGCAGGAAGAAGATCTTACAAAAACATTCTTCAAATTAAAATCAAACAGACAGAAGGAATCTCCTCCTCAACTTTCACAATAAATCTGTGACCATTCACAATAAATTATCCACGATACTTACAGTTAGCTTCAGCTACCGTTAGCAAAGCTGCTATTCAACAACATCCTGCTGGCTTTCTACTCATGCGGGGTGCATTCCATTCTGCTAACTCTGCTTCCTCCGTCCTTGACCTGTGACCTGGAAACTGGCCAAGGATGTTTCGTTCAATGAAGTGTGTCTCAGAGGAGACGAGGAGAGAGGAAAGAGGAGACAAGGATGAAGGAGACAAAGAGAGAGACGATAAGGAGAGGAGACAAGGAGACTTAAGAGGAGACAAAGAGAGGAGACATGAGACGAGATGAGGAGACATGAGACGAGACATAAGAGGAGATGAGGAAACAAGGAGACGAGATGAGGAGACAAGGAGAAATGAGAGGAGATGAGGAGAGGAGAGAGGAAAGAGGAGACATGGGAGGAGACGAGGAGACATGAAAGGAGACGAGGAGAGAGGAAAGAGGAGAGATGAGGAAATGAGGAAACATGAGAGGAGGTAAGGAGAGGAAAGGGGAAAGAGGAGGAGATGAGGCGCAATGAGAGGAGACAGGGAAAAAAGAAAAATCCATGTCCCTTTGTAAAAGTTTCTGTTGTAGGCCTCAGAGTCTTGCCTATTACATCACGATTAGCGAGGAGCAGAGAAGCTGAGACACAAGTGAAGGAAGCGAGGAGACACGTTAGCTGAATGTAACGCAGCCGCTGTCACCTGACAGGAAGGAAGGAGGACAATATTTAGGAGGTGGGGGGTCGTGTATTATCTCTTTCTGCTGAGAAGAGGGCAGTTTGGCTGTTTGTCTTATTTATTTTCTCATTTCATTCATTCAGATCACTTTTTAGAGATCAGTTTTTAGGTTTCTGTTGATAAGTGTCTCATTAAATCTACTTTTTAATAAAAGAGCGGGGTGAATTATTTTTATAGGCACTGTTTTATTTCCACCTTCTTTTTAGAGATGTATTGTTCAGTCTGGATAAAATCAAAGCATTCAGTACTATGCAACTGTTTTAGGCACATTAGATGTTTAGATTCTTCTCCATAATGCAGCACCATCAGGAGGCGTCTGATGGTCCCAGTTATTCTGCAGCATGACAACGAGCCCAAACATCCAGCCAGAGTCATAAAGAACTATCTTCAGCAACAAGAAGAACAAGGAGTCCTGCAGCAGATGGTTTGGCCCCCACAGAGCCCTGATCTCAACATCATGGAGTCAGTCTGGGATTACATGAAGAGACAGAAGCAGCTGAGATGCTGAAATCCACAGAAGAACTGTGGCAACTTCTCCAAGATGCAGGAACAACCGACCTGCCAAGTACCTGAAAACCTGTGTGCAGGTGTACCGAGGAGAACTGCTGCTGTTTTAAAGGCAAAGCTGCTCACAGCAGATACTGATTTACTTTATGTTTCTGCTGTTTAACCAACTTTGTATCAAGTTAACTCATAAATAAAAACTATTCATGAAATTATCATTTGAAAGCATCCTCACTTTACTTTTAGTGCCTAAAACTTTTGCACAGTACTGTAAACGAAGCCATTTACCAAAAGAGGATCAAATACAGAAATAATGAAGTTATTGTAGCGAACACACCATCTTTTAGTGATTAATGCTGAACTGACTTCTAATTCTGCCTTTTATGTT
The DNA here is from genome assembly GCA_038419695.1 of Scomberomorus guttatus. Lineage (NCBI taxonomy): Eukaryota > Metazoa > Chordata > Actinopteri > Scombriformes > Scombridae > Scomberomorus > Scomberomorus guttatus. Next base: position 32,180,678 of record CM076449.1, on the reverse strand, counting down.
GAGATGTTTGTGGGAGGTTGTTGCAGTTTGTTTTCTAAGTCCAAAGTAAATATTTAATAAACTGGGGAGAGTGTTGAGTTCCCACTTAGGTAACGAGGTTGGAGGATGCGTCCTCGTCAGGTAACGAGGAGGGAGGAAGTGTCAGTCCAAGTGAGAAGCGACCAGAAGGTCACGTGACCCTCCGGCGTGTGTCATATTTGGTAGTTTAGTTCAGGGTTCACTGATGTTCAGAAACACAACAGGAAACTCCAGCTGGGGGAGGAGGAGCTTAGACACCTGCACTTTCACCTGTCTCTGCTGGTTTCACTGGGAGATTCCCAGCAGTCACCTGACGCTCAGTCCAAACCTGCTGGTTTCAATTAGGACTCACCTGAGGGATTTGATTGGATCAATGTGTCACCTGATCTGATCAGAAAGTTCATCATCGACCTTAAAAACTGCTGGTCTGTTGGACTGAGCTGGTGATGTCAGCGAGTAAAATGCTGATAATCTGCCCTCAGAGAGAGTCACTGTTATCAAAAGTTCATATAAAAACACGGATGTGTCCTGATTGTCTGAGCAGAGTCTGAGTAAAGATTAAAGATGTTGTGATAGAAGATATAAAAGACAAACAGTAAGGGGGGGATAGGGGGGTAAGGGGTAAGGGACCACAGTTCAACAGAGACACTTGGACACTGTGTCTGACAATGTTGATGGTCACCATGACAACCCCAGCAGCGTCGTTATGACCTGATGTGACGTTACTATCACATAATTCTTTCAGCCAATGACAGCTTCACAAAGTCAGCTGGAGTCTGAGTACGAACATGTGGAAAATGTGGAAACTGAGTTGTTTAACCCGTGTTGGAACGTTCATACAGACAGCTGCTTCCACTGATTTACCGGAATGACATCACAACGTGAACACGTTTAGCTCCACCCACCACCCACACAGCTTATAAACAGTTTCTCAGCAATGAAAAAACAGCACAAATCTATGAGATGCTGATGTTTACAGACTCATAACTTCATGTGTTTGCAGGAGATCTTTAATGTTGCTGTCATCACTTATTTAAATTAACTTTATTTATTCAAACTTTTTTTTTCTGCAGGCTTCATCAAGTTAAATTTAAGACTTTTAAAGATATTTTTAATACCACATATAGTAGAATGCAATTTAATACCTGTTTCACAGTCAAAATATGAAAGATATCAATAAATTAACCATTCACTATTAGCGACGATAAGGGCTAGAATTATTCACCAAGTGCAATGTGAAATAAATGTCAATTTATATTTAAATTTTAATTTCACAATTTTGTCATTACTCCTGGCAGTAAATAACAATCACTCAATAATATAACTAATGACTCATTAATCATGACCTGGATGTGGATGAGCAGCAGAAAAATAATGGATGAATGGATGGATGGATTAACCAATTAAAAAATAACTAATTCATTTAAGGTCAGAGGTCTGGAACAATAGAATTGGGGATTTTCCAGCCAGGTTTTGCTAAAATCACATTAAAAACATTTTATAAATAACATTACTGCCAATGGCAGACTAAAAAAATATTTAAGACCTTTGTGAATGAAATTTAAAACTTTTAAATCACTTTTTTCTGAGGAAAGCTAAATCAATGCTTTTTTTTTCAAGACCTGCAGATACCCTGTCAATCAGCAACTTAGTTTTTAAAAAATTTTTAAAAACTTAGTTAACCTCAAGCCAGCAGCTAAGCTAGCGCTCTTTATCTCCAACAGAGATGTATTAAAGTGATGCAGGTCCTGTTGGGTTTCTGTTCAGAGTCATGAACAGAAAATAAAGCAGCTAAAATCAACATAAAAACTGGAGACTGTTAGAAAAAACAAAATATGTTTATGTTCAAGTGACAAAACCCTCAAGCTGCCGTAGTTATTATGATTCTGGTCTGTTGGGAACAAAGCTAGCAGCTAACCTAGCACTAGTTAGCTACAACAGACAAATCTGTTAGATGACTGTCTTTAATTAATACAGACTTTAGATTTGGTCTACACTAAGGCAAACCAGAGGGTTAAACATGTGAAGAATTTTACATCCTGTGTGGCAATGTTGGCCTTTAGTTTTAAGGCAACTGTGACTTCCTGTCTTTTTCTTAGTGGTTCTCGCTATTTTAACACCATTTGATGTTAATGAAACACGCAGCGTCAGAAAGTCTGTTGGGACTCTGAACAGCAACCCAACAGAACCAACATCACTTTAATACAGGTCTTTGTTGGAGATAAAGAGTTAAATGTTAATCTAAATAACCGATGACAGCAACATTAAGCATCTCCCAGAAACACATTAAAGGATTCATATTGAGCTTTTAGTGATTTTCTGTCATTTATATCCTGTTCTGAAGTCGGATGTTAAACGTGGTCAAAGTTCCAAAACTTGAGGTGAACGTATGTAGAAATGCTGCCTGTAAGACTGCCTGTTTTTTAACTTTTCCGACAAGATGATGCCAGCTCGTCACATGTCCATAAACATGCGTCCGTTCTGTAATCTTTGTTGCTGAGGTTGTTCACGTTGTCCACTCTCATATTTTGGATCAAATTCAGCTCCAACATGTACAGATGTATTTGCAAAGTTTCCATTTGGAGTAAAGAAGGAGACAAAGAAGTAAAACCCTGATACTATAGTTTGTTTGAGTAGCTCCGGAGCTGGAGGAAGCTTCCTGAAGCTGACCAATCAGAGCAGAGTGGGCTCATCAGGAGGGGGGCCTTAAAGAGACAGGAGCTAAAACGGCCTGTTTCAGACAGAGGCTGAACTGAGGGGCTGCATAAAGGTCCAGTATAAGATAAATAAGGTTATTAAGTTATGAGTCTAGTGTATAACCATCAGCATCTCAGAGATTAAGGCTGTTTTTTCAGTTCGGAGACTATTTATAAACTTTGGTTTGGTTTGTGGGCGACACTAAACATGTAGCTCAGACCTCCAGCTGGGGGGAGGGGCTTCTCTCTTTCTCTCTTTGAGGAGGCATCAAATAACATCTAAACGTCAGTATCATTAAATTAATTTCCATCCCTGAAACAGCAGCTCATCACAGCTGAGCAGCGTCACGAAGGATAATATCTGAGACAGTGAACAGTTCACCACCAGGCCTGGAGGGGAGGGAGGGTGGGGGTGGGGGTATTTAAAGCTTCAGGTGTGTTTCGGGTTATTGTATTGGCAGACAGAGAGCGAGTGAGGTGAACATCTGTCAACCGATTTCCTGAAGCTCCATTTACTTTGATTTCATTAATTCTTCCAACAACATATTAGTTTAATCCCGCAGCTTCGGACTGGACAGTGATGTAATCGTCCTCTGTGTGACATCATGGTGGGTGGGGTTTCAGATGACATCAGACAGAGGAAGCTTCTGCCACTGAGCATGACAACAAACATCTTGTTCAGCGGGATCCGGATCTCCACCCAGAGACAGGTGTGTTTGATTGATCCCAGCGAGCCAGCCTGTGATTGGTCCGTCTGTCTGTCAGAGTCCTGATTGGTCAGTGAGTCAGACCAGAGTTCCAGGAGACGGCTGGTCCACAGATGGAACTTCCTGTTTCTGAGGTGGGAAGGAGTCGTGGTAGAGAGAGCTGTCCACAGACCTGAGAAAAGAGAGAGCGAGCTGGTCAGGTGTTCTTCTATCCCCATGTGCAGGTGAAGGTCACCTGACTGACTCCTACCTGGCGTGCAGCGGGTGTCCGTGGAACGTGGCTGAATGTGGCAGCGCCGTCTGTTTGTGATGCGACGCAGTGTGATGACTCGTCTCCGTCTGATAAGTCGGCTGCTGGATGACACCATGAGTCGTCCGTCTGCGCTGCAGAGCTCCTCCTCCCGCCTGACCTTTGACCCCTGCGTTCACCTTTCCATTGGCCTGGTTTGTGTGGGAAGAGCCTATCGTGTTCCTCAGGTACCAGTCCCTCAGACCTGCCAATCACACACATCAGAGACTGAATGACAAAGTAAATCATTGTGATGCCCAGGAAGGCATCCATACAAACTGAATCCATACAATCTCATATCAATATCAAAACAATATCACATGTTGCTCATCAGAGCCACACGTCCACCTGTAATGCAAATAAAAATGTGAAGCTCCAGGCGCCTCTTTGGCTAAACCTTGATTTGCATTAAAAACTGTACAGAATAAGTAATCATAACCAATAAATCGATGTGCATATAAGCACAGAGGTTTCTGTGTGTGTTATTTTGTAACAGTCTGGTGTAACAGAGTAAAGGTCAGTATAGGATGCTGTTGTGGATGACAGATGGAAAAGAGCAGTTCACCGGTGTGCCACTGCGCTTAGTGTCCTGTGCTGTCACGAAAATATGGCCCTAAATGTTTTCAGGTGTTTTGGAGTGTTTTTAGATTTGGTTTTAGCTGCTTTTATATTTTTTCAGGTGTGTCAGGTGTTTTCAGGTGTTTTAAAATCTTTTCAGGTGTGTCAGGTGTTTTTGGGTGTTTTTAGACATTTTGTTTTCTGGTTTTCCGGAGGTGTGATGTCACAGGAAGTGTTTACCTTCCAGGGCAAGAGCCTTGTGGAGGCTCTTGGTGGCCTCCTCCAGCTGTGCGTCCTGGGTGGGGAGCAGCTGTGGGGGTCGGGGGGGCAGCAGGTGGGGGTGGGGGTCAGGCTGGATGGCTGACACAGGAGGATTGTGGGTATCGGCCTGGCTCTGCTGCACCGGCAGGAAGGGGCCGCAGGATTTGGTCCGGGTCACTTTGACTCGTCGCTGGTCGCCCAGGTGACCACGGTAGGTGGGCGGGGCTATAGGGGGTTGCTGGGAGGAGTAGCCGTTGTAGAGCAGCGGGTGGTGCGATGTGATTGGCTGTCTGTTGGTCTGGGACTGCTGTCGCTGCAGCTGCTGCTGTTTCCCCCAGACGTAGTCCAGCAGGACCTCACTGTACCCCCCTCCTCTTCCTCCTCTTCCTCGCCCCGTCCCCCCTCCCCTCCCGCCACCCTCGGTGAGTCCATTATTCGTCCTCGTCCGTCCATCTGCCAGCGTCTCTGAGCTCCTGTACGCTCCGGTGGCGTTTGTTCCTTTTACCCACAATCCCCCCTGCTGGCCAGGCCTCCCCCCCTCCTCCTCAGGGGAGATGATGCGGTCCAGGAGGCCATCGGAGCTGTTGCTGCGACGAGCTGCGGTAACCCTGACACCGGCCTCCCCTACTGCTCCCGCATCAGAGGGGCCGGAGGAGGAGGAGCTGTCCTGGGAGTGAGGGGGGTGAGGTTGGGGAGGCTGGAGGGGGAGGGGGGGAGGCAGGGGGAGAGGCTTGTGGGTCTGAAGAGTCTCTGGATGTTCGGTCCTGAAAGAGGAGAGATAAAACACGGATAGAAAATCACCAGCTGAGAGAAGAACTCACACAATATTTGTTCAAAATGTTCTTTTTCTTCTTCTGCGCTTGTTTGAAGATTAGCCTAGCTTAGCATAAACATACCTGTTGTGCAGTGAGTTCCTCTTGGTTTTGTTGTGGTAGAAAACCTCCACTGGAGAATCAGCAGAGACCAGCGGGGGGCGCCACTGAGACACACCGTCATCTGAGAGACAGAAAGATAAAAAGATGATGTTAAAATATATCAGTAGGTTTTGAAATAAATCATCATAAATGTTACTGAGGTTCATTGGTGTAAATAATTAGAGTTTTCACATTATTTGAACATGCAGCTCAGTTTCACATCAGGAATAAAAACCAGAGCTCAGCTGGTTTAGATCAAACCAACAGTCAGACATCTAAACTCATCTGTTATAGTAGTAGTAGTAGTTTTTTGTAGTAGGACTCATTTGCCATGAATTTGGGGTAATTTAAGTTTAATTTAAATTTTACTTGCAAAGTGAACAAAGGGCAATAAAACATCAGGCTTCCAGTAGAATGAAATGTGAGTTCAGTGCAGACTTGAATCAGACCAAGCTGCTTCTTAAAAGATAGGTTCACAGTTTTTCTGTCTTAAAACAACAGTCAGGTGCTGAGATGAACACTGAAACATGTTCTTCTTGCTGTAATCATTCCTGTGGAACACAGATGTGACGGTGCTTTCAGACGGCCCTTCTGTAAAGTGGTCGTATCTGACCTTTTTCAGAAACAGGCTGTAGAGGCCAAAAGGACATTATTATTATTATTATTGGATGATGTGGTTCAATATTAATTAAGGAAGACTATGTTTTAAGAATGATGATTTCATATTGAATATCCTCAGCCACATTTTCTTGGAAATATAAAATTAAATGAGCAACTTCCCATTTTACAATCAATTGCCAAAACCTCACCCAAACCCAACTGGTCGAGGCAGATGGCCACCCACCTAGAGTCGGTTCTGCTTGAGGTTTCTTCCCGTTAAAGGGGAGTTTTTCCTTGTCGCTGTCGCCAAGTGCTGCTCATGGGGGGAATGTTGGGTCTGTGTAAATTAAACAGTACGGTCTTGACCTGCTCTATGTGAAAAGTGCCCTGAGATAACTTCTGTTGTGATTTGGCGCTATATAAATAAAATTGACTTGACTCAACTTGAATTGCGTTTGAGGGCATTGATTGCAAATCCAAGGCACAGTTTACAAATCCGTGGGCATGGATTTGTAATTCGAGAGCACGGTTTATAAACTGTGTGCACAGATTTCTAAACCGAGAGTATAGATTTACACATGGATCTTTTTTCTTTTCTCTGCTGACCCCAGTTGTGAAACTGTGTAACTTTAGACCAGCAGCCCCTTTCAGACAAAACTGAGACAATTTGAAGGATAATCAAGCTCTCAGTTTTGGAAATGCAGTAAATCATCGGAATAAACTGTTGATCGCCTGATGTCACCGTGTTCCCAGATCTCTGACTTTGACTGGGTGAGTACAGTGTTTTTATTACTGAGAGAAATTTTGGACACATCTATGACAATCAAACCTGCGTAATAAACAAGAGTTTTCTTTTGAGAATTGGAAGCAGAAATGTTATTTTCAGCCAGCAGAGGGAGTGTGTGTGTGTGTGTGTGTGCGTGTGTCTGTGTGTGTTACCGTTGTCGTGTCCTGTTGAGTCTGATGTGGAGCTGCTCTCTGACCTCACTGTGTCGTCTGGAAACAAACACACAGAGTCAGATAAAGGCAGGAAGAAGCAGGTTTCCTCATCTTCCTGAAACAATGGCTTCTCATCTATTGCCAGCAGTGTGTGTGTGTGTGTGTGTGTGTGTGTGTGTGTGTGTGGGTCTGTCACAGGCTACTTTCGGGGACAAATTTCAGACTCAGGACCAATTAATTGGGGACAGCTTGTCCAATTGGGGACAAAAGTCATGTCCCCAATTGGGAAAAGGTGATTTTTGGGTCAATGGTTAAGGTTAGGGTAAGCCTCCAGGAAATGAATGTAAGTCTATGTAATGTCCCCAAAAGTGACCTAGCACAATGTGTGTGTGTGTGTGTGTGTGTGTTACCTGTGTGGCAGCCTCTGTGTACAGTCCTCTTGCCGTGGTGTGTGTGCGTCTGTGTGTGTGTGTTGTGTTCAGGGTCGCTGTGTTTCCTCAGAGCTCCGCTGAATAAAGTTTTCTTCGGCTTTGAACGCTGAGAGTCCTCCTCCTAAACACACACACACACACACACACACACACACACACACACACACACACACACACACACACACACACACACACACACACACACACACACACACACACACACACACACACACACACACACACACACACACATTTAATAATCTGTGTCAAAGTGAATCTGGCAGAAAGATCTCAAATGTATCACCAATGACAAAAGAAAGGCAGTGTGTGGCGTCATGTGCAGCTCTTATTTAACATTATTTAACATTATGGGTTCAGTTATGAATTATTAATGTTGGGAAAGCTGAAAACAGAAACGTACATTCTTACGTACAAAGTGGAAATGCTCCACTGCTGCTGAAAATCTAGAAATGTAGGTTTCACCAGCCAGGTTTCCATCGAAATGTGTCTCAAATTTAAACCAGATTTCCAGAAAATGATTGTTTCCATCCGCTACTGTCAAGATAAACAGTTGTTGGTGCTAATTCTCCAGTCGGTGCCATTAAACCATTGCAGAAGAGCAGCAGTCAAAGCTCAAATGATGGAAAACCATGTGTAAAACGTGACAGAAATATGACATTTCTGTTTGTTTCATGTATTCATTTGAGGAAGGTTACAGTCTCCTCATCGCTCCACACAGATCTGATGTTTCAGCTCTTCAGTGACGTTTAAGTCACATGACTCATGTACGTCATCATTTATTCACTCAGTCTGTTTACATTTGCTTTTTATCCACACAATAACTTTTACGCCTCAGCTAAGCGTAAAAACACTTTTGCGAGATTTTGAGAATTTTTTTTTCCGAAATTTCAGCCATTCAGGTATTTTTATGTGCAAAGTCTGGCCCCTCCCACATGGGATTAGAAGACAGCCTTATATGAATGTTTGCACCTCGGTTTAAACAAGTTTATGGCAGAATTTTTTAAAGTTTGGAAGCATTTCTTTGGTGATATTGATTTGGAGCATTCAAAATTATTGTACTTTTGATTTGATTTGAACCAGATTATTTTGTGTTTTTATGCTTTTCCGTTCTGCACTCTTTTTATGCTCCTTAATTCATCTGAGTCAACTTTATGGATTTCAGTCTAATTGATCTGATTGAACTGGACTCGATTCACTTCATTTGGACTCTGATTGTTTTTGATGACATCACAAACCTGACGACTATAATTATTCTGATCTGTTAATAATAAATGATAGCTCAGCTTTTTCTTATTCTGTTGTCAGAATTTCAGTCAGCACAAAGGTCTACATCAGCTCCTCACCTCGGCTCTACACTTCCTGTTTCCTGCACGGGATGTCCCACCTCTGCGTCGGACACAGGGGGGTTTCTCCCCCGCCTCCAGGGGGAAATCACTGGGCACCGCACCTGTTAGTTCCTGACCAATGAGAACACAAGAAAACTCACCTTAATAATACATCATTACAATCATTTTGCAGAGGCTTCTGTCCAAAGCAAACTCTGCTGTGTTTTGGCAGATGTGAAAGATGTCAATCAAACTCTGGTGCAGACCAAGACCGCGTGATAAGGTGGGTCTTGTGAGGACCAGACAGGACCAGGACTGCGAGGAGACAATTGACCAATCACGCTTCTTCTCTTAACTATGACATCACTCACCGCCTCCTGCAGACAGATGCGTCTCAGCTCAGCCAATCGTGTGCTTAGCAGCGCCTGCAGGCTCCGCCTCCTCTCCTGAAGCTCTGCCATTCGCTCCCTCTGCTTCCTGTCTGGACAGGTGAGCAGGTCTGCACACACACACACACACACACACAGGTAACACTGAGTCACCACACTGTAACCTCCGCAGGTCTCTGACATGACATCATGCTGTTTGTTCTCACCAGGTGCTGAGATGAGTTGACCTTTGACCTCCATGGCTTGTGTTTCCCATGTGACCCCGCCTCCTCCGTCCTCACTGCTCGACTCCTGCTCTCCGCCCCACACACACTCACTCACCTGCAGAACAGTGCAGAGATTTACTAAACACATCCCTAACTACTGTCTGATGTAAATTACACCTAAAGCGACAGAAAGGGTTCACAATTTTCAAGTGTGTCTTAAAACACCAGTCTGGATGTTTTTCTTGCTGTAATCATTCCTCCTGTTCATACTGACCATTAGAAGATCCCTTCATAATGCACTTACAATGGAAGTGATGGGGGACAAAATCCACAGTCCTCCTTCTGTGCAAACATGGATTTCAAAGTTTATCTGAAGCTAATATGAAGCTTCAGCGTCCAAATGAGTCAAATCAAGTAGATATCTTTCAACGTTACAGTCTTTTTAGTGCCAAAGTCCCTCTTTTTGTTACTATACTTCCACACTGTGGATTTTGTTGCCCATCACTTCCATTGAAAGCACATTTGAAGGGGATCTTTTAATATCCAATATGAACAGGAGGAATGATTACAGCGAGGAAAACCTCTTTCACTGTTCATATGGACACCTGACTGTTGACTTGAAAAATTGTGAACATGTCCTTTAAGTGTGTTTTCATTTCACAAAAAGGCGGTTTCACGTATGATGAGAATTATTTAACATCCTGATGGTTTCAGCTTAACAAAAACATAAGTGATTGAATGATTGTTGATAAAATTTTAAACTCCTTTGACTAGATAATTTCTGTAAATGGATAAAAAAATAAAAAATCAGCAAAATCAGCAGGAGTTCACTGAGGGAAACAGAAAGGTTTATAATAAGCAAGTATTTGATGTTGGATATTAAACGTGGTCAAAGTTCAAAAACTTGAGGTGAATGGTTGTAGAAATGCTCCCTGTAAGTCAAAAGTCAGGGCTTCAACCTGCTCTTAACGCTTCATTTGAACCTTTTTTTTTTTTTTTTTTTACCTTGCTGATGAGCTGACGTCAGCTTGTTGAGGATACCCATAAACAGATGTCCGTTCTGTAGCCTTGGTTGCTAAGGCTGTTGCTAAGGTTGTTTGAGTTGTCCACTCATATTTCAGATTGGATTCCGGCTCAGACATGTACGGATGTATTTGAGAAGTTGATGTTTTGTGTAAAGAATAAGAAAAAGTGTGTAGTGAAAGTGAAATCTACTATTGTTTGTTTAGGTAGCCCTTAGAGCTGCTGGAGGCTTCCTGAAGCTGACCAATCAGAACAGAGTGGGCTCATCAGGAGGGGGTCTTAAAGAGACAGGAGCTAAAACGGCCTGTTTCAGACAGAGGCTGAACTGAGGGGCTGCATAAAGGGCCAGTATAAGATAAATAAGATTTTTTTTAAAACTCTAAATCATGCAAAGATATTCCAGTAGAGCCCCAGAATATAAATATAGAGCTGGAAATGTGAATGATATGAGTCCTTTAAGGTTCTTTGAGAAACATGCAGAGTGATGCCAAGTGAAGTGAAAGATATTATTTACTGATAAACTATGACTATGCTGGTTATTGAATGCAATAAAAAATGCCCAATAACAGTAACTATCCAAACACCTGTTCAGGAGGCAAAAACATGCAGAAATGTTGTAACCAAAGCACGATTGTCAGGCTAATGACAAATTGTTATGAACAAACTAACACTGTAGCTCAATTGTTTCGCCATGTGTCTCCAAATTGAGCAGATTCTTGTGGACACCAAAACAGCCAAGAATAATCAGGAACATAAACACGCCTGTGTTTCTCACCTTGTAACTGGGTTCATAAGAGCTCCAGTAGTTCACTCCTGTGGCCATCCAACAGCCTGAACACCGACCACAGGACTGCTTCACCAACTGGTTTACCGACTGGTTTACTGGTTAGCTGTTTGGCTGGTTGGCTGGTTAGCTGGGTTAGCTGTTAGCTGTCTGGCCTGTAGGGGGAGTTAAACTGTCTTCAGGGCGTCTGACCTGAGAAGAGAACAGAAGAAGAAGAACATGAAGAAGATGAGCGTGGATCACTCAGAGGTGGGAACACTTCCTCAACAGAAGAGCCATCAAAGAGACAATTATGGCAAAGATCATGTGACCTGTGACAGAAGGGTCAGGTGTTTCCATTTAGTTTTTTATGCACAAATTGAAAATGTGCAAAAAAAGGGGGGATAGAGACACACTTAGAGTCAAACACAGAGAGTGAGACAGGACCAGATTTAATGCTTTAGAGGAAAAATGTAGAAAGAACAGAGTGTACTGAGAACACACACACACACACACACACACACACACACACACACACACACACACACACACACACACACACACACACACACACACACACACACACACACACACACACACACACACACACACAGCAGGTTTATCTGTGTAAGACTGTAGACAAAACAGCTTTGACGGAGAAACTGTTATCTGCAAACAAACATGAGACTGTGTTTCTTCTTCTGCTGTAAATATTATGAAATGTGACAGGAGCTCGAGTGTCTGCTCCAATGGAAATAAAACAAAATAAAAAGAGAACACGAATGAATACCAGTGGTGGAAGGTAAGTACGTTTAGTTATAATTTTGAGGTACTTGTACTTTACTTTAAGTATTTTTCATACTTTCCTACTCCACTACATTTATTTGGTAACTTTTGTTAATAATTATTTTGCAGATTCAGATCAATAATACAGACTATAATCAACAAATACATTATGACGTATTATCACAGTTTAAGATTACTTTACATACTGCTGGATGCTTGTGAATTTCTCCCTTGGGATCAATAAAGTCTTATCTTAATAATTATCAAATAATCCAACAATTTTTGCTTTTACTACTAAGATTTGAGTACTTCTTCCACCACAGCTGAACACACACTGAACACACACACACACACACACTCTTCCAGAACCAAAAACAACCCTTGATGAATGTCTGATCTTTCTAGTACTTAACTTTGTTTTAATTGATATATTTGATTGAATCTGTGTATGTGTTAATATGTTTATGTGTGGAGACTGAGTTACATAATAACATGAAACTGTTGTAGTTATTATTTTCCTGTGGACTTAGTGGAAGAGTAGCTGTGGACAGCTGATGGAAATCCAAATCAATCAATAAATCATCATTAAATCGGACTCCTCTGAAAGCACCTGACCCCTGACCTTTGACCTCTGTCCTCTCTTAAGACCTTGACACAGACTGGGGGAGAACAAAATGTCCTATGACTGCAGGACAACAGAATGAGAGGCCCTGAGAACAGGAAGTAGAGCTGAACAGGAAACAGGAAGAGGAAATGAGCGATAAAAAAGGAAAAGAGAGAGAGAGCGGGAGAGAGGGAGAGAGAGAGTTAAGAGAGAGTTAAAGGAGTGACTCGTAGAAATACAGCAGCTGAGGAGACACAGCATGTAAACAAGATGATAAGCAACTAATAAAGAACTTGAAAAAGAGGCGACAGATTTAGAGCACAGATTTTCTGCTTTCTGCAGAGTTTACATGACAACAACAGTAACAACAACAGTAACAACAACAACGACAGCAACAACACTGCAGCACAGAGAACAGAACATCATGTGTTTTCTTCTGGAGGGACTTTAACTTTCCTTTCACACGGAGCCTCACTGGGCAGCTTCATCATCATTTTGTGAAAACCTTTTCCTGAAAACACTGAAACACCAAGCTGGCATTTTAAGATTTACACACTCTGGAGGGCGTTTTGGAAAAGATCTGGTTTTTGGGAGAAAAACGCTGTTTTAATCTGGACGGAGGCTGAAACTGAGAAAAGACGCGTTTACTAATTTACTTAGTCAAGTCCAGTCAAGTCAAGTTTATTTATATAGCACATTTCAAAGGACAGGTGTAGTTATTATTATTATTATAACTTATTATTATTAAAAAGGAAATAATAATAATACTGATTCTGAATAAAAGTTTTAGCCGTTAACTACATACTTTAAACATAACTAAAAGCTTGTGAAAAAGATGTTTTTAGTCTGCTTTTAAAAGAAGACACTGTTGGAACAGACCTGAGTTCATGTGATAGAGTTCCAGAGAGTAGAACCATAATGACTGAAGGCACCGTAAGCTGATTTAGAGTTTATTCTATGTATAGTGAGGAGACCTTTGCTTGATGATCTAAGGGATCTGTATGGTGAGTTCTCAGTGAGCATGTCAACAATGTAGGAAGGAGCTAAGCCATTCATAGATCTATTCATAGAGTATTTTAAAATCAATTCTTTCTTTTACTGGGAGCCAGTGAAGAGAAGTTAAAATAGGAGTGATATGTTCAAACCTTTTGGTTTCAGTTAATACTCTGGCTGCAGCTTTCTGAATGAGCTAGAGTTTAACAACGACTCTGTCAGTCCAGCTAAAAGTGCGTTACAGTAATCAAGTCTATTAGAAATAAACGCATGAACCAGCTTTTCAGAGTGACTGACTGTGACAGGAAGCATCTAACTTTAGATATATTTCTGAGATGATATAAGGCAGTCTTGGAGATATTAGATATGTGCTTCTGGAAGTTAAGATTTTGTTTTTGGCATGCTCACAAGGTTTTACCGACAGGGGAGTTAATAAAGAGTGAATCTGGTGCCTCAAAGCCTTGGTTACCTACTAAAAGAATCTCTGTTTTGTTCTCATTTCACTGTACAAAAATTTTGGCCATCCAATATTTGATATCTACAATGAATTGGATGAGGCAATTCATTGGGCTAAGGTTGCTGGCAGAAACAGACACATATAACTGTGTGTCATCAGCATAGGAGTGATATAGAATATTGTATTGCTGAATGATGGACCCAAGTGGGAGCATATACAAATTAAACAGCAGTGAACCAAGAATTGACCCTTGTGGGACACCATATGGAATGCTGACTTCAACTGATTCAAAGTTACCAACAGAAACAGAATAAGATCTTCAGGTAAGAAAGGAAGAAAGTCAATAAATAACTGTGCCTCTAAGGCCTAAACAGTGTTCTAGGTCAAATACAAGAATAGAAACTTCATGGTTGTCTGAGCTCATTTAGATTGTTAACAACTCTCAAAAAGATGCAGAAAAACTAGTCCACACATTTGTTACTTCTAGGTTGGATTATTGCAATTCTTTATTATCAGGCTGCCTTAACAAGTCTCTAAAGACTCTCCAGCTGGTCCAGAATGCAGCTACATGTGTACTGACAAAAACTAGAAAAAGAGATCACATTTCTCCCATTTTAGCTTCTCTGTATTGGCTCCCAGTAAAATCCAGAATATAATTTAAAATACTTCTCCTCACCTACCAAGCTCTTAATGGTCAGGCACCATCATGTCTTTAAGAGCTCATAGTACCCTATTACCCCACTAGTACACTGCGCTCCCAGAATGCAGCTTACTTGTGGTTCTTAGAGTCTCCAAAAGTAGAATGGGAGGCAGAGCCTTCAGCTATCAGGCTCCTCTCCTGTGGAACCATCTTCCAGATTCAGTCCGGGGGGCAGACACCCTCTCTACGTTTAAGAGTAGGCTTAAAACTTTCCTTTTTGAAAAAGCTTATAGTTAGGGCCGGCCAGGCTCACCTTGGACCAGCCCTTAGTTATGCTGCTATAGGCCTAGACTGCCGGGGGACTTCCCATGATGCACTGAGCTCCTCGCTCCTTCTCCTCCTCTCCATCTGTACACATTCATGTACCATAAATGCATGTTACTAACTTGGAATCTTCCCTGTAGATTTGTTCTGCGGACCACCTGCTGTCCCTGTGGTCCAGCTTGACGCCCAATGCTACCACTATTATTATTACTGATATTTCTATTATTATTATTGTTGTTATTGTTATTATTGTTGTTGCTGTGCTTCTCTGTGTCTGTCTCTCCCCCTCCTCCTTCTTTCTCTGTAAACCCAACCGGTCAAGGCAGATGGCCACCCACCTGGAGTCAGTTCTGCTTGAGGTTTCTTCCTGTTAAAGGGGAGTTTTTCCTTGCTGCTGTCACCAAGTGCTGCTCATGGAGGAATGTTGCCTCTCTGTAAATTAAAGAGTACGGTCTGACCTGCTCTATATGAAAAGTGCCCTGAGATAACTTCTGTTGTGATTTGGCGCTATATAAATAAAACTGACTTGACTTGACTTGAGATCTGACCAGGGTGATTTCTGGACTGTGGTTAATGTTATATGACAGATACATATGTAGTTGTTGGTATACAGCCTTTTCAAGAATTTTTCCCAGGAATGGAAGATTTGAGATTGGTCTGTAGTTCTTAAAAAACACATGGATCAAGATTACTCTTAGTCAACAATGGTGTCATAATAGCATGTTTGAGACTTGTGGAGAGATTCCAGAGAGTAGGGAGGCATCAACAGTCTCAAGAACATCATCTACCAAACAGCTGAAAACAGTTTTAAACAACTTTGTAGGCAATCGATCAAGAGCACATGTTGCACTTAACTTAACTGCTGCACCACTTCTTGTAGTTCACTAGGCTGAATAGGAGTGAAGTTGGACAGTGTGGGCAACATGGCACTGAGTTAAGACTGTGGTGGAAGAGAGGTCACACCCACCAGCAGAGGAAGCCACAATATTGTTCCTAAAATTGGAAATTTTATTTTTAAAGTATGAGGCAAATTCATTACATTTCTCTGAAGAGTGGAGCTCAGCCGGTATTTGTCTAAGAGGATTAACCAATTTATCAATTGTGCAAAACAGAAACTCAAAATTTCAGTAGTAATTTAAGAAAAGTAGTGCTGTTTAGATTTTTTAATTTCTTTGTTATATTTACTGAGCAGGTCCTTACAGATATTCTAATCAACCTGCAATGTGGTCTTACGCCACTTGTGCTCAGATTTGCAGCAGGTTCTTTTAGCGCTCTCACTCTTTCCACATTCATCCAAGGTGCTTTTGTTTTACCAGTTTTTATATGCACAATGTCTTCCATAATTTGTGTCACTGAAAAGTTTAAATTATTGACCATATTGTCACACAAAGACAAGAAAGGCTAATTAAAATCACAATGTGACCAGGTACACCCAACAGAATTAGTATATCTAGTGATAAACTAATCAGAGGCGTCTGCACAATGCAGTGTCTTTTGACAAATTTTAAACCAGCTTCATGTTTGGGATTCAAGCACTCAGTGTTTAGTTTGTGTTTGCTGCAGCAGAGAAAGTGGTTGTTTTCTGATGGTAATGACGTGTTACTGCTTCCTGTTAGTACACACACACACACACACACACACACCAAATGTTCTGACAAATGGCCTCCTCCTCTCCTCCCTTCTGTTATTTCGGCTCTCCCCCTCCTCCCCTCCACACATTCCTGTGTCCTGTTGGTTCGTGTTCAGACCTGCTGTCTGCAGCCTTCTGTCCTCTGCTTCTCTTTTCAGACCTTCAGCAGCTCCAGCCTTCACTTCATTCATCAGTAGGCTGATTGATATAAACCCGATCAGTATCAGGTCAGCTGGTTCAGTATCTTTAAGGAAATGTCACATTTACAGATAATTTGTTGGGAGACTCAGATTTCATCATCTGGCTGCAGAAAGCCTCAGACATGTGGACTCATTTACTTATTGTTCATTTATCTGATCACATTATGTTTCAGGCAGCTCTCAGGAGGTCTTATGAGTAGTTTGTAACATATTTGACATATTGAACCACTAAGCAAACTATGTACTATTTTATTTTTGTTTTTATTCACAAAATTTACACTTAATGGTCATATTTTCTGCAATTTTATCTCCCTATGTGATGGTCTAAATATTGTTTCTTCAGTTCCAGCTATGTGATTCTATTATATGATACTAAATGTTATAAAATAACAATAACAATAGAATAACCAAATGTATTGTTTGTAAATCTGTAATAGGGTTGTGGGATGTTAACTGTATTTCTGTGAATTTGGGGGTTTAATGTGTCAGTTCTGATTCCAGTTTCTCTGACTGGGAGATTTGCTGCTGAGCTGAATATTTAGGTTTTTTCACCTCCCCTCGACCCCCTCCCTCTCCTCTCAGGTAGTGCAGGTCTGTGATTGGACAGCTGATAAAATTCATGCAGGTAACGTGCAGCTGCTCAGTCATCACATTTCTCTGTAAACAACAAAAATATTTGAAACCACATCCTTTAGGTCAGTCCTCCAGTGATTCAGTGTGTTGGGATGATGACATGTTAACTGAAGTGAACATTATATCCTCAGGATTTTTGTTAAAACTAACTAACTGACAGGAATGTTGCCTGGTGTGGTTTTCTGCTGCTGTAGCCCATCTGCTTCAAGGTTCGACGTGTTGTGCGTTCAGATGCTTTTCTGCATACTGTTACTGTTGTACTTCTATCGGCTCAAACCAGTCTGGCCATTCTGCTCTGACCTCTGCCATCAACAAGGCATTTTCCCCCAGAGAACTGCCATTCACTGGATACTTTCCCTGACCATTCTCTGTAAACCCGAGAGATGTCTGTGCGTGAAAATCACAGTAGAACAGCAGTTTCTGACTCCAACCAGCCCGTCTGGCACCAACAACAACGCCACGTTCAGAGTCAACTTCCCCATTCTGATGCTTGGTTTGAACTTGAGCAGATTGTCTTGACCATGTCTACATGACTAAATGCACTGAGTTGCTGCCACGTGACTGGCTGATTAGATATTTGTGTTAATGAGCAGTTGAACAGGTGTACCTAATACAGTGGCCGGTGAGTGTATATACGTCATCTGAACTGCACCACTGCTCTGGGTCAGAATTACTACGGCTGCTATATGGTATCTGTCAGTCAAACTATAGGTTGATTTTGGGTAACTGACATTACAACCTATTGTATCATTTTTCCTGGGAGGACAGTCTCATTTATTTTGATCTAAGTAACTAGTGTTGTTTAATTTTAAGCCCTTAATGTCCAGTCCAGTTATTCAGTGTCTCTTCCATAAACTAGTTGGACTAACTAGATTAAAAATCTGAGCAGGAGAAGTGGATAAAACACTGGATCCTACATTTCCACAATGCACCTGGATAGTGTTTTTCATTAGAGCCTCCATCTCCACTTTGTAATGCAGACTTTTTGTTAGAAATGTATATTTTTCCAAACCTCAACCCTCCTGCTCTGTGCTACACAGAGACAGAAGAAGATGAAGAAGAAGATTTACAAAAATGTTGAACTATCCCTTTAAAATTGATTCATTGTTACATGACATGACCTCAGTCTGAGATTATGGAAGACATGATGTTAGTGTGTTTACTACACTCATGGACCTGCTGGCTGTCATCTCTCGGTCTCTCAGTCCATGCCAACAACAACCAGACACAAGTTTAACACATCAAACAGCCTGGAGATGATCACACACTCACACACACACACACATGCACACACACACACACACACACACACACGCACACACACACTCACACTCACACAGAGAGAGAGAGAGTGGGTGATGAAAGGCTGCAGCTGCAGACAAAGAGATGCAAATACAGGATTTAAATATTCAGAGTGTGTGTTTTAGTGTCTGATAAACCTCACATTCACTAATCTGTTACTCAAACTGGACTTCCTGGATCTGGTCTGTTTTTAGTCTGAAAGGCTGCTTACAACAACGCTTTTTTTATCCGACACCAAAATGCTGCACAGGTTTAAATACGCACAGACAGAATTTTACAACTGTACGTTATCACAGAGACAACTGAGTGTATCTTTAGTCAGGACACACAGCTGATGTCGGTCTAAAGGCCTAAATATGTCCAATTAATGGGAGAAGTTAAAGGTGAAGACATCACACTGTCTTCCTGAAACACAGAACTAAAGCAGGGGCGGACTTTACCATCAGGTAAGGCGGCCAACTGTTCGGGGCCCCGAAATAGAGGGCCCTATTACAGAATATAAAACTCTAATTATCTGGATTCATGCAAAAACGACACGCGTCCACAGCAGGAGTTTCGGCTCATTTTACATTACATCCGTAGTGTTAATGTTTTGAAAAAGTTTGAGAGACGTAAGATCTAATATTGAACTGTGTACTGTGAACGATGGCATGTTCAGAAATATATAAAAATACCTCATAAACAACGTTGCTTCTGCTTCTTCTTCTGCACATGGATTCAACAAGCAGAAATACAGACAGCGCCACTCTGCCATTGCAACCCACACTGTGGTCAGAGATGGGATTACATGCGCAGTGATAAGAACTACCATAGAGAATATTAGAGATTAGAGAGTTGAGCTCGCGCAGGAACTTTGTATGTATGTTCAAGACATAGTGCAGGATTGTAGTCTCCAGATATTCTGCGTGAGGTGTTTAGGGAGCATTGGTAAATTGTAGTGTCTACTGATAGCCTGCATGAGAGGCATATAGGAAACAGGTTTCTGCTACAATTCTTCTACTGGGCATGTGCAGAGGACAGACGAACAAGTCAGCCCCAGAAAACCAGTAAAGAAAAAACAGTATACTATGTCCATTACTGCGGCGGCTTCCTGACATTTAGTTTATTGCAAGCAGATTACAGTTTGAGCAGAGAAAGGTGGTAGATAGTGTTTAACTCTAAACAAGCTGTCAAACTAGACAATAAAGGTAACAACACTCGCGTGAAGCTATCCACCATTGTTGTTATTGTCATTGTGTTTCTTCCTCTTCCAATGAAACGCCACCATGTTGTGTCACTGATCTGACAGCGTTTCTACAAATCCCCGTTTTCCCTCTACACACTACAATGCCAAGCCAGCATTTTCAGATTTACACACTCTGTGGGCTGTTTTGGAAAAACTCTGTTTTCAGGGGAGGAAAAACGCTGTTTTAGTCTGGACAGAAGGCCAAAACTGAGAGAAAAAGATGCGTTTACGAATTTACAGGGGTGGCTGTGGCTCAGGAGGTAGAGCGCGTCGTCCACTAATCAGGTCGGTGGTTCAATCCCCGACTCCTCCAGTCCGCATGTCGAAGTGTCCTTGGGCAAGATACTGATATTGATCCCGATGGCTGAGCCATCGCTGTGTGAGTGTTTGTGTGAATGGGTGAACATAGAAACATTGTGGGGCGCTTTGGATAGGAAAGTGCTGTATTGCTACTGATGAGCAGGATGGCACCTTGCATGGCAGCCTCTGCCATCAGTGTATGAACGTGTGTGTGAATGGGTGAATGTTGGCGTGTATTGTAAAGTGCTTTGAGTGGTCGATAGGACTAGAAAATGCAGTCCATTTACCATTTAGCTGGTTAATGGTCTCAGAGTGCTGTTGGTTATGTTGTTTTGCAGTTAGAGGAGCAACTGGCTAAATGTTAAATGTTACATTTGTTCTCTGATTTTGCTCGATATTCACATGATGACTCTAAAAATAAAAGAAAAACTGGAAACTGGGGGAAAATTAATTAGCAGGCCAGATATGACAATAAATTCTTAACTTATGATATTCACTGTGACTTTGCACCTAAACACACGTAACCACCCTAAAAAGAGGGAAAGTGAAGGATTCACTGCAAAGCTCAACCAGCAGCAGTGTTTCTAACTTTACCTGCATCCATTCACATGTTAATGACGTCCTCCTTTTGCCCTGACCCTAAAGAAAACAAAGATGACGGTACAACAACAAAAAACTGCTCTCAACAAAAAGGACATCAGAGAGGCCCCGGCCCCCAAAATCCTTAAATCTGCCCCTGAAGCAACAGCTGAGATCTGACATGATGGGGGAGCACACGTCAACAATTCTGAGCTCATGTGTCTGTTTCTGTTTTTGTGTCCAGCCCTTCCTCCACCAAAACCAGAAGTTTGTCAGAAAACTAAAAAGCTCCACAGCCAGTGCTGACAGAAACACTGCAGGAATATTACAGAGTATTTTAAATGTCACGAGAACAGAGAAGCGTCCTGCAGGAAAACTATTTCACTCCAGAACAGAATAAAAAACCAGAGAAAAAATATGAAACATCAACAACAACCAGGCGGACTGAAGACAATAAAACATTAAAACACCCTGAGGTCTGATTTTCTGCAGCTTTAAGCTCCAGATTGAAACATGAAACGAATGAAAGTGTGCAGCAGTTTGTGAATACCTGAAGAGAGTCAAACATCCTGTCTGCAGCAGCTTCAATCTCCACAATAAGTGTCCTCAGGAGGTTTAAATCCAGAATAAAAACAGCTTCAGTCAGCGAAGTTAAAACTAGTTTAGTTAAACTCTGTTTGTCTCCTGTGTGTCTCTGAGCGCAGACACACTCACACTGATCTCTGCTGAATCTGAGCCGTCAAACTACCTGCTGTCACAAACACACACACCACTTCCTCTCTGACATTTCAAAATAAGGCTGCAGAAATGCCTCAGAAGATGTCACAGGAAGTCCACTCCAATTTCCCTTCAATAAAAACAAACAAACGCCTAAATCATTGTGACAAATATTGCAGTTGTGGACAACATGACAGCTGTCCCTGACCAAAAATATTTTATCATTCAAATTTGAACCAAAGAAGGCAGAATTTTATTTTTTTATTTTTTTATTTTTTTATTTGTTATTTATTGATGGAAACCGAAGTTTGCACTGATATTATTACATTTTTTAGGGTCTGACATGGAAATAAAAATGATTTTGATGGTTAAGTTGGGACCAAACGTGACGTCATTTGATGCTGCTATGGCGCCCTGCTGGCATCAGATTTGAAATGCCAACACCACAGAACCAACACAGATGTATCCTGATGTTCTTTGTAGTTACGGCTGAATTAGTTGGATGTAATGAATGAATGAAAAGGAGAAATACAGAGAGCGTCTGTCTCCACAGTGAATCATCTGTTGAGTGTTTGATGGTTATTTATTTCTGCTTTAGTACGTAACTGCCATGAAAAATCAGAAAATAACATTTTATTTCTCTCTTTCACTGCTTTGTTTTCTCTGCCGCCACTCGCTCTCCTCGCTTTGCCGTGCTGTCTCTCTCTCTCTCTCTTTTTCTTAGCTCACTCACGCTCTCTCTCTCTTTTTTGCTGCACAAAAAACAGCTTTGTTCGCTGGGTCCTCATTTGACACTCCAAATTGGAAAGAAGGTTGGAGTCAGGGCGTCAAGGCAGCTTGATGCGCCTCATAACGCTTTTGGTGCGTGTTCGGCCATTTAAAACAATACTGTAGGTTTACTTCAAAATGAACACGTCAGACACTTTCAGAGTGTTTGGGCCTTTAGCAGGATCCATTATGTAACAGCAAAAACACAATCATTTACAAGTATGCTGACAATAAAGTTGAGGTGAATTTATTTCATGACAAAAACTTGGATAAAAAGTGAAAATGAAAGATTGTAAGTTTTCTGTTTAATTTCTTTTACTCAAATAATCCAAGAAACACTTTCTGAAAATCTAAATAAGTTAATTAACATGGCGATCAGGTCACATTCATATATTCACGTGTTGCTTTTTCAATTTCGTTCTACTGACAGAAAAATAATTGATTCTGTGGATTTTAAAAAATCTGAAAAAAAGGCATGTGTGCCTTTACTTTGAAAGAAGTCAGATCCTGTTAAAGCGCAGCAGCTTGATGAAGCGCTCAGTCAGTGTGAAACACCACAGAAGAAGAACAGCTGATGTGTTTGATGTGAAGTTTTAGCTTCTGTCTAGATCTTCAACGACAGCCCCCAAACCAGCATTAGCAGAACAAAAGACACACACACACACACACACACACACACACACACACACACACACACTATTCACATTCAAATACCTTTTGTTTTCACATTCAGAGCTCCACAGGTTCTCAGCAGGAGGGAAGCAGGAAGTAATCCTGCAGGGATCAGCTGTTAATGTTTAAAAGTACTCAGATTCTTTACTTAAGTAAAAGTACCAATACAGCAATGTAAAAGCAAATGTGACCCCGACTACACACTGCTTTTTGTAAGACGTCAAAAGCTAAAAAGGTTGGAAACCACTGGTTTCATCTTTAACAATGTGTTGTATTTTAAAAGCTTGTTATATTATCCATTGTGTCAAATCTTCATCTGAAAAGTAACTAAAGCTGTCAAATAAATGTAGTGGAGTAGAAAGTACAATATTTCCCTCTGAAATGTAGTGGAGTGGAAGTATAAAGTAGCATCACATGGAAATACTCAAGTAAAGTACAAGTACCTCAAAATTGTACTTAAGTACAGTACTTGAGTAAATGTACTCAGTTACTTTCCACGACTGCATATACCACTTATGTAATAATGTAAGGATACCACTATTTGGACATTTTGCCAAGAAATATGTCCTGGTGATGCAGTAAAAACAGTTATATGTTTAAAATACAGTCATGGTGCTGTGAGCTGTTCTGTTATCAGCTGCTCTAACGAGAAACTGAGACTCTGGAAAAACAGGAAGTATAAGTCACAAGCCTCTGCTCCATGAAATCAATTTTACTTTCATATATATCCATTAAATCTTTGTTTCCTCTCATTCTGACCGACCAGGTACCACTAAGGACCGAGCCACACCACTGAGAGCACAACACATAAATCAGCCGCCAGATTCCTCTAAATCTAAAAAGGAAAAAACATTTTTGACAGACCTGCAAAATAAATAATTTCTTCTTTCTAGTCAACATGTGCTACTGTGCATCAGCAGTTATGTTACCATACAATAATGTGTCAGAAACTATTACACATGTTGCAAATTAAATGACTTCACACTCATCAGTTTCCAGACTGGAACAACACAGAGTTCGTCCTCACTAAGGGTTTTCACACCTGCGCTTTGTAGTCCGGTTGAATCAGGCTCTGGTTCGTTTTCCCCCTTGGTACAATTCATGGTCTAAACACAGTAATCACATTCGGGTGTGGACCAAAACAACTGACCCTTTAGGGCGCTTTCACAACTATAGCTTGTTTGCTCTGGTCCGAATCAGTTGATGTGTTGGTGAACTTGGTTCGTTTTCCCCCCTTGGTTTGGTTTCTTTTCACACAGAGAAAAATCCAAACGACCCAAAATGCAGCACGATAAACCACATGAGAACATTCACTTCACATATTGGTCAGATGTGACTGTGGCAGGAGCAAGAACGTAAATACAGGAAAAAGCTCCATTGGCCAAACATATTTCTCTGTGTGAGTCCAGGTCCGAGTCATTCTC